>VZSE01013033.1:469233-638720 GCA_013398275.1 Promerops cafer
GGCCCGGCCGCCCCGGCCCCGCCGCGCTCCCTCACCTGCGCCGGGCCCGCCGCGCCCGCCGGCCCCGCTCGCTCCTCACCAAACTTTTTTTTCCCCTTTCTCCGTGTTTCGTTGCCCTCAGAGTGACGCGGGCGGGCGCTGATTGGCGGAGCCCAGGAAGGGAGGCCGCGGGGAGCGGGAGGCGGCGCTATGACCCGCGAGTAATTATTACACGGCGACGGCGGCGACGTGAACCGCCGGATGCTATTTAAAGGGACAGCGGCCCGCCCCGCGGCCCCCCCGCCCGCAGGGGTGACCTGAGGCGAACGCAGCGGCGGGAGGGCGAGCGGGCAGCGGCTGCTGGGGGGGCGGTGGCGGCCGCCCTCCTGCCCCACAAATAAATTCATTTCGTTGTCAAATACCCGTGGATGCGCCTGCTGCCGCCCCCTCTGCCCTTCAAGTCCGCGAAGGGGAGGGTCTCTCCTAGCGGGGTTTCCTGCGGGGCTCCGGGCGCTGTGTGGGGTCAGTCCCTCACAGGCCCCTCGCCTTCTGTGCCCTGTGGGAAGGCAGCGGTGGGCTTGGAGTCTCTTGTTATCTATAATGTCACCTGCTTGTTTGTGTTTTCTTCTCTCCTTGTGGGGCTCTGGGACAATCCACTACAGCTCCTTTTCATGCACACCATTTCGACATCATGCCCGATATATATGGATATATTAACTTCTTTTTTTTTTTTTTTTTTAATACACTTTCCCCACTTGTCACAGCTGGCTGTAGCCCATACCATGCAGGGAGGTTTTAAAGGTGAGATTTAAGGATGATGATGGCTTGAAGCAGATAGGGAGTACAGGATTCCAGGGACATGAAACAAGCCAAATAAAAGGAGAATTTTATCTGTGGATAGGGGAGAGGAGTGGGCCAAGGCTAGAGTAGCTGCCAGGAGGTGAGTGGAGTTTGCAGAGAGTTTTGGAGGAGGGAAGGAAAAATGTGCCATTGTGCAGCCAGAGAAGCTGAGGCTGGGTAAAACATGTTCCCATGTCCTATAATCACAGAATATACTGAGCTGGCATGGACCCATCAGGATCATTGATTTCCTAGGGGTACTGTGAAGAGATTTAAAATTTGGGGTCTTTTTTTTGAGCAGAGGAAAGCGTTGCAAGGGGACACAAAGATTTCAGCAAAGATAAAATGCAAGCAGAGACTTCTCATTTGTAGGAACTTGCTATCACCCACATTGAGAGATGAGTAGGTAGATCCATAAACCTGGAAAAAGCACTAAAAGGGAATAAAACACCTTGTTTGTTTGTTTGTTTTGAATATCAGAGCTTGGATCAACACTAGAAAATGCTGGTGCAACCAGCATGGAAAGTGCTAGCGTAGTTTTACAGCTATTTTGGTAGAGATTATTCAGTCTTGGCTGTCTTTGCTGATGCAATAGGTTTTCCAAATGCCAGGTTGCATGAGCAGAAGATGACCTGCATTGCATGTGGGTATCACAGCATTCACCACAACATTATTTGGAGCGCTTTCATGGTCTTGGCAGTAATCATAAGGAGCTGCGGGGAGTGATGATCGCATTCCTCCCAGCCTCTCCGTGATCATCTCTTTTTAATACCTTTTTTAAACCTCGAATTCCCTCTGGTTGTTCTCGGACTGCTTTCTCTGTGTCAAGTTTCATCTCATCATTGGAAATACAAATGCAGAACAGTAGGGCACAACATCCTCAGTGTTTAGGAAAAGGCCAGCTGATAGTTCTGCAGTTGTGAGTGACCAGCACAGCAGCTGGCAGAGCAGCAGCGTAAATACAAGGGAAATGCAAACAGTGAACAAGACGGACACCTCCTGCCAGGAGTTACTGACCAGCAACACATGGTGCAACAAATGTTAAGTTGTGGCATCAGATGTCAAGGAGGAGCAGCAGAATGTTCAAGTGTGATCTTACTCAAGTTGCGGATGACGCTCGTCAGTTCTCATGTGCTGAAATGAGAAAACTCAGTTACAATAATGCTGGAGTAAGTGGGTTTCTTGGAGCATTCAGAATCGCTATGTTTGGTACAGTCAAAAGCTGCCACAGCTCAGATGAGGCAAACAACCTCTAGGAAAATAGGGAACGCAAAGTTTTATGCCATTTGCATTTTAAAAAGCCAGTAGTCAAGCTGTCTCTGAGGAAGAAAATTCCCAAACAACATGGTCAGGTTTATTCTTGGGATAGAATAAAGGATGCATTTAAAAATTAAATGTACATGTTATTCCATTGTGAATGAAAACATAATACTGAAGAAATAGTGTTCTGTTTTCTGATTTGAGGATCTAGGGACTGATAGGCTAAAAAACCTTGCTGAAGTCAAGTAGGATAAGAATTAAAAGGGAAGTGTATAATCAGAGAAATGGCTAAGATGTTAAGCACCCAGAGAAGGGCATCCTTGGCTTTGAAATCAGCTGAAGAAGTCAAAAGTGATCCTGAGCCAGCAGCTTAAAACAGCCTGTTTTCTGTGGACCAGTGCAGAGGAAGAGTTGGAGGCTAATGGTCCACCTTAAGTTGATCAGAATAGTTTTTATTTTTAAGAGTGCACAGATATTCAGTAGGGCACAGGACTGCCTGAAGCATGGAGAGCCTGATATTCAGTGGGATGTTCTTCATGGAACAACTTCATTCTTCCAGGCATGATTTTGCTTTGACAGAGAAATCCAAAAGACACTCCAAACAATTAGGCAGGGGATCCCAGTCCAAGCTGAAACACCCAGGAGAGAGGTGAAAGGTTTCCCAGCTGTGCAGTGATTTGATGATGTATGGCAAAATGGTGAGTGGTAATCAGTGAACATTACTTCCTCTTCTATAACGTCACAACTGGAACGGTGTTTATTCTCCTTGACCTGCATTACTCAGATCTGCTTTCATATATTAATGCTCCCATCAACTTCCTTTGCCAGCACAACTTATTTTCATGGCTTTAAGGACTACCTATTCATAGACCTCTTTAGAAAATATGGGCACAATTTTCCTGAAAGAGGTTTCTTCTGATTTTTACTCCCTTCTCCCAAATCCATTTAATCTATCTGCTAACACAGAGGACCTTTTCCTTTGGCTCCTTTTATGTTTGCTTCTGCTATAGTGGCTTGTTATTTCTTTTGCTAAAGCTTTAGAAATCACTAGAGGAATCTTAGTAATGTATTCATTTTGAGGTAGATTTATCTTCAGAGCTGGTAAATGGGAAGTCTCTTCTTCACCTCAAAGGGCTTTGGATCTGGTGTTAAATGCTAACATCATTTCAGTCCTCATCTTGTTGTTTGGGGCCCAGTGTGCAGCTCCTGACTCTGCTGAGATTTTCACCATAGGTTTATTGAGAGCTCCCTTCCTGAGAGACAGGCTATAAAAATACAAAAGAAATAAGCACAAGGTTCTCTTGAACAAGTGAATCTTGAATTTTATTTTATTTGATTCTGAGTCTTACTGGATTTTTTTTTTTATCCACAGGTACTTTGACTCCTGTTCTAAGCCTTATCCTAACAGGATGAGCTGGAGTTTCAGCTACCCAGGCCTACTGGAAATTTGGCCCAGCAGTTATTTGGCAGTGGCCTTCATGAGCAGCTATGCCAGCTTTCCATTGCAATGCCCACATTCAGAGATTTGCAGAATTAGAGTCCAAATTCTACTTGTATTTGCAAGGCCAGAACGCCACTGACTTCAAGGGGGTTGTAGGATTTTAGCCAAGAACAGAAATTGGCCCAGGATTTTTTCAGACTCCCTCATGCTTCTGTTTATATGATATTACCATCAAGCTCTATTAGCATGCTCCATGATGCATTTTACTTTTAAATGACATAAAGGATATTTACTGTGCTGATGCTACATAGTTTGCAAAAAAGATGCACATGTGGAAATGAAAAAACATCAATTACCATCAGGATTTCCAGCTTTCAGCATTTATTTTCCAAAACAACCCAGGGACTATTTCTCATTAAAAAAAGAAAAAAAAAAAAAAAAAAAAAAAACAAACAAAAAAAAGAAAAAAAAAACAGAAATGAAAATCAAATTTCTTGGCATTTATGTATGGCATTCTGGAGCCTTACTCATCAAGTCTGTTGTGAAAATGGTTGGAATAAAAAAGCCTCATATTGTTCAAAACTTTAATACTCTGCTTTTTATTTTCTGTATACTGGTTTCCCAGTCAGAGACATGAGTCCATCCCTAAAAATAACGACATGTTTTCCTGCCTCTCAGAGGATGGGAGAAAAAATCATCTGGTGAAAACTGAGTGATCACCAAGGATAATAGGTAGAAACACAGGCAGAGGTTGAGAATTAATGGTTGAAACCTGTGAAAACAGGCATGCGAGATGCCAGGCATCAGACAATGCCCACCGCTGCCCGAAAGCACCCGAGTGGGCAGTGGAGCCGGGTCAGTGCTGCCCTGCCCACAGGGATGGCCCCGCTTCGGGGCCAGCCGCTCATGGGTGCCCCTGGAGCTGCTCAAGCTGAGAGCAAACCGGCTGCTCGGTGACTTTTGCTGGGCAGGGGCAGCGCGGGGAGGAGGGATTCCCCAGGGCAGCGCTGCTCTGGTTCGGGTCGGAGCCACCGGGCAGCTCTCGCTCAGCATCTTTCGAAATGAGGCAGATTGTGTTGCCACGTGGTTACAAATCTGGGAGTTTCCTTCTAGATAGCCTTGTTTAGAAATCTGGGTTGGGGCCTTTTAAAGCCCTAACGACTCCCTACTTAAGCTTTTAATATCCATGTTAAATAGTTCATTGAGCATTCAGGAGAACAGTGTGCCATTGTGGGCTGATGAGTAACTTTAGGCAAAGAAGTTATTTTGTACCTCTGTGCTTCTTCTTCTCCCGCATCTGCTTACTCTGTGTCGATAGTAAAGTCTTTCAGGGCAGGAGTGGCTCACGCTGTGCATGTCTAGTCACCAAGACAGCAACTCCAGTCTCACTGGGAGCCTCTCTGTGCTCCCCAGTTCTGCCCACAACACAACCCTCTGAACACGTCTGTCTATGCTTTGTATATGCCACAGGTTTGAGTATTAATTACTATTAATGACTATTTAGAATCTGGACTCCCAAATTCTGTGACATTGAAGTAGCCATATACCATATGCATAAACCCTTCCACAAATGGGTCACTGCACAGAAAGCCCAGAGGCTCTCAACTGCTCTGGCGACCAGCTGCTAAGTTGTGAGGACACAGGGACCAGAGATGCTCGAACAGGATGGCTTCAGCCACTGAAAAGTCTCCATGTTCTCAGGAAAGCTGGCCCTACCTGTTTCTGCTCCAGTCCTTGAAATTTAAAGGGAGCAAAGATCCCATTGTCAGGGCAGCACTGCTTGGTGATCCCTTAACAGCAGCACTCCTTCAGAGACCTTTAAATCCAGCAAATTTAATGCATCCCTGAAGGTACTCTGAGCCAATTTTTGCTTTTGCAACTTTTTGTTGTCTCCACTGCACTTAGGAGGGCTCTTAGCTCATACTCTGTCACTGGATTCTTGGATTTAAAAGGTTTTTCTGCGTGAATAAACTCAGTGCCTGGACACATTCTGGTGTCTAGAAAGCAAACAATACGCCTGAAGCACCTGTCAAGGATCGAGGTACAAATGTCCCAAATGACAAAAAAGTCTGTTCAGCCGTCTTCCCACCTGCTTAGGAATGCCAGGAGCACCAGACTGCTCCGGGTTTGGCACTCTTGTTTGTTCTGTTCCTGTCCATCTGACCTTGCTAGCTCCGACAGGCTATTTGTCAACGCCAGAGGAATCTGCTGCAACAACAGAGGGAGTATCTGGTGTCAGTATTCTCCAGCTCTCTGAGGGAACTACCTCATTAGGGAAGCTAAAACATCACTTTGATTGCTTTAGAAGCAAACCATTTGTTTTGCAAAACTCTCCAAGCAGTTACTCACTTCTTGTAAAATTATAATGCCTGAAGTCTTTTTCTAAAGCAGTCTTGGATACTTGAATGGCTGGAAATTTGCAGGTGATAAAAAGTTTTACAGCAAAGCAGATCTGATCAGTGTTTCCTTAAATTAGACAATTATTCTTCTCTGTCAAAATGTCATTAGATTTTGATAGATTTTAAAAAAATAAAATGTTCTACGGGAGAAAGTTATAAAACAGGACGTTTCTATAGCTTCACAGATCCTCAAAATGCATATGAGATTTTGTATGCTTTCTTTAGGAAATTTGAAGCTGAGGCTTTTAATATGCCTACAGCATACATTTTTGTCCCACAATATCCAAGTATTGTGTCATAATCAGCTTTGATCTCTCTCATTCACTTTGGCAGAGGACATCAAGCTGAGATGGGATGACTGGTGTCCTGGTATTCCCCCTCAGAAAATAAAACTTTTGGAAGATTGATAGCTGGGGCTGCCTTTGGGTAGTACCTTTCATTCAAGGATTCTAAAGCAATCACAGAAATTCCCAAGTCTTCCTAGCCAGAAATTGGGCACAGCCTTCCTGCTTTTCTGCAGTGTACCTTGCTCATTGTATCACATCAGGAGGGACAGAGTCTATCCATCTCTCTCCTCTGTGCTGGCAGTTTCCCCGGGAATTGCTAGTGAACACAGATTACAGACCATGCTCCTTGCACTCTGCATAGGGAGAAGGAAGGTGCAGAGAGGGAGAGGTATCGTGTTCCTGTTCTCCTCCAACAGATGGAAATCCCTTGGGTAGTATCACATTTGAGCAGCTCCTGCACAGCTGTAGCCTATGTAAGGACCACAGTGACAGAATCAGAGCAGAGGCCTGTCCATCCTCATTCCTACCCTATCTCTGATACATTTTATAAAAGCAGATCTGGTCCAGCTGATATACTGTTTAATTTAATTTAATTTGAACAAACTCTGATGCCTGATTCCCTATACTGTCTTTTCATGTCTTGTGCACTGCCCAGGAGATATTAAAAAGCTGTACTAGCAACTTACCTGAGTTACACACAGGAAATGCCCAGTGGACTTCCTGAGAAAAAGTACACACAGAACAAGATTAAGGATTTGGATCCTTGACAGGTCTACAGTTGAAGAGCAATAAATCACCTCCCTCCCAGCTTGCTTCTCTCTTCTTCCTCCTTACTTTTCTACTTCTCCTCTTCTAAATGAAAGGGGACATCTTACAGGTTTGCAAAATCTTCCCTCCTGTGGGAAATTGCTAATTATCAGAGTTGCCACAATAAAGAACAAGTTCTGTAGAAGGAGAGCAGCATACTACAGTAGAGCACTGCAGTTTTTTTGGTTTTTTCCTTTTTACTTAAAAAACTCTGGTATTTCTGAAAGTCACACCTCCTAGAATATAGTATCCTGCATGTGAAGATATAGTGGGTTTCTATGCAGTTCACCCATGAAAATGTTGGGGTGTATAAGTAATGTAAGGTCTTCGTAAATACTGCCTTGTAAAATTTGTTTAATACTCTGCTTTGTTCTTTTATCTAGCATTCTCTAGAATGTGCTTGGGAATATTTATTTTCCCTAATTTCTTTTCCTTAAGCGAGGCAAAATATTTACACACCCCACACCAAGCTCACAAAGAATAGTGCTTACTACTGCTGCTGTTCATTTGCTGGCATACCTAATTACACAGTTTAAAATGCCACCATGAAGTTCTGTCTGCATGGCAGGCATTGATGTGGCTGTTATGTAACACAGGTGTGCTCAAACCACCCTCAGCCAAAGCTCAGGCCCTGCTACCAGCAGCCATCACTGAGCCACGTGGGCTGTAAAGCCCATCAGAATAATATTCATTGAGTCACTAGCCTGAGCCAAACTCTGGCTTTGACAAGCTGAACGCTACTGGCAATGAAGCCAGCTCGTGAAGACCTTGTCCAGGGTGTACCTGCACAGCAGTGATCACAGCCCCGGGCCACAGCTCTCCAGATGAGCACTGGTGGGCCTGGCCACCAAAGGATATGGTTCATCACCCCCCTCTGTCTGCATCTTCCTCTCCGTGAGACGTTTCCACCTGTCTGGTAGGGATTGGAGAAGGGGATGGTGACCTAGTTTATAATTCAGCTGGCCCAGTGCACAGCTTAAAGCAGTGATGGAGATGCATTGGTGCTAAAATGCTGGATTATGAACTGTGGTACAGACACTCAACCTTTTGTGCTATTTTATGCTACAATAGTGTCTGCAGAAAATACCATGAGAAGCACTGATCATATACAAAACTACTGCTAACTGTGCTGCAGCTGGGCTGCCAGAGCCCATACTACCAGAAGAGAGGAACTGGGAGAAACACAAGCCATAAACCAGAAAGCTTTCTACTAACAAAACATCCCAGTTCAAAGTCAATATTAAGTCTTGAGTAAATCAGAGAAAGCAGAGCAACAAGTAAAACAGGGGAAATAATAAACACTAAAGACGTATGTATTAATCCATACCTAACAAAAAGTTGCTTCTCTGGGATGTTTTTCTGAGTGCTACAACAGATCTTCTGTATGATCTTGGACAAGATGCAAAATTTCTGTCTGCCATGATGTCAGATAATACTTCCTTACCTTATAATCCCTCATGTTGAGAGTTGCTGAGTGTCAAAGAGTGCTCATTATATAGGATTATATCAGGTCCTGAAGATGGGAGAGGACCTGCAGAAGGCAGATAAAAATGGGATGGGTTTAGTTGTCCTTGAAGTCATCAGGAGTTGAGGGCATTGCAGATGTGTTCTCTGGCTCAGTCTCTTGCTAAGGAAGCATTTCTCTAACCAGCAGGCAGGGAGCAGATTTAGCATAGGGGCATGTATTTACACTCAACAATACTCAGGAGACAACTTGATTAACTGCCAAAAAATGTGGTTTGATTTCTCATTGACCCCACTTATAAAAAATATTTCAGTGGAGTCAGGACTGATTCTTCCCCTGAAGAATGAGGTTCTGGTAAGGTCTTGAGAAATGTCTGAGTACATGTCTGGAGGAAGACAAGGGTGGGTGTTAGCAGGTGACTGGGCATGTCACCCGTTACTGTGTTACATGTATTATATTGAGAAAGGCACAATAGGAAACACTGTAGAGTGCCAGCATTTGCTGGCATCAGTACTTGGAATTCTTCTGATCAATCAAGCAATTTTTTTATGACTGGGTTTTATATCCTTCAAAATGATTTCCACCTGTTTCCACCTGGGCAGATGAGAACAAACCTCACTGACCATTTCTGTGCACAGACCAGAATCTTCTACCTGCAGCTCAGTTCCCTTCCCTATCTGTTACCTTAATTGCCTTGTGTATAGCAAAGAATTAACACTTCAGCTTTGCAGCATTCTTTGTCATGCCCAGGTAATTAAAAGAAAGCCACTGCACCTGGTAGAACTATAAAAATGTCCTTCTAAATCTCCACAGCATTTAATATTTTATTAATTGCTGTGTTGTTGTGTTTTGCCTGCAGTAAAACAACCTCATAGAAGTGAGACACTACCACTGAAGGCTAACAAACATTTTCCCTTCAACATCTTCTGTTAGCACCATGCCTTTTTTGTCCTTCCATTTTGACTCCTTGTTTTTAACAATCTTTCTGTTTTCAAGCAAGAAAAAAACCCCAACAAACCAACATATCTATTGCTGCAAGCAGGGAACCAGAACAGGCAGTGTTGAAGCTTTCATTCCTTTTCCATATGTGGAAAAGACTGTCTGAAAACTTTATTTCCCAGGGAAATATAGTCCACATTTTCATCCTGTAATGCCTGACTAATTGCCTTGCATATAACACTATCTCCTTTTAGTGACTGAGGAACTAGAAGAAAAAATAAAACTAAATTTAACATATACAAAATAACATTGATAGCTTTATTAGAGAAGGTGTAGGAAGCCAAACCACACAAGCACAGACACAGCTATTAAAAGAAAATTAGAAAGTTGTCAACACAAGCTGTTCAAAAATAATTTCAGGGCCCCAAAGCCATGTGATTGGCTTGCAGAATTTCAGTCTTCAAAATACAGGTTCGGTGTGTTCTTATTTGTCTTCACTTTTTGATATGCTGGGGAATCACACGGAACTAGCTTTATTTTACAAATGTGGAGGTTGAAAACTTTTTGCTTAAAAGAGATTCTTGAGTGCTACCATGACTTCAGAACCCAGAGATTTCAGAAAAGAAAGATTTCATCGCCAAGGAGATTTTCATCGCCAAGGCCACATGGCCAGCAGTAACGTGCACTGTTAGTCTATTTTTCTAGCAAAAAACCTCGTGTTCCACACATGCAGCTCCCTGTGGGCATGCTAAGTTTTTCCACTCAGCAACCTCATCTCAGAGAAAAAGGGCTCTGTCTAGGATTTGCAGACATCTTGTTGCACAAAGGGAAGCAAAAGCAAGTTGGGACATCATGAAATTCCCATTATGTTCTGTGTATGCTCAGATTGCCTCTGAGTGCATATGCAGTATGTGTGACTCATCCCCAGATCCTGGATGTGAGTATAGGAGCCCCAGGTGGAGAGTGTGCCAACAGTGCAGTAAGCAACATGACTAACATCTGTCATATGTGTTTTGTTTTCTCACCCTTTTTTCCAAGGGAAGGCCCACGTGTTTTGGCAGGTTACTATTAGTGCTCTCTTTGCATCCAAGAACACAAGCTCTAGGAATTGCATCTCGCACAAGAAGCAGAAGGTGATGTTTGTTATGGCCTTGAGCCCCTGAGGGAGCTCATTATGTGCTTTGGGATGTGGCCTGTCCCCTGCCCAGACAAGCTGCATTGTCATTTGGCAGAATCCTGTTTACCTGAGGGACGCGGCTGCCAGCGAGGTGTTCATCTGACAGTCTGGAGGACGGGGTGTGCCAAGTCCGGCCGTTTGACCATCTTGCTACGATGTCCAAAATCTACAGTGAGAAGAAGAAAATTAGTCTTCTCTCCCTTTTTTTTTTTTTTCTTATTTTTCTCATTGTAAATTCAGAATGGCATTCAGTCCAAGTATATGCAGCTGTTTGAAGGTGAAGAGGTGAAATGAATGTGCCAAACCCAAACCAAATCAGTGGCACATGGGCTGAAAGTGCAGAATTGGAGGACAGTCCACCCCACCATGACTTTCATCCAATGCCAACTCCTTGACAGAATTTTTAAAAAGCCTCAGCAAAAGCAATCTACACTTTCTCAAGTAGTTTGTCATATCTGAACACTGAGATATTGTGCTGAAGTGAAAAGCAACCCCTCATTCTAGATGGAAAGGAAAAAATCACACATTTAGTTTCAGTAAGTACATTCAGTGTCAGCACCAGTGCTGCCAATTCTGGCCATTAGGTCTTATAATATTTCCTGTTTTTCTGAAAACAAGAATTATGGGTAGCTCATGACAAATGAATACTCTGAATTTCTAGCCTTAATGGTTGCAAATCAGGGCTTGAAGACCTGAAATGGGTGTGCTTCACAACCTTAGAAAACCCAAAGGCAAATTGAAAATATGCATTTTATTGTTTTTGATCAACCTTGTGATTTTAAGTCATGCATGACTTTTCTTGGAGGCCTGACTCACAGCTTTTAAATGTTTTAAATGTTAAATGTGGGGCTGCAGTGCCCCACAAAGAATGAAATGCAGCTACAAGAGCTGTACCCAGGTGACAGGTATGGGGCAACCAAGCAAATACGTAACATTTGTATTTCTTAGCAATTTTTGTTTCATGTTGGCAAACATGAGGAGCCTGACACTCTGGTGCTTTATGGGAAGAGAGAAAGCTGAAGAAGAGCAAGGCAAGGAGAAGGATTCCTGCCTAACTCAAAAAATAGGTGAAAGTTCATATTGAGAAAAAAAATGAACTAAATCTAAGTGCTACCACTGTTTTAATGAAGGGTTGAGAAGGCAGAGAGGGAAGGCATGTGTTTATATCGCAGAGCTGGTAATAAGGGATTCCTCTTCTCGCCCTGGTTCTGCCACTGACTCATCCAGCAGGGTTAGGCCTATGTCAGTTCTCACTTCAGAGCAGATTAGACTTAACCATAGACCCAGCTGCTGTCACATTTACTTGTGTTGAGTAACACTTTCTTCCCTGGTGACAATAGCAGTGATGGGAGAAGCTCCACAGCTCACAGGAGGTGAATGACGGAGCCCCAATACAGTTACAGAAAAGCAGCATCTGCAGCACAGAGGGCCCCAGGGCTTGATTAGCTCTATGCCTAAAGCATCTCTTAATTGGTTGAGCCATATGTAGGTATCAGGCTCTGCTCTTCTCCAGGCTTTTCTTTAGGAACAAACAATCAGGAGCTAAGGAAGATCTGCGAGCTGAGGTTTGCTCCGTTGGCAAGCCCCCCCACTCAGCCAAGTAGCTGGCAAGGGGATGAAGGATCACCTTGCCCCTCTTCCCTGCTTAACTGAATCAGAAACAGAAAGGCTGAAGATCACAATATATTCATGGAGATCCTTCTAAAAATCATGGTACTTAAGCCTGAGATGCTCTGCTGCAGGACTGAGCTGAGTTTGGAGCCCAGTACAAGTCTCCTTTGTAGAATTTCTGCCAGCCTTGAGTGCACACAGCATACCAACACCCAAACTTGTTACCAATCACTGACAACACAAGAGCACAACTCAGGAAACCCTTCCAGGGAGGTTTTCTTCATGTCAAACAGATGTTTGGTTGAAAAATAAAGTTTTAACAAGCAGCCAGTTGCATGGATCCCCAGGCATCATTTGTTCGGGAATTACTTGGTTAATAGTGATAAGTATGATCAACATTTATATATACATATATAATTCAGAGGTGCCAATGAATATGATATATCTGTTTTTGTCAGTGCTGGCACCCTGCCATGCCTCATTTCCCCTTTGTAAAGTGGCTGCAGATTTGTTAATAAGCACTAGGTTAGAAACTACACTGGTTGTAATTGTATTATTATGGCTATATTGCTAAAATATCAAAATGAAGTTTTCTATGGATTGCTCCTCAGATTTCAAATTAACCACGTGTGTCATGAATTTAGGCCAATGCCTCATTTGTGCTCTTATGGAGGCCTGTACATTTTTACTTTTGATTTGAAGTGTTTCACATCTCCCTTTGCTCTTTTCTCAAAGAAAACATTGCCTTGCTACAGTTTCCAACTCTAACATTATCTGCTTCACCTTTATTGTTTATTAGTCAGGTACTCAAAAATCAGACTGAACAGCTAAAAGTTGTGCAGTATTAAATGCACACTTCAGGACTTACAGCTGCTGTAAACCCCTCACCTTTATGCTTACTGGCTCAAGAACTTCATGTTCCCCTTTTATTACACACCCATAACTTACAGCAATATAAAAGCACATCATTGTTTTTCCTGATAATTTTGCCACCCTGCTATTTTATGAGCCAGTCGGTTGGTCTGCAAGTACATGAACCAGGTACTGTATCTTGATGAAGGAATTGGATTATTGCCAAATAAAACAGTCAGACTATTATTACGGCTAATACGCTAGAAGTGTTTGCAATGGGTTTTTAAATAATCCTCTACATTTATATTGCACTATTCATCCTGAAGAGATCCAAGGTGCTGTGGAAGGCTGATAATGGGTCTTTTTGCTCATTGCAAGAACGTGGCTGCTGCTAAGCTGGAGAAATAGTGACCATCCTGCACAAACAGCATTAGCGAGCGCAGCAGGTAATGAAGCAAACAATAATATTGCCATTTGGAATTGCAAGGTAATTGCTTGATTTGGAATTTGATGAGAACATAAGAGCTGATATGCTGCTGCTTGTGAAAATATGCTCCAAAGTATTTTGTGGTCGTTTCATCACTTGTGAGTGATGATGGCACTTCCACAAGCATTAGGTTCCCTGTGACCATGCTTGGCACAGTATTTCCAGCTGAGCTCAGGGACAAGGCTGTGGCTTGGAAGTTCATTTCTAGCAGCACTTGAGTTTCCCTAAAATATTTCCTAAGCAGTCCAGTGACTTGTGAAGCCCAGCTCTCTTTGGCTCAGGACCTGAGCACACAGCTCTAGTCACTACAGCCCAAACATGTGATATGTGTGGGAAGGTGGATGACAGGCAGCCTTCAGCCAGGGATGTGTAGGTGCTTTGCTGATGTCTGACTTGTAATGCAGATAATACCACTTTATTTAACAGACAGCAAATCTTTCCTAAGTGTAGTAGGAGGATATGTAGCATTCTACTGGACTTTGAGAGATGAGGCATCCTTAGTGTGTTCCCACAGTCTGCTCTAATTTCTGCTTTGGGGCTGGCTCTGCCACGTATACTTGAAGGACAAAATCAGAGCTGAAAATAGGGAAGCTGAGAAATTCTTCTATTATGTCACTTTTAAAATTCACTGTGTTGCTATATGTAGTTATGAGAGGAGTTTTTACCTGAAATAGCAGATTGTTCCTAACAGACTGTCCATATCATGCTGCCTGTATAACCTATCATTATATGAATGGAACTGTACCCCAAGGGAGGACAACTGATCAGACCTCCCCTTGAAAAATTATTGCCAAAGGCAGATGGGAAATACCAAACCAGCACACAGCGAAGCTGAAATCTCACATACAGGGAAGTTATAGGAAAAATTTACTGTAAAAGTAGTGGTTTATGTCCAAACTGGATACAATGCCAAATTCTTTGCAAATTAAAGGTTTCCTGGAGCTTACAGTTGAGTGCCATTTCCAAAGCCAGGAGCCTAAATCAGACAAGTGTTGCCTAACTGGACTCTTTAGACTGAGGGTAAGAAAGATCCGTCCCTCACAGTGGGATAAAAACTGACTCCAAAGCCAATGCCATGAATCCATTGCAGTGTGCACTGATGTCCCAGAATATGTTTATCCTAAAGCCCATCTTCTCCCCTCACTCCCAGTACTGGCAACTGAGATACTCACACTGCAGTGCTGTTTTCTCTCTGGTTCCCATGCATCAAGCACTGTAAGTCAAACAATTTCAGATGGTGCTTGTTTTTTGTGCTTAAATGAAATCATTAGGTAAATTATGTACCAGGGTGCACAGGGATTTAGCAGTAGGATTCCCATTAATATGGTCAGACATACATGGCTAAATTCTTGGCACTAAAATTTCCCTGCACAGTATTGCCTTAATAATCTTTTTAACTTCAACAGATTGTTCTGTCTATGCAGAGATGCTACAGACAAACTGAAAGTAAACTTTCCCAGATTTTAATCACTCAAATGTCAATATTCTCTTTCTTCAGGCTCCTCAAGCAAGAAGAAACCCTATGATGACAAAAGGACAATGTGCCAAATTAAAAGCACTGTAATTATTGAAACCAATTGCTATCATGTAGTTCTCTGGAGGCTGATAGCTCAACTGCTCTCTAGAAATAAATGTCTACAAATTCCTTAGGAGTCAACACTGGTGCAATCACTTATTCATAGCAAAAAGGCTGTGCTGACAGCATTCTCTTCAGCTAGTTATGTCAGGAGGCATCAAAATACCAAACTTTAATAAAGGGGGAGATGGAGACTAGAGACATCAGCATTAGTTCATGTAGTGTTAAGGATGACAGAATGTTTTGTCACCATACCCTAACTCAAATAAGCACAGGGACATATAGAAACACAGTCATAAAGACACCAGCAGTGAAGGTATCTAGCTTTAATGGTGAAATTCTTATCTATCATTTTTGTTGTTTAACCATTGAACCCCTTGTAAAACTTATCAGTGGTACAGAACAAACTTTGGCTGAATATCAAACAGGTACCTCAGGGTAGAAAGAAGGTTTACAACAATGCTGCACCAACACTCAGGTAGCTCCAGAGCCAGTGCAAGAGCCAAGGGGGAGTGCTCTGGGAGAAGAACCACAGCAGTTGTTGCAAGGAATGCACAAATCAGAGTGTTTCTGGAGTGTTACATTTCTGCAAAACCATTAAAAGGAATAAAATTATAAAACTGTGAGGGTTCATCTAGCTAGCAGTGTCTGTCTTAGCTCATTTATGAGCTACACACAAAAAGTAATAACTGAAATTCTCTGCTTTGTGTTACCAAGGAGGAAGACTGGATGCTCTAATTCCAGCAGGTGTACATTTATCAGAAGGAAGGAACCTATTCTGATCTTTTTCACATCCTGTTGCAAATACAAAGCAGAGGCAAAGCATCACCAAGTCATGACTACAACACCTACCTGGGGAGACAACTCCGTGGGCTGTAGGGCAGCCAGCCTAGAGCATTGGCCCTTCATACTTCTGGCAGCTAAGAAATAAATATTGCACTTTTGCTTGTAAACTGCTTACATTTGGTCTGGACTCAGTGAGAGCAGCTTCTGCAGCTTGGAAGTAACATTTCTACCGAGTCACTTTTCACATCAGAACACAATTTTCAGTGTGTTATTGGGGTTGTAAATGTTTGTCTCAGCATTCTTATTTTGCTAATATCACCAGGAATTGGGCAGCATGTTTGCTAAAATTGATCTTTATTCAGGAGTGTGAGCTTCCGGGCCAGACTTTGTTACACAGCCCTGCTTCCTCAGAAGTGTTCAGAGCCCTTCAGAACAGAGATAAAGCTGTTCAGGTTGGATCCTGCAGCTGCATTCCACCTCCCTCCATGCAGGAGGATGCCCCATCAGCACCTTACACACGTGCAGGTGAGGCTGCAGGACAGGGCTGTACAGCCACGGAAAGGAAGAAAGGGGACAGGATAGCGTGGATGATTTGGATGAAAACAATGTCTCAAAGAGAAACAATAGCTAGAGGTCCCCAATGCACCTAAAACGCCTCCTGATTTCACACGAGGCCATGGCTAATGCAGACAGCATTGTTTGGCAAGGAATGGCTGCAATAAACCCCCAGACATTTTCTTTGTTGGGAATCCAGCTGGACAGCATGAACAGAAAACCTGACTACATCATGCAAGTGTGTTGTGTTTTCACCTTCCAGGGGAGATTAGTTTCCATTCTATTAATTAACAATAAATGCAGTTTATTGTTATTGCAGTTGTTTCCAATTTGCCAAACATTACATACTAGCAAAACCATTTCTTTATTTTAAAATGAGATTTTTACCCTTTTATGAAATCTATAATTGTAAACTATTTTGTAGAGCTACACAACAAATTAATTTAGTACACTAAACACTAAAGAATCTGACCATGACTGAATAGAAATCCACTCACAAAGTGACTGTCCAGAAAAAGTGATTAGCAAATAACAAAGGACAGAATACAAAAGAAATGCTGTTCTACACCAATTTCCAATTTCTACAAAATTAACTTTTATCTAAGTGGTTAAAAAGGAAGAATGTTTTCAGGAGTAAGTACCTTGGATCAAAGATCAATGCACAAGAAAACAAATTGCCTCAGAGTGTGGTAACATAGTTTAATGGAATAATTTTACAGCTAGCAAGCCATATTGTGAAAGAAAAGTGATTTGAAAAGATGAACTTGATAAAACTGCCTTTCAGGTTGCCTCACTAGCACTCAATCTTAGCTGACTGAACCAAAACACGTGTCCAAAGAATTACAAGCTCTACATCTTTGGCATCTCTAAGACAGATCTAGCTGCTATCTACAATGTCATGTGGGAGAAAAATGGGATTTCTTACATATAAAAGCTAAACCGAGCCTCTCACTCATAACATGCTGCATTAGGCTGGGTACTAAACCAGCGCCTAGGCCTGGCCGAGATTAAGGCCCCAGTGTGTCAACTGCTGCATAAATAAACAGCTCCACTGACTTCCAACAAAGGATGGAAAACAAATATTAGGGCTCTGACTCACACACAGATGGCAAATGACTGGAGTGATGCACCTCTGAGTCAGCTCTTACCTGCTTCAGCCCCACTGAGCTCGTGGCTGCAGAACTACGATCAATACCCTGAGCACGGTCCAGCCCAGCTGGGGCACCACATACAGACCCCCTTGCCCCAACACACCTCCTTGGGAAGGCTGCTAAAAACAGGCAACAGGCACAGACCTGAATGCAAGTCTCAGATTTCCTCTGTCCTAGAAGTGGGGAATAGAGACACCAATGGTTTTCTCGAGGCCATGTAGGCATAACTGGAAAATTAAGTCGCATTGCAAGAGTCAGCAAATCTTCTGGAGAAGCCCATCCAATAGATGGGGAAACCAAAACTCAGCAGGTTGAAGGGGTCTGCCACACCACAGGAGCTCCAAGTTTTGCGTTGGATATAATGATTCCAGATTTTGTGGTTTGCAACCTTTTGTAGCAAATACAGGCCCCTGCTGATACACTCAGCAAATGACTGAGTTGTGCTCAAATGAGACAACAACTCTCAATCCCCTGTAGGCAGCCAGAAAAATTAACTCCCTCTGGAACTGCAGTGGCCATTTATTAGCTCAGGAATATAAAGGAGAGACAAGTAAAGTAAACTAATTACGCTTCATGGGGGCTTTTGGGATCTGGGTTCTGAGTTACGAAATAGATTGGGAATGGCTGTTTATTGTCAAGCCTCCAAAAGGAGATTGAGGGCAAAGGAGAAACAAGGATGTTGCTATTAAATACGTTGCTTGAGCACTGGCCATTGGAAATGCATTTCTCATTGAGTGATTAACAGTTATCCAGCACAAAGAGCAAATAAAAACCTTGTCTAATTCAGTCAGTCCCATTCTCTCTGCCTTTACTGCACTAAATCACGTGCAACTGGCTGATTTATTTAGCGTCGCTTCTTAATATCATTACTCTGCTGTGATGCCATGTTTCAAAATCAGGAATAATTAAGAAAACATAAGAGATTTTTAAGTAAAGTTCTTTGCTCTTGCAAATCGATAACTTTAGGTTTCATTTAGCTCCCTGTGGACAGATTCACATCCCTGCACAGATGAAGTTACCAAAATCAATACAGCTTTGCAGAGGCACAGGGGGTCAGTCTGTGCAGAGCTCCTCTGACTTCATGAGCAAAGCACTCGCTGCTGGGTCCAAGCTTCCATCTGCATTTGGGTTTAAAAAGGTTTCTCAGCTCCAGAATACACTGTGAAAGCCCTTGATTAAGTCATTATGATGCATAATTCCCTGGCATGCCAAGAATCTAGTCCCAAATTGATACAAAGGCAAGTCTGCTGAGGATGAGTGGGTATTCTGGGGTTTTATTGTGAAAACTCAGAATTACATGCACTGAACTGCTGCTATGGAGTTTGCTTGCTCTTGCTACTGATAGCCATTAAAATGCCTCACAGATTAAACACAATCACCCTCACCATTGCCTAATGAAAGACTATCAGAGTCCCACTCCTGCTGTTATGTGAGGCCAGTGGGGTTTGTGTTGGCTCAGTGCTTCTCCCCATGCTCAGTGAGCTGGGGCAGGACACTCCTCCAGGCTTGGACGGGTGAATTCCCACCACAGAACAACCCCCACTGCCAGCTGGGGCATTTCAGTGTTGCTTTATTGCCCATAACAGCTGGCAAAAGTTGAGGTTATTTGGAAGGGTCTAAAAGAATTCAGCTTCCTTAAAGACAGAGCATTTCAGGGCCTGAGCAGGCCCTGGGATCAGTACCACTGCTAAGATGCTTACAGGCTTAATTCCCTCGATGACCCCAGGCTCTGTACACAGCCATGGCAATGAGGATGGACAAATGTCATTCAAAGCACAGAGCACTGTAAAGATCCATCATTCAAAAATGAGCTCAAAAGCAATCTCTTTTTACCCTGCTTTGGTTAAAGAATGGCAGCAGGTTTGGATAACTAGTCACAGTAGCATCAGCTTCCTTCACACTTACTTAACAGGACATCATTTCACTCAGAAAGATGGAGGGGACAGTGTTACACGCTCAGACAGCACAGCAATGAATGTGGTATAAATACCTGGGGAGACAGATTAGTTTGCTATTTCTGCTCACAGCCTTCTCCTAGGAGCACAGAAATGCCATCTCAGCACGCTTTTTGGAGGATTAGAAAACCGTAATAAACACAAGGATAAAAATATGCCATGGGAGTTACAGCTAATTTCTTGCTATAATTTGCAGCAATTTACACATAATCATTTGAAAATACTGCAGAGGGCCAAGACAGCCAAGTCTGCTGCAATGGTGCAAATCAGAAAAATGAGAATTGCAGTTAGGGCTGAAGAACCCTCCAGAAGGGTCATTTGGGATATTAAGTTCACAAGCTCTTCCTTGCAGTTGAGTAATGAAGGAGATTTTATTCTACCACATGGAGCCCAGTTTCTTAGGCTGTAGGTGGATGGAATGACCTTCATAACAACTGACTGTAGACTTCAGAAAAGTCCTGCCAAGCAGCAATGTAGTCTGTCTTCTTCTTGTACATGAAGGGGTTTTTTTAATTTTTATTAAAAAAGGCGGCTGCAAGCAGTAGCACCAGCACCACGACATTTTCATGCAAACACACATTTGAAAAGGTAATAAAACTGTAGTAAAATTAATGAATTAGGGTTCAGAAATGTGTTTTAATATCAATATTTATTGTGAACATATGAAAATTACTGAAATCCCATTACACATTCATTTCCTAATCATAATTTCCATCCAAAGATCTGGATTGATTATAAAAGATGAAAATATCTATACAGTGTACATTTGTATTTTTGTCTATTTTATAACTTTAAATATTTCAAAACAATTTGAAAGGGGAATAAAAACAAATGTGCCCCCAGACCAGAACCCTGCATGTAAAACAAACTAAAAATGAATTATGAACCTCCATGAAGAGGAATTTATAGTAGAAATACCAGTGTTGCTGCAACCCTCTTTTATAGGATCATCAACAGAGGGGATATGGAAAAAGGAGGTTGAAATGATTTATTAAGAGAATACATTCTCTTCTAAAGGAAAGATATTTAATCTGTGGATCACAAACACTTGACCCAGGGCAAAGGTTACCAGCAGTACCAGAAGCAGATGCAGCCTTGATTTAAATAATGGAGAAGCGCAGGAGCAGATGCAGGGCTGATTTAGAGATGGAGAAACATGGAAGCAAACACACTCCTGGGAGGGCTGATGTAGAGGACTGCAAAGCTCCAAGGCGCCCAGGTAACTTGTAATTGGCAAAAATAAAGTGATTTATTTTAAAAATATGAGATACATAAGCTTCTCTTGAAAAATCAAACAGCAAAGAATTTAAAGGCATGCCTAACTTTAAGCTATTAATAGCTTTAATGAATAGCTGGTTTTTTTGGGTTTTTTTCCAAAGACTCCTGAAGGAACTGGGCACCTATATCTTATCCATGCTCAGTGGAAATTCTTTATTTAAATCTCATTCATATTTTGGAATTGTCATCAAGTGGGATTCTCTGTATGCTAAGCAAGGCTCAGATTTGTCACTGAAATCCTGTCTCACCACATTTTGAGTATCACCAGTGTCTAAAATAGGTTTAGGTGTTGAATGCCTGTCTCTCCTGGCAGCATTATGTTGCTGAAAGACACAGATGTGAACTAAAGCTGCTGATCAATCACAAATGACTGTGCACATGTTCATCTGCCCCAGGAGAATGAACCAACATTCAGGACCACCCTTGACTTGTGACACTCTTGACTCGTGGATGCCAGGGACATGAAAAGTTTTGGTTATCATTTTGAGGCATGAGCTCTTGACTTCTTATTTTATGAATACTCAAACGCAGATTTTCATTTTTTCCACTTCTGGGAGCAAGTATTTTCAGCCATGAAGCTGACTCCAGTGTTTCTGCTGGCATCTGCAAGCACTTGTTAAGCTGCTACCAAGACTTGTTCGTGCTCCATTGTCTGGGAAGCTTCGGGACATTCACATTTCTGTGGCTCACTGCTGACAATGATGACAATGTGTTCAAGTTCTCCTAATCCGAGATAAACATTTGGAAAGGCTTATGAGAATGTAGAGCATGTGTCTGCACACATGCACATGATGACACGTGACACATGCACAGTGGAGAAGTATGTTTGGCTGCTCCTTGACTTATGGTGATGACAGAACCAGGGATTCAGACAAAAACAGGCTCTGACTTGAGATGAGTTAGCAGGGGAAGTGACGAGGCAGCAGCTGAATCCTGAGTAACACAGCCAAAGCTGGCCATTCCTACAGCTCCCTTGGGTCTCTGGAGTGCTACAGAGGAGTCATAAGGGCAGTTGAGCAACCACCTTCTCATGTCTGAGCAATGGAGAACCATGGTGTCACCTCATTTGATCCATCCCCTCAGCCTTTCCTGTGCGGTATTTGGGAGCAGGAGAGAGTTTATGCCAAAGTTTGCAGCCCTCAGTCATTCTCGATGACACCACAGCTCAACAGAGAGCTGGAGTACTTACTTGCTTTAGTTTAGGCTGGGGACCACTTTGGCTTTCCAGTTAGTCCAGAATGCCTCAGTTGGCCCAGAAAACCAGCTGCATCCTCCCATCCTTTCTGGAGCTTGCCTTCAGTGCATGTCTGACACACAGAATGCAAGCTGGGTCAAAGTCTCTCTTTCAGTTGCCACAGCATTTGAGATGCAGGATCCTGATACTTTGTCTCCATCCTACAAACATCACGAGATGGTCTTAAATGTTTTAAAGTTAACTGCTCCCAAAATTAATGGAGAAGACTTTTTCCATGCTTTGGACAGGAGGCTTTGGTGCTTCCTGGCTGGCAGGATTCATAGACTAAGAGAATCTGAATGGTCTGGGTTGGAAAAAATCTTAAAGATCACCAAGTCCCAATCCCCCTGCTATTGGCAAGAGCATCTTCTACCAGACCAGGCTGCTCAGAGCCCCATCCAACCTGGCCCTGAACACGTCCAGGGATGGAGCAGCCACAACTTCTCTGGACAACTTGTTCCAGTGCCTCACCACCCTCACAGTAAAGATTTTTTTCCAAACATCTAATCTACACCTACCCTCTTTCCATTCAAAGCCATTCCCCCTGTCCTGCCACCCGTGCCCCTGTAAACAGTGTCCCTCCATCTTTCCTGTAGGCACCCCTCAGGCTCTGCAAGCTGGAACTAGGTCAACCCAAAGCCTTCTCTTTTCCAGGCTGAACGATCCCAATTCTCCCAGCCTTTCCTCACAGGAAAGGCGATCCATCCATTTAATCAGCTTAGTGTCCTCCTCTGGACCTGATCCAACAAGTTTATGTCCTCCCTGCACCAGGGACCCCGGAGATGGACACAGCACTGCAGTGGGGTCCCAGAGGGAGAATCCCTCCCTCGCTCCGCTGCCCACGCTGCTTTGGCTGCAGCCCAGGGCTTCGGGAAGCACAGCAGCACTTATTAACTTCGCTCATTAGCCGGGCTGCATGCCAGTCCCACGGGACCTGAGGTGCTGGCGGCGCAGGGAGCCCGGATCACGGCCGTGCGGCACGGCGGCCCCGGCGCTGCAGCGCGGCCGGCTGCGACTAGATGTCAGCACTCCCCTGGGCAACGGCAGCCCCGCGGCAAACAAAAGCCACCGGGCCTCCCCGGGCCTCCTACCCGGGCTGGGCAGGGCGGCTGCAAAGCTACAAGTGAACCGAGCTGTTCTTTCGCGATGAAATCAAATATCACCAAAAAAAAAACCAACAAAAAAAAAAAACAAAAACAAAAAAACAAACCATCACCCCGGTGTGGACGTCAAAAATGGAAGAAAAGGAGGGAAAAAAAAAAAAATCTTCAATCGTTTTCTTAAGGCCTTGTACTGTTCTTCCAGACAAAAAAAAACAATCACTGTTCTCATAATCACCTGGACCTGGAACAACTCTGGCAAGGCAGATGCAGCACGGATAGCTCAGCAAAGCTTTTGTTATTTGGCTTGGTTTTGTCTCCAACGCGATAACAATCGTCTCTCACAAGTCAGTTTTATGAGGATCTGTCAACTCAGTCCCCATCTGTTCTGGAAAAATAAGCCTTTTCAGGTTAGAGTAGGATGTGGATTCAAATCGACAGGGCACAGATTTAAATCAAAGTATCTGAAGCCCCTTCCAATTGCCAAGTAGTGAGGGGAGGGTTTAAATTTGAGCTTTCTTGTCAAGCTGGTTTCTGTTTCAAACCTTTTATTAACAATTAACACTTAAAGTATATCCAACAAGGAGGAAAACAAGGAAGAAGCAGTGCAGTGTATGAGAATGCAGTCTACGCAGCAGTGGGGAGACAGAGCAGGTAGGAAACAAAGTAGACTTTCATTAATTCAGAGGTATTCACTTTCAACTACAAAATGAGAACAAAGTCTGCTAGAAGCCAGCAAGACACTGCCTAATGTAGAAAATGAGAATCAAAGCATTAGAGTGGCATGATGCAAGAGATGCCAAAGCTGATTTCTTAGAGTGTTCAGAGTTGACCATTATCAACCTGTGTGTATAGATACATAAACTGTCACTGCTACTGAACTGCCAACACTTGGACCTGCACCCTGCACTGCACACTACTGAAAACATTGAACTGGGGCATTTCCACCCTGAGCTCTGGTCACCAGTGTCACAGCTGGCTGTTACAGATCTCTGCTCAGAGCTGCCACCCCATTCTGGGAGCTGAGCCCTCAGCTTCACCTCAGAGCCCTTTAAGAAATCAAGAGACTGTAAGTAGCAGCATTTGCACCAAAATTGACAAGGTATTAGCAATGATTTCTTTTGATAATGGTGACACATTCATAGTCTTATTTCACGACTCTCCTCAGAATCCTAAATGCCCCACTAATGAAGAAATAGCTGCATCTGCTTGTGCTCTGCTATTGTCAATGATGAAGAAAACAAAACTGGTCTCCTTAGGTATTGTTCACTGTTCTCATATTCAACTATTATATTCTCAGAGAATATAATACTGAATACAGAACACTGAATTCTCAGAGAATACAAAAAACTTTTCATTAATCAATTACTAAGAAATTCAGGAGTGATCTACAATTTCACAGACTGTGCAATATAGGAAGAGGATTCTTGTGATGTCTGCTCTAGTACCTCTCAGCCCTGTTAACAGCAAGCATCTGACAGGAGGGGAGCTGGCTGGGTGAACAATGACCTCCCTCTGCACCAGAAATTCCTGTCCAGTTGGAAAGAGTTAGAGACTGTTACATCCTTTTTTTTTTTTTTTTTTTCCCCATTTGCATTCCTCATAAAATCATAGCATTTTGCTGAAATCACTGAACATAACAAAGGCAAAGTCAGCCCGACAGCTCTGCCAAAGCAACAGCTGCAGGTACTGGATAGGAAACACCTCTGAACTTTCAAAATGAGCTTCCATGAGAACATGAGTGTCTGAAAGAGGGGAGATCCAGCTTCCCACGCCCAGCCCATTCCCAGCCCTGGCATCACATCCTTCCCTGGGAGTAACATCTCACACTGGAGTTTTCCAGCTCACACTGCCCTCTGAAACACATTCTCTCCCGAATGTGAGCATAAGACCAAACCCTCTCTCTCTTTGCTTCCAAGAGAAGGTGAGGGAAATAATCCTGAAGCTCTGGATGCTGTGCTGGGCTGGTTCCAGCTCAAGGTTCCAAGCCCCGCTGTGATGGAAGATCACTGTGTCACTCTCAGCCAGACTCACCACATACAGAAAAAAAACCCAGCAGGAAGTGGAAAATACCCTGGTCTACTCAATGGGTTTCTGCAAAAACTGTGATGTCAGAGCAGCAGCACACGCATTTTGTGGGGCTGGCTAGGGTTAGCAGTGTGCTGGCCAGAGCTGTTTCACAGACCAGACAGGCTTTCCCCAGTGTAATCAGGTGCCAGTGCTATCCTGACATCTGAGACTGCAGCTCTGCTCCTCTTCCCATAGGTCTGAGCATCACGGAGTGCCCCAGACTGGAAGCAGGCTCACAGCCACTCCAGGGACAAAGAAAAGCTGCTGGTGTGGGGTGCTGCGAGTGTCTTTTGCCTTCAAAGGAAGAGCAGTGAAAGAAAGGTGGGTAAGAAGTAGAGGGATAAAGAAAGATGGAGAAGGAGAGGGGTCTCCAGACATCAAACTCCTTGCTTCTCTTTGAAGCCTTTGCAATAGGGTGAAGTTCTCTACAGACACATCCTGGCCCTTTAGCAAGATCAGATTGCCTCAGGAGAGGCAATGTTTGTAAGGAAAAAGCTGGCTAGATACCCCTGCCTGTTCTCCCAAAAATAACAGCTTAACAGAAAATTTGAATCTAAGAGCAGCTGTAGATATCATGATACTTCTTTTTTACCTGTCCTAAAAGATTCAGGTGGTATCACACATCACTGGCCCTGTATTTTCCATCCCATGTTCTGACATGCCACCTGCATTAGCATGTCTTTCATACTTACAATGTCTTTTACAGAAGAGTTCCCCATGGGGGAAAGAAATCTTTGAAGTTTCCCATTCAAATCTTCAAAGAAGGACCTTGAAGAGCACTCAGAGAGAGTGTGGGAAAGTCTGGAACAGGGATAATGCTATAAAGCTGACTTTCCCCTTTGTCCATCCATAATTGTACCACTTTTTGCACTTCTGTAAAACTCCCTGAGTGCTGAAAAAAGTTTATTCATTCTTCCATCCTGTTGGGAATGTCTACCAGTTTCTTCACAAAGTTGTGGCCAGAAATAACCCATAAACCTGAAATAGAGATTGCAGCCTTAACCCTGGCAGTGAGGAGGTTGGACTGGGGGTGCTGGGGGTCTGCATCTCCAGCAGCATGCACTTCTTGGGTGTGTTTTTTCAAGCCAAATGCCTAAAATTTGCTGGCATACACCATTCTTGGAATTTTGCAAGCCAAATGCCAAACCTTTGCTAGTGGTATGTAGCAAAAGTCCCTAGAAAATGCCAATTTACGCTGCGAAAGAATGTGGTAAAATCTGGTCAATTTTAGTTGCGGAATCACAGTACTTGGAGAAATAAATCACTCAAGACATAAAAGGAGGCACTTTTTCTTTCATTTCCTCTGTGACATATTCCCCAACACACACCATTAAGTCACTACCTTTTACAGGAAATTCTGTGGTAAATACAGAAAGATTCCATCAAAACCAGACGAAACAAAACCGAGTGCATGTCCTGTGGCTGCTCATTGCGACCCTGACTAAGAGCAGTGAACTGCTCTCTGCATTTTGTATTGGATGGAAACTGCTGAGTTCTATTACGTTTATTACTTAGCTCAGGACTATCTGCAATATGTGCTCCAGGAATCACACCTGGGACCAGCCCAGACCAGGGTGGCTCATGTCTTGCGAACCATGGCATCTTCCCTGCAAGACCAAACCGAGGAGGCTCTGAGGCCACTCCTGGACAGGATTGACATCACCTCTGTAGCTGTTGCCAAGAGAATTTTCAATGGAGTCATGGATGAAAAGTTTGCTGATGGAAATACTAACTGGGGACGAATTATGACCATATTTACGTTTGGAGGTCTTCTCACCAAGAAGCTCCAAGAGCATGGGGTTCAGCTGACTGCAGAGGAGAAGGAACAGATCTCTTACTTCATCACAGAGTACATCATAAACAACAAAGCCGAATGGATTGATGCGAATGGTGGCTGGGTGAGTTTCTCTTTTACTACCAAAGTCCAGATTAGGAGATTTCATTAATTATTGCTATAGACACCGTCAAAACCATTTTATTCAGGGTTTCATTTGGTGGTTTAATATTTGGTGTCTGGAATGTCTCATTGAGACTTACAGTGAAAGCTTTACTTCTGCTTTAAACAGAACAGAGATAAAAGACAACTTTCTTTTTAAAAGGCACTTCCCAATTTTGAATAACAGGATCATACCATAATTCAAGTTGAGAATGACCTTAGAAAATCATTTGGTCCAGCCACACATACCCTGAAATTTCCATTATTAAATCTAAAATTAAGTGGCATCCTAAGGTCAGCACAGCAATTTTGCTTTCATAGAGGAGCTGGTCCAAAAATACTTAAGTTCAAGGTAAGGAAAGAATACATAGGTGTGATCCTCACAAATGAAGTCAGCACTTCTGCTGTGGATTTCAACAAAGCCATTATTTAATATCCCAAATCAGTTTTACTTACAACAAATGTACAGGTAAGTACAACTGGCATTAAATCTTTTCTGTTTCAACTGACATAATCCTAGAACTTCCACCTGTGAATGGTCAATGCTGAGAAAAATACTTGTTACTAAGTGGACTGTTTTGCCAAGCTGCTGAAATTTCCATTCTGCCAGTGAAGGGAAATATCCTTTTGCTCTGCAAAGTTTCATCACACCAATACTTCTTTTTTTAACAAGTTGGGGGAATCTGAGAATCAATGACACCAGTGTCAGTCATTTCCTTGGTACTTTTTTCCTTTACTTATATGTAAATGTTTCTTTCTCTTTCCACCCCCTCTCATCCCACTTCTCTCATACTTCCTACTACTTTTCCCCCCCGATTTGTCTTCTAGTGTCTTGCTTTTCCTTTTTTTTTCTTTCTGCTTGTTTTAATCCTTTTCTGTCTGTAGCAGCAAAAAAAGGTGATAGTGACTCATGGCCCCTTGATGCATCAGATTTATTATAAAGGCTTCTCTTTCCATCTCTTTCAAATAGAGTCAATTTTATTTCAGAGAAGTATCAACTCCTGGCAACATTCTGTCATAACAGGTGGCTCATCATAGTGGAATAAGGAAGCTAAAAGGAAGATATTTCTGAGTGTATTACTACATCAGAAACATAGTACTTGTACCTTCCTGGAAGATGTGGGCTCAGATGATGGAGTTCATGTTTGCTTTCTATTTACACAGGGAGGGCATAGTCTTGACTTGGAGATAAAACAAACATTCAGCAAGGTGCAGCTATTTTCAGCTTTTTTTAAAGCCCTATTCATCTTTTGGAGGCAGAGCTCTGAAAAGCTGTCCCTCAGTGCACCGTGCTGCAGCACTGTTAATCTGACACAGAGAGTGGTGTGGTTTCCTTACATGTTATTTTTAAGCTGTCCCTAACAATGCATGTTCTTTTCCACAGGAAAATGGTTTCCTAACAAAGTTTGAAAGAAGATCACTACTGTCCTTCTCCAAAATTACAGCCCTGTTCATAGCTGTGGTTTCCTTGTTCAGAGAGTACTACTGAAGTAAAAGGATCTGCCATTCATGTGTAATCTAGATATTGCCACAAGCTTCACTTCTCAGCCTTCCTCCAAGCAACATCAACAAGAGAATAATTTCCTTCCATAATTTGTTTTTAATTTATTTGTATTTATTTTGACTAAATACAATGTTTAACATGCTATGCTAATTACCAAATCTGAGGATGAGATCCTTCCAAAGGGGAATCTGCACAATATCATGCAGCAATTCAAGTCCACTTTTCCAGGCAGAATTGCTTTGAGATCATTTTCCACATCCAGACAGCTCTTGGTATCTCTCTTGCATCTCCATGAAAGGACATTGTTTTAGTGAAATACAATCCAATGGGTTAAGACACAAGTTTTTATGTCATTTGTTTTGTAAATGAAATACTACTGTAATGCATTTTATTGCAACCTCTGTATAAAAAAAAAAGGGGGGGGATTTTTGTGAAGAAAAAAGAAATGGGAACTCCAGCACAGAAGTGGGTAGAAGTTTCTGACACAGACTAAGCAATTTCTATGGGAAGAACTGTTTGTGGGAGCTAGCAACTTAAAAATGTGCACTCACTTACTGTTATAGCAATTGTATGTGTTTCTGTGCTGTATTTTTTCAATCGCTCACATCTACAATTAATGTTCTTTCATATTTGTGTGATGTAGTCATCTGGCTGAACGTTTTTTAAACTAGATGTTTAAAAATAAGCAAGTACAAAATATTCTTTAAATGAAAAATTTGTGTAAATACACTAATATTTTAAGAAAATACATATTTTAAAGCCTTAAGATTGGTCTCATTTTTTCCAGAAAAATTGGAGCATGGGAAAAGATCTGCCTGAGTAAGATAATCTTAGAAGAGTTATCACTCATGCTGCTGGAAAATCCAAGTAGTTTATGGATTTGATGTGACATCCATGGATGTCAAGGCTTTAATTCTGTGTAGTACTTTTTAGGTACTATCTGGTAGCTTGTATGAGAAACAGATATCTTGTGGCAAAATAAACGAACTGGATCAGCTCTGATGACAGTAATTAGAGTTTTGGGATACATCATAAAACTCAGCAAAATGAGAGAGTGATGTAAGAGACTTCTAGGCTTTTACAGTCTGGGGCAATCCATGTTTTTACTCAAATTCCATTTGCTTTCAAAGGCTAAACAGTAGTTCTTCAAGAATTCATTCTAGAAGGGTTTTCTTCAGCCATAGTGACTTTCCATTAGGGAACTAAGGCTGGGTCTAAACACCCTTCTTTTTTTAGATGTGTTGGGAGGTGAACCAAACTGAGCCAGCAGCTGCCTGTGGCACACAACTCCACTGTTCTCTGAGACAGATCCTCTAGAAAATCCAGCTTTGTGACACTGAGAGAACAAATCAGCCTCTCCATCTTTCATCTCAACACAAGACTTTTGGAACAACCTGCCCACAGATGTGGTAGAGTCCCCTTCCCTGGCAGTTTTCAGGATACAACTGAACAGGGCACTAGATAATTTCATCTAGGCTCCCTTTCCCAGGAAAGGTTGGCAGCTTTCAATGTCCCTTCCAGCCTGGGTTGTTCTGTGATTCCACGGTCTAACTTGGTGGGTTTAACCATAGAATACGAACAGATGTTAATGTTTGTTAGAACATGTATTTTTCCCTCTCCCTTCCCAGTGAAAAAAAGAAATATTATTTAGCATGCAGGCAAGATTTGTGAGGTAAACTTTGTTGCTGTTGAAGAAAAGATAGCAGCATTCAGAGGGCAAGGGGCAGCTACAGGAAAATGCCCACCTCCAGAAAACCTATGGCAGCACCTGTCAGAAATTACATTTTAAAACAAGTTATGACATATATGTCTTTATTAGCAGTCTAAGTCTTCATGGTAAGAACAGTAATTCTTACTCAGTTTCTTTTTGAGCACTACTGCAAGCACATACCATAGTGGCTAACACCAATCTATTAATACCACATCCACTTCCTTTTACACTGATCTAGTAACCTATTTTATACTCAGAAGTAAAATTTTTTAGTTAAATATAAAGGGTAACTCTGTCTTTTCAAAATGTAGGTGATACAATAACTTTAGAACTTGCCTTTGTGGTAAGGGCAGGGTTTAAACAAAAGAAGCCTGGCTCATTAATGGCCCAGTGGGTTCCAGGTTAGCTTCACCAAGAAAAAACCTCCTTTTTTCAGTGCAGAGCAAGAAAAGCAGTGATGAGATCTACCACCCCAATTCTAAGCATAGTAAAAAACACAAAACCAGCAGGGCTATTAGCTAACTTTCATAAAATAGAGTAGATGTTAACTGTCATGAAGTTATCCATATATGACACTGAGAAGTGCCCAGGTCCTGGGGCACCAATGTTGAAGGGATCCTTGGACCTGCCAGGGGAGAACAAAGTGCTGCTTCGAGAGCAAAAGGTGAGCTCAAAGAGCTGCTCAGTGGGACAGCTGACGACTTCATCAATGTACACAGCAGCTAAACCGAGATGTCATCAAAAGCCACACAGAAGAGATTTATGAAAACAGCTGTTCTCCTAAAGAAATGTGTCTTTCTGCACTTAAAATCACAGAATCAGGTTGGAAAGATCCTCTGAGGTCATTTAGTCCAACCTTTGACTGGTCACCACCTTGTCAGCTGGACCATGGCACTAAGTGCCATATCCAGTCACTTCTTGAACACTTCCCGGGATGGTGACTCCACCACCTGCCTGGGCAGCTGAAGGTGTGTTGGACCCAGAGGCCTTCCTTGGGCACATCTTCCCTGTGGGACAGCTCCTGGGCTGGACACCGATGACCACCTGAGCCACAGGCACGGGGCTGTCCTTCACAGCCTCCCCCAGAGCCCACGGCCACCGCTGGATGCCACAGGGATATGAAACTGCTTGGCAGACGGTGCTAAAGCATCCGGCCGAAATGTACTTTCCCTCCCTGCGGCAAAATTAGAGAAGGGGAAATTCTTTGCGATCTGCGCCAGGAAAAAAAAAAAAAGAAAAAAAAAAGAAAAAAGAAAGAAAGAAAGAAAAGAAAAAAAAAAACCCAAAACGCTGGTGTTGGCAGGGGCCCTCNGGCGCTGAGGGCGGCCAAGCGGCAGCTGCGGGCGGAGCTGCGGCAGCGCCTGCGGGCGCTCGGCGCGGCCGAGAAGCAGCGCCAGTCCCGCCTGCTCGGGCGCAAGGTGGGTGCGGACACCCGGGCACGGCCCAGGGCCAGGCCCGGCTCTCCGGGAAGCACGGCCGGGACTTTCCAGGCCCCGCCGGTGACCGAAACCGTGACTCAGGGGCCCTTCCGCCGAGCGGGGCGTGAGCTCCGCCTCGGAACCTTCCCTCGTCCCTTCCTCGGCAGCGCCGGGGAGGGGGGCTGGTGGCGCCGCTGTGACAGGAACTGCTGGTGGCACCGGCTAAAGCGGGGGGTGCTGGCGACACTTCACCCCGAGCGGTGGTCACACATCACCCCTGGGTGCTGGCGACACTTCACCCCGAGCGGTGGTCACACATCGCCCCTGGGTGCTGGCGACACTTCACCCCGAGCGGCGGTCACACATCACCCCTGGGAGTGGCGTGGCGAGCACCCTTCGCCCCTGCGGTGCTGGGGACAGTTCTCCCGTGGGGCGCTGGTCACACTTCACCCTTGGATTTTGGGGACAGTGGGGTTAGACTGCCACACACCCCGAGCAGCGCTCCTCGGGGGTGGTGGCAGGTGTTTATCTGAGACATTTCACACCATCCTGGCTCTGGCCATACATACAAAACCCAGCCACTGCCTGATCTGGCCTCTTGTTTTATATGCTGTCATCTCCTTTCTGTATCTTCCAGTGGTGTTTCTTCTACACAATTTTATTTCTAATATAATTTTTACACTCTAAAAGATATCAAGTAGGGTTTGCCTAACTGGTATCCTAGCACAGAGTGATATGGGTATGTACTTTTGAAATGTCCTGTTTGTGTTTGGATTACACAGTTTTTATATAGATGTATTTTATCATTTTAATAAACATAATAAAATTTTATTTTGCAGTCACTGCATGTAATAGAGCACAGTCCTCATTTTTTTTGCAGCACCAGCGGGTACTTCTAGATGATCTACATTTATATGGTTATTTTCCTGCCAGAGGCTCTCAAATCATTTTATAGACTTCATTTACTACTAATGTGTAGCCACTTCATGAGTGGGATGTGGCAGCACAGAAACTTTAGCCTGTAGGAAGTTTTAACTGGAATTTACATAACTTCTTTTCCTTGGGAATGCTTTTTAAAAACATATCTCTATGTAGTGTCCTACTCTCATGATAATGGATTTTAGTAATCATACATCCTAGACTTAAATCTCTCGAATTTTAGCAAATAGTGGCATGCATCCCCTGCAAAAATTCAGAGTCCTCAGCCAACCTTTAAGCATCTAGCCCATTTACTACTGAGGTTTTAGGAGCCCTCAGCCTTTGTCTAACTGCTGCTGATAAACACAGCAATGCAACACTCATTTCTTCGAGTGAGAGCACTCTAAAAGGTACAGCCTTTGTTTTGCTTAAAAGAAGGAATCAGGAAATATGACATAAATTGATGTTACCTTGCCATTTTCTTAATCTGACACAAATTGAAAATCCTGAGCTTGCTTGAGACAGAGTGGTTCCATGCAAGTGGCAGAAAGCAGAGTCGGCTTCCTCATGGTGGGTGGGTAACACAGCAGGCACAGAGAAATTTTGGAAAGGGCTGAGAATATACTTAGAATTATATAAGGCCAAAAATGTAGCTTTGGAACATACATCAGTGCTTGTAGCTAATAAAAGTGAGCAAGTTATTTTATAACACCTGAGTAATATTTTTAGTAGTAAAATCTCATTTCAAAATAATCTTTAAATTCAAAATGAAATAGCTTCACAGGCCGACCTAGCCACCAGTATTTAATTAGCTTCTGGATTATTATTTTTTTTAATGCTTATGTTCATGATTAAAGTCATGCTATTTGCATGCTCTGATTCTGAAAAAATTGCCATCAGCTAGTGAACAAAGGGCAGATAATATTTGCTAAGTGTGGAAATTTTTTCATCTTCTCAGAAACTGCTCCGAGTCATAGCAGGAACATCTACACAATTCTGAGAACATCTGAAATTGTGTCTTCCTGCTCATATGTGGGTTTACATCTTCAACCTCATTTTTGTTCCTATACATCCTAATTAATGTGTTAGTGGACACATCAGAGCAGATGGGACCTGTGTGGTGCCCACAGCACACAGCCCTTGTCTGAAAGTCTCAGTGTCTCGGTTTCTCTCTTCACCAAACCCATGAGAAGTTTTGGCTCTGGAGGCCCTCAACATGAGCCACAGCTGTTTTCTGGAGACTGCAGTTGGACTAAATAGTCTGCTTTTTGCAGCAAAAGCTACCACGGAAATTCTGTTCTTTTAAGAGCTTAATCCTGTGGAAAAATCCATGTGTGGGGTTAGGCAGATAGAAAAAGAAATAAAATACGATTTTGAATTGTTAAGATGTTTCTGTGGCCAAGCAACATGTACACCATCACTTAGTCTGGAGTGTTTATTTTTTTTTACCTTACAAAATTACATCCATCTTCTGAATATTTCACCTGGGTTTTTAGCTGCTATGATGGAAAGAAAATAAAAAATGTAGTGGGAACCATATCTTGACTCAGATATGGGCATTTGTATCTCAAAACAAGGCCAGGGCAAAGGTTAAAGTTCAGAAGAGTGAGTTACCCTGCAGTCATACAAACACTAAGCAGGAGATTTGGTGATCTCTGGTCTGTAGATACTAGAGAGTTTCTCAATTGTCTGGTTCTTTTGACAGATTTTTGTAAGTTTGTAAAAGAAGAGTAAATCACATGTAAATGAGTAGGGACACATTTATATTTGTTTTGTCCAGATGTAAGTGACAAAATATATAAGGTGCTAGAGAAGGGGATGACAAGCTTTAAAAGCCTCCTTTTAAATTTTAATGTGGAATTCAGTCTGGAATGGGCAGAGACAAGTGAGGTATGAGTCTGCTAACACTTTTTCACCATATAAGCATTTTTTATTTTCCCTCCTATATTCAGCCTTTTATAAGCCCAGCACAGAGTCTCATGAAAAGCAAAAAATGGCAAGGCCATCTTTCCTTCAAGCTCTGAAAAATGTGCAGTAATAAGATCACCTGTTAGAAGCAGGTGATGTTTGAAGTCATATATCTCATCTTGCTGGAGGGAAGACATTCAGGTTAACAAAAGAAAGAGGGGCCTGTTCTTGGAAGGCTTTGTGCTCCGCAGTCATCTGCTCTGGTGCTGATTTTCCTTTGAGTTATTATCACCGAGGCGCTTCCCGTCCTGCCTAGGCCCAGATGAGAGATGCAGCCTGTAAAAAGGATGGAACAAAAGGAATGCTAAACCCTCAGGGCTTGCATAAGCTGGCAGGTCTGGCCTGCTGTATCTTTCTGCAGTGATGTTGGGCATTTGAGGATGTCTGCACTGTATGGCGCAGATCTTTAGGGGATTGGAAGTTTGTCTGCAAAATGCTTTTTGCTGGCCCAAACCTATGTAGCAGTGTTTAGTTCACTAGATGCAAAAATTTGCCTGTTTTGATTTTGCTGATGGTAGAAATGTTGGAGTAGGCAACAAAGTCAGTTTCTTCTGTTTATGATGCATTGAAGTTTGAATTTCTAACCTTTTCAATTAATATTTTGCTCCAGTTTTGTGTTAAAATAAAGTAAGTTGATCTTTCCAAAGACTTACCTAAACCGACTGCGTCCGTTTCCCATGTAGGTGATTGCTCATCCCAAGTACCAAGAATCCAAAAGAATTGCAATCTTCCTGAGCATGCCAGATGAAGTCCAGACAGAAGAAATTATTAAGGACATTTTTAAGCAAGGCAAAGAGTGTTTCATCCCTCGTTACAAACCTCAGAGCAATCACATGGACATGCTGAAGTTATCATCAGCTGAAGACATTTCTTCACTTGCTTTGACATCCTGGAATATTCTTCAGCCCAGTGACAATGACACTGCAAGAGAGGAAGCTCTTGCTGGTGGTGAGTATTTCCTTGCTGCATCATGGGATCGTTGAGCAGGAGTAGCCTGGAGGCCAGTAGGAAATACTTGGATAGCAAGAATGAAATGAAATGTTACACCTTGGTTTTATACGTTGTAGAGAGATGCTTCTTCCTCTTGCCTGTTTTCCTCTGCCCTGTGCCACCCCTGTGACATGCCAGCAGGGCAGGAACACAACTGCACTGATCCAGCTGAAAGAAAACTCAACCCTCCAGATAAATCACCTTCTTGGTCTGATCCATGAACATCCTCAGCACAGTCTCAGCCAGCGTAATGTAGAGGCTTGTAAAGGAAAGAGAGGCTTGCAGAGGGTAGCTTAGGCTGCCACTGAAAGTCACAGGGATTCACAAGTTTAGGATATACTCTGAGAACTTTGGTTTGTGCTGCCTGAAAGGTTGGGAGCTTCTGAGGCGATGCCCGTAGACTGAGAATTTTCTGAAATCTTTGATGTTGCGAATTGTGTTGCATGGGTGAATCACAGTGCTGATACAGAGCCTGCCCTTGTAGAAAGCTCTCTGGACTGAGACCTTAGACTGAAAATAAAAGGCCTTTCTTGGCCTGCATGAATATTGCAATCTTTTCTAGTATTATTCTCTCACATTTTTATTTTGACCTTATAATGCTGTCTCAGACACTGGATTCTTCATAGGGTTGAGAAGGTACAAGTTCATTAAGATCAAACTTGTGTGTGTGTGTTTTGATTCCCAAATAACCTCTCTCTAAACCTAAAATTCCCCAACTCCTACTTGTAAACAAGCTTACTTTTTGTGTATTTGCATTCATTATTTGCATTCTTTTTGTAAACACTTTAATGTCTTCTCGAAACATCTGCAGAAATGTTTAATCTTATTAATGGAAAACTCATATTGAACTTGTGCTTAAAACCTGAGCCTGGGAAGATTTTCTCTGGGCTGAAATTCTCCATGCAGATAGCTTCCACACCTCACACACTTGCCAGCTTTTTAGTGCTTGATGAAGGAACATAACATTTCTATGATTCTGTTTGACTGAGCTTGGGCTTGTATTTGCTTTGGGATGGCAATGTACTTTCCCAGAACACTTCATCGTGTTTGTTTCTCTTTTAGTTTTGGTCATTACCTCTTTCCTAATTCAGAATCCCTTCTGTGTCTGCATTTTAGCTAGCAAGGGATTTCACTGCTTCATACAATCATCTTCTTTACATTTAATATTGAGCAGTGTTTGATGGTTTTCTAATGTCAAAAAATCGTGTATATTGGTGGGATTTAGGGACTTTTGAAGGTAACCTAAAAAATACCCAGAGTTCTGTTGACTGAGCTTAGTTCAGACACTCTGGACAAGCTTTTCTAGCACTGGTGAGCTGCTGTTAGTTGAATTTAACAAGTCTGTTGCAGATATCACAGAGTAAACACACAATTTGAGGTATGATGGGAGCAAGGACTTCCAGGTAGAGAGTGCCCTGAGAGGTACCTGAGTGCCAGACAGTGAAGATGGGGAAGGCAGGAACACATTTTGGTACGTGGCTAGTTCTGGAGTTCTTCCTTCTCTGCTCCAGGCTATGGGCAGACAGCAATGCCAGAAGAGCTCCTGTGCTCTACAGAGAGGTGCCAAGAGACCAGCTCTAAGAACTGATGTATGTCCATGTCAGACTTGTTCTGCCTGAAACTCAATATTAGTCTGTTTGTACTGTTTGTACAGTAATTTTGGAATAATGCCATTTGGATTGGAAGTCAGACTTTGGTCATTTATCCTAGAAGAGTTTTTGTAAATTAGAGAATTAGTTCAGTTTTCTTCCACTGTTGCAGCATCAGACACACACTACTGATTTGTCCCCACAGAAATACACACTTCATCTCGGTATGTCTTTATATTCCTTTTGCTATATTTTTTGTCACCTATTATATTTTTTGAACTGAGGTACATTTGCAAGGGTGCAAACTGCCTTGCTGTTACGTCCATCCTCCATTGTTGGAATGACTCATGGATGGCACGTTTATCTCAGAGATGTTATCAAATACTTTGGTGATCTGAGGCATTTACATTGTTATAAGGAGATAACATGGCGTTACATTAGTAATGTTCCCATGGCTGGCATAAATTACTATGTAATTTTCAAGAAATAGCCTGCAGGTACACAAATAAGCCATGTCATTTCTGAGTGTATTCATTTTGCATGACAAAAAGCTTAAATTCACACTGTCCTTAAAACTTCGGGCATGGTTACTGTTAAGAATAGCTCAAATATAAGACTGGGTATACTTTTTGCATAGAGTTTCCCAGTCTTTGGTAGCACTCATGGGCAGTGTTGAATAGACACGAGCCCCTCCTTTTGGAGACATCCTTTTTTCTGTTGGACCAGGGTTTACTTCTTTTCATCTTGGCAGTACTCACATCACACCGTGTTGGCATAAACAAAGATCACTGCTTTTGTGGTAGGAGAAAGTCTGACATCTCTGCCATGTGTGGGTGACTCATTGGCATTTGCTTTCATTAGTCTATATGGACACAATAACAGAAAGAACAAAGGTGGAAAAAGTTCAGATATTTTGGGGTAGGGGTGTGTGTAGGTGCGTGACTTGGTTTGTTTCCATCTATAGCTATTGAAAAGACTTAGACAACTTCTGGGGCAAGCTGGTGGTACATTTTCCTAATAGGTACCAAATTCCATTTTTCTCCCTGCCCACAGAGGTATAAATGTGCACTGGTACTGGGTTTTGCCCAAGGTTATACTGCTGATAAAAGTCCAGGCAGGCTGCAGTATTTGTTTACAGAAGTGTAGAAACCTTGCACAACTTTGGAAGGAGTAAATCAGATAAAACTGTACTCCCTGTTTGCTTTTTATCACTACTCCTACAGAAGTTTAAAGAACACTTCACCAGCAGCTTTGTTTTCAGTGTGGTTTAGGGAGGTGTTGTGATTCACTGAGCTGGACATATGTTTCTTCATTTATAATGTTATTTATTATTACTTAGACCTGCTCTAAGAACTATGAGGGAAAAGCTAAGTTATTCCTCTGAAAAAGAGATTATTCTTACTGGGACACAAAAAAAGAAAAGAAAAAAAGACTAGGTTGAGTGTTTTCATATGGTAAAATTCTTGGAGGCTTCTTTGAAGGGAGGTGCGTGGCTAGGGATCTCAGCTGGAAGGCTTGGACCTGAGCAAATATGCTTAAATGTTCATAACTGAACTACTGACTGGCAGCTGAAGGTGTGCAGTAAATTATAAACAGCTTTTCTAACATTTACCTGCATGATGGAGAGAGGGGGTTTGGCCTAAATATTTTTCTTGGCTAAAAAACGAAGTGTTATTAGAAATTACAGCTCTGAATCTGCTTACTCTAATGGACTGGGACGTGCTTTTCTAAGAAATGCAAGAAATGGGATTTTGTGTACAGACTTAATTCAGCCTCTTATCACTGTCAATTCTGCCCTGGTGTCACAGTACATTATTACATGGTCCTTGTCCCTCAGGTGTGAACTCTCTTGAAGATGAGCCCAGATGAAATGGTCTTGCTCTTTCAAAGAGGCAGAAGATGAGCACTGCTTGCTGTTAAGGATTGCTCCTAACGAGTATCTGCTCAGCTGTTTGCTTTCTCCCTGCTCAGGTTAGAGCTGCAGGCCTCTTTACTGGCATTATTCAAGCCTCGGGATGGAGGTGGAGATCTGCTTTTCTGTACAGGCTCTTCACTACACCATTCAGTGACTTAAAGATATTAAGTGGTTTTTGCTGATAGAGAAGCAGCAGCAGCTCAGGATCCTGTTGCAGTCTGAGTTGTGCAGAGGAGCTGCCCCCAGTGAATAGAGACTCTTTTGCTTGTTTTTCCAACATTAAGTTTTCTTCTCTGTTCCCTCCAAAACAGTAATTTCCCAGATTTGTCTCATCCTTGGACTAGACCTACTTTTCCAGGCTTTAATTTCTCTACCACCATAATGTCCCTTTCCATCTTTCTGCTTTGCCCGGCCTCTCTGAAACTCTGTCCTCAAGTGTCTCTTTGGCCTTTCTCACTGTATTCCCCAGTTCCTCCTGCTCTCAGTCCCAGCCTGTCATTTCAGGGGCAGCTGGGCCAGCATAAATAGCTTGTCCCTGCCAAAAGGGAGGAGATCATGTCTTTTGTCTTCTTTCACTTGTCTGCTTCCAGACATACAAGATTCTCTGTCTCAATTTACTCATTTTCTTCCCCACTGTGCTGGCTTCTTTCTCTTTTCCCTTGGCTTAGAAAAACTTGTTTAATAGTACTTTTTCTACTAAACAGTACAAAAGACATAGTTGTGTGATTGTTTCTTTTGGGCAGTGCCTGATTAAATAAGCTGCTGCCCTTTCTCCTCCTCTTGATCCCCACCCCTCCTCTCCTGTGCCAGCACAGATGGCTCTGCAGCCACGTTGGGACCCATACTGGGAAACCAGTCTTGGTTAGGAGCAGCCCAGCACCAGCAGAAGTCTCTTCTCAGACAGAACCACCACACAGGTTTGGAGTGATGCAACTGAAGGGCTGGTAGGAAGCTGACGGTGAGGGGTTGTGAAAATGGGTGTCATGCCAAAAAAAGTCTCAGTGAAACTTCAGTCATCATTTCCTTCCATGTTTCAGTTCCCAGTCTTGCCCCAGGCAGCAGGAATAGGAGCAGCCAGTGAAATGAAAGTCCATTGGAGTCCTCACAGCTGAGATGGGTCTGGCAGGAGGAGCTGAGCCTGCAGCTCCCTGTGCTCCATCTGTGCACCAATACCAGCTTAAGGAGTTTTCCCTCCCTGTGTTTCAGCCTATTCCTGCCTCTCTCTGGTCAGCTGGATCAATCTGCTGCTCTGGGTGAAGATTATTTCCCTCCTTTCCCCTCTCCTGTTTTCACTGGGGTTTTTTGAACCCAGATGAGTGGATCCAGTTTACCATGTGGCCAGATCAGTGCCATGTGGGGATCTGTGTCCCCTGTGGCACAGGCTCCTGGAGAGAGTCGTGGGGCCACCCATGCAGATGTGACTCCAGTAGTGGTACAGGGAGGGGGGCATCATCAGAGAGCCCCAGAACTCACCCTGACACATCTCTCCTAAGCCTGTGCCAATGGCAGCTTTTCAGACATCTGCAGCATTGCATAAGCCTGGCTCAAATGGGTTTGAACAGGGCTAAAGCCACATCATCACCAATGAGGATACTACAAGCAAGATTTCAAGTTCTTGCTACAAGGCATGGAGCAACAGAGCTTGTCTCCTTTTTTTTTTTTTTTTTTAAACTAGCTTTGATCTTGGAAACCAGTGAACCATTTTGCAGGAATAAAACAAATGTAACCCCCCCCCACCTCAGTTTGGCATAAGTACCCAAGCTGGAAAATGTCAGCATTTGACAATATAGCATCTTATATGTAATGGGGAATGCTGAATAATCTGCTACTACTCAACTACAGCATGATGTATTTTTGCTTTAAGAAATGCATGTATTAAAAACTTGAGTTGTATTTTGTAATTTCGTTTAGAGACTTCTGGCATTTTCAGCACTGAAAATTTCAATGGCCTACTGATCACAGCATTTGTGTTGTAACTTCAAGATAATTAGTAAAATATTAACTAGATAATCCATGCATTCAATGACGGTAAATAATTTATTATGAGTAAAACAAAAGATCAGATTTTGAAATAAAATAAGGAAATACTAACAAAAGTCTAGCAGCAGCTTCTTGCAGCTTTGTTTTCACATAACCTTTTGAATGTTGGCTTTTAAGGTTAAGGTAGTTTTATCTTTCTGCCCTTTTAACTTCCAGAACACTGTGAGACTTGCTGTAGCATAAATTACAACAACCTGCTGGTAGCAGAAACAGACAGGGACAGCTTAGCTGTGTGGTGGCATTTGGTTTATAAGGGCTGTTTATGCCACGGAACATGATTCTCTTGCAAGGAAACTGCTGGCTACCTCTAGGCTACAGTTCCAAACCTCCAGTAGTTAGAAATTATTTCTGAGTAACCATTTACCCTATTTGAAACTTTGCCATCGGGATTTTCCCTGCAGAAGCATTTTTGTCTGCAGAAACTCTTTTTAACCTGTCTTTAAATTCCTGCTATTTATTCATGCATTCAAAGATTCTGCATTTGCTGCCAGGACTGATAGCCTTGTGATGCCATCAGTATTCTCAGTTATTCCAAATTTTAGCACAGTTCTTCAGAAGTGTGACTGAATTGATGGCAGCACAGTCTTAAGAGGAATAGGTTTGACTTGGAACTGCAAAATAAAATGGGATTTTAAAAAAGGATAATGGGTTTCTCCCCCATCCCCCCAAAAAAGTGCACCAGAAGTGAGAGGATTTTGAAAGATGAGGTACATTAGAGTTTAGAAATAAAAAACACTTGTGAGTAGAAAATGTTGTGGTTGAAGCATAGGGAAGGTCTAATATCCTACTTCAGCTGTCCATGAAGGCATTATGGGACCATACAAAATGATGCTAATCATTCTGAAAAAAGATAAGTAGTAAACAATGCTCAGAGGTAACTGGGAATATTTAAATGAGCTATATGGAGATAGGAATGTATCTGGAATAAATGAAATATGGGTATATGAAAGCAGAGATGTTAAATGTTTCTGCTTAGGAAAAAGAAACAAAACCCAAAAAAGTACCCCAAACAAGATTGTAAAGTGATTGAAGGTACTATTAGATTTTCTTTTCCTCTGGGAGACTTGATTAAAACTTGCAGTACAAAATATGTCAAGGGATAGATTATAATTTAAAATCTTTTTACACTGGTCATAAAAAGAAAACCTGAGAGCATGGCACAATACAAAATTGAAAATCGAGGCTTAGCTGCTAATGTAATTTATTTTTTAATGAAATGATTTAAAATTTGGAATGAACTTCTGTTTGGAGACAATGATCCATAGTATTTTTGATATGCAAAAGAAGAACAAAATTCAGCGCAAATGAGGCATTAACATTCTGGTCATGAATCTTGCTGTGGAGAGAGGATCCTTTCCCTCACAGTGCAGGATCTGGACATGCAATACAGCATCACACGTTCTACAAGAGTCAGGAAATCTCACAACTTGTAGCTGTGTAGCAATAACTGAAGGATCTTCCTACCTCTGCAGCTGCAGTCCCCAGATTATCGCCTCACAAACAGGTTCTGGTTTTCTATTTCCAGCAGGCATTTGGAGCATTCCTCTAAGCAGCTAATTTTATTTGTATTAAGCCCTTGGCTCTGCTGCCTTCCAACAGCTGTGAGTTGTACTGGTTAGTTAGTTGTAATGTGAAATATTATGTTCCTTATTATGTTAATATATTATGCTCCTGCGACGAGTGAAATATTATGTTCCTTGTATTCATTTTAAATTTGCTGCTTTCAGTTCAAGGGATACTTCATTTTTCTATGATGAGAAGTAAATAAGGATGTTTGAGTTACATTCTTTTTTTTATTCATTGTTTAGTTACACCTGTACTATGTCTATTGTATTCTTTTCTATCAGACTTTGATTGTTTTATTTTTCTTGTAGAGAAGCTTTTCTGTAGGAGTTCCAGCCATTGCTCTTTCAACCTTTACAATCTCTCTGATGTTATTACGGAAAAAAAAGATGCCTGGGAGAAAATTTTATGCCCAGGTAAAGAAATACTGTGAAATACATGTAGTGGCACTGGAGATGGTAATTCTTTCTGTATATACCATACCACTGCTTTTCAGATCAGCTCACTGGACACATTTCTGGCTGGTTTCCGCACCGTTATTCCACAATAACACAACATTACAAAAGGTCCTGTTCCACTAGTAAAGATCTATAAAATGATTTTATATTATTCCATCTAGCTTGTTCCTTAGCAGGAAGAGCTAGGAAAGTGCTTTCTTGGAGAGAAAACATTTCAGGTGATAGCAAGTTTCCCTCAGGGCTTTTCTGCATCCCAGCCTTCAGCTGAAAGATGTGTGACTCCGTCCCGGCGCTGGGGTTACTCTCCCCTGGAGCTGGTCTCAGCCCTTCCCTTGAGGTCTGCACCAGCTTCCAGAGCTCTCTGAAACAGCTCAATAATCAACACTTAATTTGCTAATTGAAGGCAGACACTTCTACCTGAGTTTCTCCCAGTGCTTCTGTTCAGAAACAGGTATGACAGAATACAGAGACTTGGTTTTCTTCAGGTTTTTAAAAAATGCTCTGAAATGCAAAAGTTCATGTGTTTATATGGTGTTGCTTTGTAATGTCCTTTGGTGTCCTTATGTCCTGAATCTCCCTCGTGCAGACAAAACCACGAGCACTGTGTGGTTTAACTTTAATACCACCCATGCCAGGGTGTCCTGCAGTGAACTTGAAAGGCTGAGAGCTCTGGAACACTACAGCTTTTTGCTTTCATGAAGTTCATTAAGGCTTTAAAAGAGTGTTTTTCCTTGTAATCATCTTAAGTGTCACATCCACGTTTGCCTTCTTGCAGAAAACTCATCAAAACAACTGAAAAGATTACTTCTGCTGTAATCAATTAAAGTTTGAAGAGAAGTGAAAACATCATGGCCAAGGGCCTTGAAGTCACTGCAAGTGACTCTTGAGGGTTTTGTTTCAAAGAGGGCTAATTTTGCTCCAGTGAGTGTGAACAGTAGCATTGCCATTTTTTTTCATACAGTTTCCTAGAGACAGGAGTCTTTGAAAGGCAGATAAGAGGTGAAATTATTTTCTGGAGTGTGGCAGGAGTCTGTACAACTCATGCAGGGGAAATGCCAATGTGCAAGTATCTCTGGCTGCAGTAATTAATCCAAGCAGACATCTTTGTCTCCCTTTATTTTCATGTTTTGGAAAGGAAGACCCAGCACCAGGCTCATCTCCGTGCCTTTGTGCACACAGTCTGGGGGACAGGAGAGGAAGCTTTTCCCTGCTGCCCACCTGTGTGGGGAATGTGGGTTGAAGATGTGATTTGGTGAGACAGCTGAGCCCTCCTTGCAGCTGCCTGGTGCCAGAGGGGACAGGTCCTGCTGCCTTTTCCCTGTGCCCATCCCCTCATCCCAGGTACCATCTCTGGTACTTGCTGCTGAGCAGATTCTGCTCATGAATCTGGCAGAAATTTGTGACTTTTTTTTCTTTCTTTTTCCTAGGATTGGTGTTCTGCCAGCTTAGTGGGCTATTAAATCAGGTCAGCACTTTTCCAGCTACAAAAGATTTGTTTTTCTGGCACAGTTAATCCCTGCTGGTTTTGCTGAGATTCAAAATACACAGTTATTCCCCTGGATGGTGGGAAACTCCTTGAACTGGCCCAGAGCCACTGGCTTTCAGGGAGCAGGAGCTGTTTCATGATAAAAGGATAGCTCTGGATCTTCATGTTTGGTGTCATGCTGAACTCAGTCCCTGCTTGGGCTGGCTGTGCTGCATGTGAGACGGGGATGAGTTTTTGGGATGTAGATGGGGGCAGATTCCTGTCCAGCAGTGACATGGAGCCTTTTGCCGGCAGGTGTCAGCCTTCCATACATTTACCATGGAGCATTGGTGTTATTTCGGCTGCTTTCCTATAATGAAAATCTCATCCAGGCATTGCTCTCACACACACAGGAGAGCAAATGCTCCAGCCTAATTTCCCATAAAAATCAGGCATTGAAGTGAGGGAGGGATAGGATTCCAGGGAGAACCGGATTTTTTAAACTGTGCAAGCTTAGAAAGATAAAAGAAAATCTTGTGATGGAAGAAGCAGGATTTCTCAGCTGTTGTGGTGTTAACGTATTTGACAGCAGCTGTGAAGGTGCCATCACCTCCCAACCAGCTGACTCTGCATGTACAATAAACCCTGCCTGTAAGCAGCCTGATATTCCCATCAAGTGGTGTCACTCCTTACAGGAGCCAGGTTTATCCACTGACTTGGAAGTTGTCTTACCTGTTTATATTTCACGAGCCATTCTGCGTATTTTATGATAGGCTATCTGCTGAGTGAGTCAAAGGGTATTGGAAATATTGATAGTGATGCATAAAGTATTGAAAAAACCCCAGATGATTCACCTCTGTCTTATTTTGACTTAAAAATACCCAGACAGAAGTATGCAAAAGAGGACCAAGAGTGAAGACATGCACGTGTATCCAGTGGGAGTATTTAAATGAATGCTCAGGCAAACACCATGGAAGTGTAGCTGATAAGACCACAAAGAAATCCCCCTAAAAACACATGAAGATACCCAAAGATCCTTGTATTTTAGGCTGCAGCAGAATTCCCACATAAACAGTTCAAGCATCAATGCCTTGTAAGTTTCTCTAAAGGAGCAGATTTGCAGTCAGCATTTGCTGATTTAACAAGATATGTTGATGTGCTGTAAAGTGGCTCTAATGCCATTTCTCCTCTCTTTGGAATTGCTCCTTGGTACATCTGGTTTCAGAGTATTTTGGTGGTTTAAAATCACAGGAGAATCCAGGTGCAAGCCTTGGAACCAAACATTTTTGATTGCCCATGTTTTCCCAATCAGACTGTGCTCACATATATGAATATCAGAAACAGATTAAGTCATTTTTCACAGACTGATAACTGAGAAGTCCTAAGCTATTTTTTCCTTTACTCTGAATTTGCAAAACCAGACATTTTGTGGGTGGCATTGAGTGATCATATTTTATTTACAGGGCTTACACAGGCTCGATGAATAATAGTGAAATAGAAAAATACTTTTCAAATTTTCTTTTGGGTGGAACTCTGAAAATGAGACTCTAGTCCCCACCTTACTGTAAGTTAAACCTCAGGGGAAATGAGTGTAATGGTTATAGCCTCACACAGCATTTCCACATTGTGAAACCAGCCAGAAACACAAGTCTTAGCCTTGTACAGTAGCTTCTCTGGTGAAACATGAAAGGATATTTATCTGTGGAGCAGGATAGGTTTGTTTGAGCAGGGCTGACAGACTACAGCTGATGTTGTGCAGTACACTTAGCTTTTCAGATGCATTGGCACTAAACCTGCAAGATTTTGGTTTAATTCAAAATCAGAGGTATTTACTTGAGCACAGCTCAGTGGCAGAGGAGCTGATCAAGCAGCTTTATTATGTGTTTTTGAGGTTTAATAACGGGCAAGTGGCTGCCACTCAGTTGTTTTAAACCTTTATGACTGATGGCTATCATGTAGCTTCTCAGGGAGGCGGATAAATATTTTATTATGCTGTAGTTCAGCAGGGCAAGTGTGAACTGTGAAGACCAATGTTTCATGCTGACACAAAGCACTGACATGGATGAGTAGACAGATAAACGCTGAGTTGCTCAGTGCTTGTTTGTAGATTCTGCTGATGGTTCTATTTACTGCAAAGTATTTTATTGAAGTAATAACAGAAGCTGTCTCTGTCATGCCGGCGGCTGGGGCGCCGGGATTGCAGAGGAGATAGTCTGCTTGGCATCTGTATGGCTGTAAAAGGTGGGTTATGGGTGTGCAAAATGTCCTTTAGAGGACAAAAGGAGACAAAACCTTCCTAGTGCCTGCGATTCCCATAGACAAGAATGAAAATAAAGCAATTACCCCTGGTGTTAAGAGCATTTCTCCCTGGAGGAGTTGAGGCTTTGCGGACTTAATGGTGTGTCCCATAGCAGGAGGCCGTGGATGGAGCCTGTGAGATTTGGATGTGATTGACTTCTGATTCCTGTGCTGGGTCAGGACAGCTGGCTCCTCTGGCTCCTTCTGAAGCAACACCCTGAGATGAGCTCAGTTGGTCAGGGCTGTGATGCCAAGGTTGTGCGTTCAGTCCCTGTGTGGGCTGCTCAATTAAGAGTTGGGCTCAATAATCCTTGTGGGTGCCTTCCAACTCAGAGTATTCTGTGATTCTGTGACAACAGGTGTCTGTGAATAGGTAGAAAACAGTATGTCCTGCTGAAGTGATGTGGTAGTGCACAATTAAAGGTGTTCTCACAGGGGAAACACCTGGAGGAAAAGCTACTGACTGCAATTTAAAACGAGCTGGTTTTTTACTCTAATATGGAACACAACTTTTAGTCCTGTTAGGTATCTGTTGGGGATTTTAAGGAGGCTGCAAAGTGAGCACTCAAGGAGAGCTTTTTATGAATAACCAATACCACATATCTACAAGAGAAAGTAATTCATTCTTCTCAAACTCGTGTCAGTAATATGGGATATTTTTCATGTCGTTCCCAAGGTGGGTGCAGAGAGGAGTCAATGGGCCAATGTCAGTTTAGAGCAACTGAGGATGTGGTCCTTCATGTTGTAACTTGGGTTTCCAAGGAGATGAGATTTCACACCGAGTTTCTGACAGTGTATCATGTAAGCAAATAAGAATTACCAGTTAAAAGTTTCCTTTCTTTTTAAGGGATTGTATTTGTATTTTAGCAGACTGGCTGGGGTCAAGGTAAGCAATGTTGCTGTTTATGTCTGCAATCCTCTGTGTTACTGGATGTGCACCTCATTGGGTTTGGATGAATGCCTTTTTTTCAAATGTTTATGAGTTGCAGCAAAGGATAATGTTTTTGTCTCCTTGGCATATAACAGTGTCTGTCTTCTCCAGGGGTTTGTGGGGAAAGGAGCTTGTTTCCTCTGGAAGCAATCCCAGTCCTTTGGGAACCATGCACCTGGGCAGGGTCTGGATCAGGTCTGTAGTGAACAGATCTGGCATTTCCCTTTTTGATCTTATACCAAGAGACGTGTAAGAGCAGAGATGCTGTGCTCGAAACCCAGGGCAGGTTTTTTCCAAAGGGCAGAAACCTTTTTATCTGGAAGGAAACAGTAAGCGTTGGTAACCTCAGGAGTGGTGCTGGGGCACCCAGGGTGTTCTAGGAGAAACCATAAAGGGGAAGGGATTTGTTTTGCTGCAGCATAAGTGAAATACTTTTGTGGAGTTGTTTTCCCCAAGATCTGGTGATTAACTCAGACCACAGTGTTAGGTGCTGTGTAAATACAGAACAAGATGGTGATCTGTGCCCTATAGAGTATGTGTTGAAAGCAAACACCTACCCAAAAGGCCTAACTGTGCTAATGCTGACAGTAATTAAAGTTACAGTGATGACTCTGTCATTAAATAGAAATTTCTGAGTTTCTCCAATTCATTGGCTCATACCCTGCGTGTCACCAAGACTGATACTTAGATGTTAGGATCAAGTGATTGAGTTATTTTTTTCCTCTCTGCCGGGGTAGCAGATATGGAGGCAGCAGACAGTTACTGCACTTTTTTCTTTCTGAAAAGTAAGGTTTTCCTGAAACAGGGTTTGCCTTTTAATCCATTGTGGTCTTTGCTAGGTCAGAAAAGGACCAAAGTAGGTTTTCATTCCTTGTAATCAGCAGCTTTCAGTTACTTGTGAGCTCAGCAGAGGTTTTGCATAGATCTGACATTGTTTATGATGGGCATAGCAACATGAACTCTCCTTTCCTTTAAACAGAAAGCTGTTCTTGGCCTGGTTTTTCTGCTCCTGCACCTTATGTAATCATTTACATCTGAGCAAAGCACGAGCGAGGTGTGTGTGGAACAAAACCAACCACTGGAAAACTCATTCTTGCCCGAGGTACCAGATTGTGAGGATCCAGCCATCCTTGTGGTGATGGAGTAAACAATGCACAAACTTCTGTGCTTCAGGGGAAGCTCGAACTGCACAGCTGCTGCTGTGAGGAGCAGCAGCAGTGACACGGAGCTGATCACCATTGACCTCCTGTAGGCTCAGACAGCCTCTGTGCTGTGAGCATGGTTCGTGTGAGCACGTTGCTTTCTTCACAGGCACACAGGAGCTGCTGCAGCTCGGCCTCTGCCCCATCCTCTGTCAGTGCTTTTGAGGAGAGGATCAAAAGAGTCCTAGCTCCCACTTTGATGGGTCCCAGGTGCTTTGCTGTGCCCACAAAGCAAGTGGCAGCAAGGAATGAGAAGTTGGGATGACAGAGTATTTCAGTTTCAGCTTCCATTAGGACTGTCAAGCTGTGCAGGGGGAGATGAGTGACCCCACACAGCGGGTGACAGTGGGCTGGTGGAGCCTCTTCGAACCTGGGAGGAGAGAGGCCATGCTGGCTGCCCCTTCTGAGGGCAGAACACATCCCCAGCAGTCTTTACATGACCTGTATCTGTGCAGTTTGATGGACCCTTCTATAATTAACCATTGTCAAGAACACTTCTGAAAATGCCGGCTGGCATTTCAAATAGGAACATCAGATTAAGGAGAAGAGAGGTAATGAGGTGCAAGGAGAAAATCCTTCCCTGGGGAACAAATCAAACCTGATACCATCATGAAAGGTAATGAGAAATGCACTGCCAAACTGAGGTTCTCTGCAGCTGCCTAGAGGAAATGAAACCATGTATTCTTATTTAAAACACTGAGAAGGGATGCTAATGCTTTGGTCTGCTGCCTAAGTCAGGGCATGTGCAGCTTGCACACCTGCCTCTTGAATGTAGTTTTGCCACATGTTTCTTGAGTCCTTGGGCCAGTCATTTCACTCCTCTGGGAGATAAGGTATGTCTACATCATTGTAAGGGAGTCAGTGCAAACAGAGTGTGCCTGTACCCCCACAGGACAGGTTCAGAAGCTGTGACTGCATCTACTGTGCCAGACAACACAGATAAGTCATGTCCACACTACATGGAACTTGGCCTCTCTTCTTTTGTCTGGAGGAGCCAGACCTGTACCCTTCTGTCTTTACTGCACATGGCAGTCTTGTCCCCTGGAGCAGTCATGGGTGTCACCTGGTCTGGCAGTGCCAGACACTGTGCTGACAATTAAGGTATTGACCACCTGTGATCCTGTAAATCAATTTGTTTTCTGTCTGTGCTGCATTTAGCAGTATAAATGAAGCCTGTGTGGCCGTGTCAGCATGGCTGTGTGCCCCCACTGATAGATAAGTCAGGGTATATTATTTCATGCATGGTGCTACACAGTTGGAGGAGCTGTAGCCACAAGAGTTTATGCCATAGATACATTGAGTATTAGGTGACTGTCATCATAATTACTAACCTTACTGGTATACCCAGCAGCTTAAAGTGTGCAAGAGCCATGGATATTTTCTACATAGAAGCTGGAGCAAAATGTTTTTGTTTAAGACAGTGTTTTCAGCCTTCAGCAATTTAGACCACATGCAAGTTTTCCAGGAGAAGCACAGCTTACCTGTAACAAAACTCTCTCAGCTGTGCATGTGCTTTCCTGGGCTCCTGGCATGTGGTCACAGGACCCTTGGGGATCCAAGAACCACCAGGTAATGCCTACAGACACATGGGAGACAGTGGACATTACAAGGAGATGGGCAGATGCTGAACGTGAGACTTCCCTTAACATGTTTTATGAGGCACTAAAACACCCAATGTGGTGTTTGATTTTCAAGAACCTGCTCTGTCTTCTCAGGAACAAAGATGCCATTTCTCACAGTGGGCTGTAAGAGCAAGGGCAGTAGGATGTGAGGACAGAACAAGCCACAGTCCTGAGTGGCAGACAGTAGTCCTGCAGGGCAGGGAGACCTGGGGAGCATGAGGACCCCATGCCACAGGGGGCATGTTCTTATCCTCAGCTGCCATCCTGTTGATGTACCCTCAGTGCTGATAGCAATCTTAAGTGTCTGCAATCTTGGTCTCATCTGTGTGTCACCTCTCTTCCTGTGACAGCTCTTCCCCCACACTGCCACAGACACCACAAGAGGTTTTGTTGCTCCCCAACATGTCAGGGAAACATTTACTCCATGCAGCTCTCTGCCATCCATTCTAGATCCTGATACAGGATTTGGGACTAATGCTGCTTGAGCTGCCCTTGGGCTTCTTGCAGGGTTAGTTGCGTCATTTTTTCTACCAAAAGTCTTGAAAGACATTTTACTTAACTCTTGTGCAGTGTGAGTTGCATGGATATCAGAGAACATGATGTGAGTCAGAGCAAGGCAGTCAATAGTGCTGTGCTCCACAGAAGAAAAACATAAGGGTAACTATTACAGTATTTACAGCATAATTTTTCATATTGAGATCTGCATAAGCTTGTTTGAGTTCTCTGGCATAAAACCCCCATGATTATAGAGGAGCCAACTTGTTAAAAGAGTCGTTGTTTCTCCAGAGAACCCAGAGGAAAACAGTTCTTTGATACATCTAAATTCACTTGAGGTACCTGATGCTATCAGTTAAACTCCACAGAAAATATATTTCTTCCCTTCACTGTTTTTGCCATTTCCCTCTTTCCCTAGTGTTTCCCTGACTTGTCTTCTTCGTGTCTCTAACACAAATGTAAGGAGAAATGGCACCTTTTTGCTCTGCAGATTTGCCCCCTGTGTGCATTCTTCCTGCCAGCAGCAGACTGCAAATGTTTCCTGCTTTTTGTCTTGAGAGGCACCTGGAGTGAAAACGGCTGAAACAGACTGAGGCAGAGTGTGTTTAGTTCTGTGCATCATGACTGATTGGGACTTACTGGTTTCTGGGCCCCCTGAATACCTACAGAAGGCTGATGTGAGGCAGGTTGTGGAGAGGATAAGGAGGAGTAACCTGGGAAAGATTTGACCTGCAGAATCTGTTCCTGACCTTGCTAACAGCGGGGATGGCTTCTAGGTCCTAGTCCATAGGCCTGACAATTGACAAGAGCAAACTGAGGGGACGTGACGTGGTATGTCTGATATGATGTACATGGTGGTACCATGAAAATGGCATCTCTTTTCAGGGAGACCATACTTCTGCCTTTGGGCCTCTTCTTCTCTTTGTTTGCCATTTGCTATTTCACTCATTTCACTGTCCTGTGAGTCTAAAGTTGACTGCAGTGTGGTAAAACACCCCTACTCCTTTTTAATCCAACCAGTATTATTCTGTGGTCTGTCCTTTGGCTAATTCTCTCCCCTTACTCCCCTGACCTCCTTAAAAAAGCTGTGCTTCTTGACTGCACAGTGTTGGATTTGCAAGATTGATGTTCTCTAAGCATTTCGCACTGTGTTGCCTTGCATATTTTATATCAGCGTTCTAATTAAGACATCAGATCATTATGGATGAGTGTTCATGTCAGTGACTCTTCCCTGAACAATGAAGAGTGGAAAGAAATCTCCAGGAGCCTGGGAAGCGTGTGCAAATGAGTTGGTCTTATGTGAACTGTTAACATGCTCTTCCAGGCAGAGTTTGGAGTTGATACGTGATATCAGATGGGATTCCCTCTAAACTGAAAAACTCTGCTTTGCTCTGGCTTTTCCATTACATGCTCCCACACATCTCTGTCAGTGCTCGGCATCATCCCTCAGATGTAGTAAAAGCAGCTCAGCCCAAAATGGCAGGAAGGTGTAGGCGTGGATATGGAAAAAGCAGAAAAATACCTGACCAGGTCCAAGCTCTGGTGAAGGAGCAGAGTCTGGTCACAGAAAAGCTGCTCAGGGCTAAGCACTGTTCCTGTAAGAAGGCAGAAGCAGTGGACTGAGACTGTGTATTTTCTTTCTTTCCAGACTCATGTCAGCTGTCTTTTAGTCCGTGCTGCCTTTCCACTCCCTGCCCTTCTCTCCTTAAGTGTCTGTCTGCTGCAGCAGCAAGAAATAAAAGACTTTCTTTGCATTGTGAAGGGAGTAAGTGGGATGTTCCTGGGTGCAGGGGTCAGCACCAGGACAGTCCAGCTCATTTGTTTAGAGGGTGTCCGTGCAAGACTTTTCACACTGAACATACCAGCCTTGCAGAAGTGACGGGGCTGTGCAGCAGCCTCCGTGCCTGGTGGTCACTCCTCGTGGCATGCAGTTTCAGTGATGTGAATCAGCTCCTGAAACAAGTGTGCAGCCAAGTGTGAATTGGAGCTGGCTCCCTGGCATGGTGCCTATCCACATCCCCTCACAGAACTCCTGCCTTTTTATCTGGAGCTGGTTGGTGGGGTCTTCTGTTGGAGTTTCACCAGCCAGTCCAGGTGATTAGCAGCTTACCCATCTTCTTTCAGTTTTTTAACTGATTTTGAGTTCCAGTCAAGTGCAATCTCACAAGAATCCTGGAGGGAGGGATATTCAGGGCAGGGAAGCAGAATACCTGTGTGTGCTGCTGGAACAAGAGTGCAAATTGCTGGAGGCAAATCCTCTCCCAAAGGAGAACATCCTTTGGGACAAAAGGAACCTGACATCACGAAGGGGCAAGCCTTCAAATCTTCATCTTGATGTAAGAGTGCAAATTACCACTTTCAAAATATATGGTATTCAAGGCTTTTTGGGTTTGGAAGGTCAAGAGAAGGTTCATGGCATCTTACAGTGGTGTCAAGAAGATGTCTCCCCTCTCTCTTACGTGTCTTTTTTTTATTCTTTTTTTTTCTTTTTCTATTTTTGTGTCTCATGTTGAAATTCATTTGATTTTCTGATTCCTCCTGTATTTAATTTCCCTGAGTTCAGTCTCTGTCTGGATTTAGAGTCATAATCATTTTTATTTGGAAGTGTGAGGCTAAAATGATAAAATAAATTTGTTAAAATGTAGGGGGGTTTTTTTCCCATCCAGCTTTTCAAGATCTAATTATTTTTCAGCTGAACTAGTATGCAATTGATAAGATGAAAATGTAAATTTACAGTTTTAGTATTCAAAGTATTTTTCATCCGATCAAAGAAAGGGAAGCATTTTACAAAACACAAAGCTTGCGTTCTTGCAAATGTCTGAAGTTATGTGGTTGTAGTCAAGCCATCAGGAAATCCACAGGGCATCCACTAATGCTTATTTCATTTTTCTCCAGGAGGTCTTGACCTTATCTTCATGCCAGGCCTTGGGTTCGACAAAAAAGGCAACAGATTGGGAAGAGGGAAAGGATATTATGATACCTATCTTGAAAGATGTATGAAACATCCCCATGGAAAGCCTTACACGATTGCTTTGGCTTTTAGAGAACAGATTTGTGAATCAGTGCCTGTGACAGAAAATGATGTTCCAATAGATGAAATCCTTTATGAAGACTGCTGAAAATGTTTTGATACCAACCCACCTCCAGAGCAAGCAACCAAAAAAGGTGTCATATTTATCAATCATGTTTTTTTCTAATTGTCATGTATGACTTTGGGGCCAATAAAATACACTATTTGTGTTTGAGGGAAAAAATCTCCAAAAACAGTGTAACTGTGGTAGTAGTAGTGAGGATTGGGTTCATTTGCTTCTATTAGCAAATGTCTGGTGTGAATTCTTATTCTAGAATCAATACAAACAAGAATGAGTGACTGTTTGTAACAGTAACGACCATTTCTTCTCATAATATTTTTGAGGTACAAGCTTCTTGATACTTAACAGTTTTATTTTTCTGGTTTAAAAGTGAACTGTCTAGTAATGACAGTTCTTGATCCATTCTGCAATTAGATACTTCTAATGGTAAAAGTTCTTAGTACTTAAATATTGTGTGCATCCATGAGCAAAACAAGAAATTGATGGAGAAGTCTTAGAGTAAGCTGGGAAAAAAATGGTGATGGGGAAAAAGCCTTAATTAATTTTAGTATATGCAGTAATTTTGACTGTTTACTTGGCTCCTTGCAGTTGTCTTAAAATAAAGGGAGTACCTGTTAATAAAAAAAGGTTGATGTCCATAACTTTGGTATGTTCTTTCCTTTATCTGAATACAGGATTGTAATGTAGTCTAAAATGTGGTCAAGGAGTTCTCTATTTGGAGATGGCTCTTTTTTGGTAAAATAATATTCAAAATTAGTTTGAGTTCTCTAATTTTGTACTTAAGCCATTTATAATGTCCCAAAATACTGTGTGGTGCTATGTGAAGAAATGAGAGATGCTGAGAATTGCAGAGAGCAGGTTTTATGGATGGAATAAATTTTTGGGTGGAAGGTTGATTGTTCTCTGCTTCTCCAGACAATCATGGAAATCCAGAAGAAGACAGTGAGTTTCCTCTGCACACTGTCCTTGAGTATAAGAACACAGTATTTCCAATGAGGATCAATCAAACTGTCAGAATTTTGTGTTCCTTCTTCAATGCAACTTCACTTTTTCTATGCACATTTAACTCTTCCCTCAATCAATAAATCAGTGCATTTATTTTCACCAAGCTACTCTGTGTCATCATTAAAACATCTATAAATTCTCAAGGACCAGCTCCAGAGTGGAATGACCTTAAGGCTTCCTCAACAACAACTGGTTTTGTGAGCAAAGCCATGCCTGCAGTACCTGTGAACCTTTTCTTCTCGGAGTGCTTGTATTCAGTGCTGTTTCCATTCTGCTAATCCAGGAACTATTTAAACCCTCTGGCTCTGGGGTGAACATAAGCTTAGCCACTGAGGTCTCTCTGGCCTGTGCTCCCTGGTGCTTCTCCATCCTGTGTTAACTAAGGTCCATCTGGCTGGCCTGAAGATCCCTCTGGTGTTGGCCTGCTGGGCATCCACCCTTGTGTGCAGGAAAGCTGCAGCCTGGGCAAGGCAGCTGGTAGCATTTTGCAATATGGGCTGCTTAGCAAAACAGTGGTGATCAGAGCTGGCCTTCCATCCCTTCCTTATCACACTGTGTCACCCCTGCAAACAAAAGGTGCGTCCATGGGTGCACCCAGGGTGGTGCAAGTGGAAATTGAGGTGACAGCATCGGTGCTGCTGCAGTCGTGGAGTGTCCCCCAGCTCCTCTCAGCTCTGAGTACTGCCAGCTGTGCTGCCTCCCACGAGGGAGATGGAGCCCTACCACTCCAGACCTTTGGGCAATAAAAGCAATGAGAAAATCAGACCTTTTTTGTTTTTTACTATCTCTGTCGTGTCAGTATTTTAATCCCTTCTTCATTTCTTCCATTAGCATGTGGAGAGCAACAAAACGAAACAATGGGGCAGGTTTTGTGTGTGGCAAGCCTGTTTCTGGGCTTGTCTGCAAAGCTGCTTGAGTTCACCTACCACATTAGGCTCAGCACCGTGCCATATGGCACAGCCTGCCACCAACATCAACAAAGCCACGCTGAAGCCAATGCTTGTCACAGCAGAAACCTGGAACCTGCATCTGATACATGTTTTAAATGCATATATTAGGTCCAACACTGTGTGGCCCTTTGGCTTAGCTCTTGATCTTGCTGTCTGAACTTTGATTTATTCACTAGAATAAGGGCTGCTTGGCTTGTAAGTGTTTCACTACAGATGATACCAGGTGAACAACTGTGTACAGACAGGCCAGCATATGGGGAAGAGTCTTCAGAGCCAGCACTAGCAGCTGTACAGAAACAAAGGGCTGAGAGACAAGGATTTGGTTTTGTTGTGTGAGAGTTCAAAATAGGAGGGGGGGAAATGAAAGACAAGATTTTGGATGCAAAATACAGGCCCTCATCCAGCACAGCCGCAGACAGGCACCAAGCTTTGTCCTTGTGGGCTCACTGGAGTTGCTGGAACTAATTGGTGTAGAAAAGGCAAGCAAGCTTTGAAGGTTTTTGAGACTTGAGGCAGTGAGTGTCCCCAAACTTCTTATGTCTCAGATCACTTTTCAGTACCTCGTGCAGCCATTCTCCCCCGCTTTCACTCCAAACTGCCCTTTTGGCTATAGCTGCAGTGGGAAAGGATGAGGAGACTATTTAATGTACTGTATCATTGGGAACAAGAGGAACTGGTGCTTTGTTCCTTGCCAGCCTCTCCTGAGTCAGGAGTTGATCATTACAGCCTCACCAGCCAGGCTGGGGGAGCTGCAGGACCCTGGCTGATGCAGATAGCTCTTAACGTTTAGCTGGTGGGGATAGTAAAACGATATTTATGTATATTGTCTTGAGAATCACGGAGCTAAATAAATGTGACAGTTTTCATTTGACATCCCCAGCCTTGCTGCTGTCGCTCAGGGTTTTTCTTTTTGCCACAGAACATGAAATCACTGTCAGTTTGATAGTATATAGCAGTGTTCCTGAAGCACAAAGGTTAGGGGGGTGGGGGGCGCGTCAGGATTATTTACGTTTGCTATGCATGAAGTGGCACTCGGGGAGCAAGGCAGGCTGCCAAGACGGAGAGGAATTGAGGCTGTCTGGTTGCTCTCTTGTATCTCTCCATGCTGGATTGTCAGGGTAGGATTTATAAAAATTGCTTCAAAACAGTATCATCTTTCCTCAAACGGACGTGCCCCCGTCTGGCGCAGCGATTGCCATTATTGCTGTTCTCATGACAAAGCGTCTATCAATCTCCACTTTGTTTATAAACAAATCTGCCTGCCCTGCATAAGAAATAGATAGACTAAGGAAAAACACCATTACCAAAGGAATAAGTTAATTATATTTCAGGAGCTCAGTGGGGAATGCTATCTCAGACTATTCAGTAAGATCTGACCAGTGGAGTTATAATTAAAAAATGTCCCCAGGGAGGAACTTGTAAATTATTTACTGTAAGGGGCTTTTCCAGGCTCTTTTAGTTTAATTACACACTCTGGAAGAGAAAGGCCTCAGAACTAAATTAACTAAGATGTTGAAATGGCTTTGTTAAAATCATGTTTACAGCTAAGCAAGCGGGTGACTGTGAGCAAGGTTCAAATATAGGACAAATCTTTGAAAGCTGGCATTACTCATGGTTTAAAAATCATATGGAAAGCACCAAAAAGTCTGTGCATAGAAAATGCAATTGCTGGTTTTGTCCAGTATTTCCACTGGCCTCAGAAGGCTTAGTATAAGCCCAGATCTGGCAGTGCCTCATGGCCATTTCCTTTGTGGGAAGGCTGTGGGCTTTTCCGTAGGGTACAGAGGAAACTGGTTGGACTTGGTGATCTTACAGGTCTTTTCCAACCTGAACAATTCTATGAGTTCATGATTCTAGGCACTCACAGAGGGAGATGAAAGATTAGAGGTGATGGAGAGGCAGAATAAAAGGATGCTGGGACGGTCTGAATTTTCCATCACTCTCTCACCATCTAGGACATTTCAACTCAAAACAGCCTGGTTAACCCTTAGTGGAAGGTGGGCTGAGTGTGTCCCTTGCTGCTGAGGGACAGGCAGATGTTGTGACCCTTTCAAATGTGTAGGTGTAGACAGCTGGCATGATCTCTGGTCAGATGTGGAGAATGGAAGTCAAGAAAGCTCCCCCTTCATCTCAACCGCTGACTCATTGCTTGGCCAAGAAGGAGGCATTATCTAATATCTGTTTGCTAAGGCCTAAGGAAGCAGCCAGGAATAGTCTATGTGCCTGCCTGTTGATGCCAAATTCTATGTATGTAATGGCCTTTCAGCTGCAGTTGCCCTTGAATTTGTTTCTTTCTGAAAAGCCCCACGTTTGCTGTGGCACCTTCACCACAGAGCCAGGGGCCGCACAGATGAGCCAGCCAGGCATGGCTGCTGGGGCCCATGTGCATAAATGGGCACTTCTCTTTACCCTGGGTCTCCTTTTTCTTTCAAATTTATTGCACTTATATGTCTTGTTTAGATGGAAACTGCCCCAGAGTTAGGAATCTCTCCACCCCCTGCATGTGTACAGTCTTCAGCAGATGCCGTGTGGCTGTAGCCTGAGGGTGCCATTATCACATCCTGAGCAATAAGTTCTCCACCTTCGGGCAAACTATCTGCAAATCTGGAGATGAAAGCTGCTTTAGTCGTTCATCAGGCAGATGAGATCTCTGCTTTTATTTTGTTATACTGTAAATCTGCTATTTAGTTTTCTAGTCTCTCAGCAAACTACTGAATCATAAAAATGCTTGTAGCAAATGCCAGCTTGTCTGTCACCAGTATAATGCATTTTAAATGGCATATCAGCTCCAAGAGAAGACCACAATACTTTGGAGATGATTTGGATATATAGTTAGGGAACAAAATATGTTGTCAGCTTTCGAATTGTCTTGATGAGTAGATTTTATTTTGTATTTTACTACAGTGTATCCAGTAGTACTTTGGGAGGAAAGAGAAGATATCCCTAAATTTCTGCAAATGTAGCCTTTTGATGGGGAAAACCAGTGAAGCAGAGTGGAGTAGGACAGAATGAAAACCAAAGGATTCTTCTTGAAAGGGCAGGACTTTAAGGGCTGAATATTCTGAGCAGAAGTACTGCCATTTAATTATTAGGAGTGGTGAGTCCATATTAACCTTTATGGAAAAGTACTGTAGGCTATAGTAAAGCTGAATACCTTTCCATAGCCTTCTGTTATCACCTTGTCAAATTTAATAAAATATTGCTAAAAAAAGTTCTATTAGGATAGCTTAAAAAAAGTACTGGAAAGGATAATTTCCTATTAAATAGTTTTGATTCACCATTTCCCCCCCAGTATGAGTATCCAAGTGGTGGAGCAGGTCACTGATCATTTCCCCTTGAATTATGGGGAATTCATTCTGCTCCTTATCCCTGTTTTCCAGCTCAGGGGGCTGGGTACCTGCTAACAACTGGTCTCACTGTTAGAGACCAAGGCAAAGAAGGTATTAAGTACCTCAGCTTTTTCCTCATCCTGTCACTAAGTTTCTACCCACATCCAATAAAGGAAGGACACTCTCCTTAGCCCTCCTTTTATTTGTAATGTATTTATATGTATTTTTTAGCACCTTCCACAGCAATAGCCAGATTAAACTCTAGTTGGGCTTTTGCCCCTCTAATTTTCTCCCTCTATAACCTCACAACATCCTTGTAGTTCAGCCAGGCCAGTCTTCCCTGCTGGCTCATTTTTTGGCACTCTTCTGCATCTTTAGGGTTACTTTCTTGAAGGATACCCAGCCTTCCTGGACTCCTCTGACCTTCAGGAACTGCCTCCCAAGGGACTCTGTCAGCCAGGCTCCTAAAAACAGGCCAAAGTCCAAGGCACCCATTCTGCTGACCCCACTCCTTCCCCAAGAATTAGGAAACTATTGATAGTATTCTGATTAAAAATTGCACAAATTGCTGTGCCCAAGGAAGCTTTGAACCATCATATCACCACTTTTGTAGTTCCTGGTGTGGGAAAAGCCCGTGGTCCCCTGGGAACAGCACTTTTGGAACCTACCAGCCCTTTAATACAGGCAAAAGTTTAAAAAGTAGCAAGAAAAAACAGGTAAATTTAACAGAAAGGTGGAGCTGAGGTGGGAATTTTAGGGAGGTTTAGATACAATCAAGTCATGCTGAAAAAAGGGAAAAAGAGATTACCCTCTAAGAACTGGATTGCAATGACTTGGTGGGAGATGAAAGGGCTTAGCTCAGACTTCAGCAGTTTGCAGCCCCGCTCCTGGGGACACCTTGCAGGAGTCAGTGACCAGATGCAAACTGCCCCTTCACGGCCCTGATAAATGCTCTGCAAAGGCTAAAAAAAGCAACCTCCACTTTACAAAGGCTGAAAAAGCAACTTTGCAGCTTGTTGGCTTCCCTGAGACTCTCCTGCCTGGACTGGTAGGACGTTGATAGAGCTCCTGTGCTGTAACGCTGCGTGTCCCTGACATGGGACACCCATGTCTGAGCACCGCTGTTATCATAAATTAGGAGCGCTGGGAAAGGCCTGGAAGTTGGCCATAAATCTGGTGGTAAGCACCAGCGAGCAGCAGGGGCTGGGCTGTACATCATTAATAAAGATGTTGAAGAGGCACAGGCGCTGGGCTGCTGTGGATGCTGTTGCTCAGGGCTCCACCACAGCACAGCTGAGATTTGATACGCACAGGGCTATCAGTCAAAGGCTCTTTGCTGGCTTAAAAACGATCCGGGTTACTGTTGGTAGAAGCTGATCTTGGTGATGAGGTTCTTGTTTTGCTTTTATTTAAAGGAAGGAAAAAAGTCTATCTCCATTTTTCGACATGACACAAATTCCTGGCCGAATTCCCCAGCTTATTGAGCAGTGCTGTGAACACTTTGTTTTGAATAATTTGCACCAAAATTAAAGTGAGGTTTAAAGCTCTGTGTGACAGTGGTCTTGGCTTTGTAAGCACAATCTCCAGCACAACAGGCCTCTGGCTGGGATTAGTCCCAGCACAATGCAGATTATTCAAGAGCAAGAATAAAGAGGTAAGAGGAGGGGATTATAGTGCAATAGGCTTAAATCTGGTTTTGCGTAAGGGCTGGGGAGCAGCAGCAGGACCAGCCAGGCTATTTTCTCACCACTTGAATACTTCAAATACAGTCTGGATGTATAATTTTCTGGCTTTGCCTCTATTTTCCCTGATGTGTATACCAATTTTTGGAATAAGCGTCCTCCTTCAACATTTATAGGACACCCTGTGGTGCATGGGCAGAAGACATAAGGGGCACAGCAGCTGTCTTGCTTATTGTGGCACCCAGAAGTGAAATGTTTCTCCCTGAGGAGAGCAGGGAGAGGGCTGCAGCTGTCTAGGCATCATGGAGGAGGGGGAAGAGGAGCAGAAAGGGTGAATGGACGAGGAGGAGGGAAGGGAGCAGCTTTTCACTGGGGGCAATCACAGACTCACCTCCTGTCATTCGGGAAACTTTTTATACAGAGCCGTGGGAACACAAGTATTTGTGGATTTTTTTTTGAAAACTAAATGTAAATTACATTTTAAAGCAAGCATTTGTCTAAAATTAGAAGCCATGAGCCTGAGATGCTGTAGAGTGTGACAGGAGAAGGGGCTAATTGCAAGCAAGCTTCTACCCCTCTTGATTATTGTTGTAACACACAGATCATTAACATGATGGTCTAAACCTGAAATAAGTTGTTTAAATATTAAAATGTCAAGTCCTCTTTCTGATCTCTAAGTAGGTGGGATGTGTGTGTAAAAAAAGAGGTTTGGGCTCTGCCCCCGTCTGATGCTGTGTTGCTCCCTGTCAACATGGTGAGTGCTGCCAGGAGGCTGCAAAATGGCATTTTTAATCTTGTTTGTGTGCGTATTTAATAGCTGATCCCACATGTTCTGCAAGCTCTCATGTGGGCATGAGGGCTGCTGCCTCCTTTGGTCCTCCCTCACCTTCTGGTTTCCAGCACAACTGGCCCTGCCTGGAGATTTAGGGCATTTGAATCAAGGGAGGTGGGGAAGGAGAGAAGCCATTTGCCAAGTGAGCATTTCCAAGGGTTTGGGAAGGTGCCCAGGTGCCAGGTTATGCACTTTCAAACTGCTGTCTTTGGGCAGAGGAGGAGGAAGAGGCGGTGGCCACCATGGACAGCCTCCTCATGCAGGAGGAGAGTTGGATAGGTGACCAAGTTCTGCACTGTTTTCCCATTTTCTTAGCCCATGGAACAGCACAAACGTCCCTTTGGTGTTTAAAATACAGTAAAGCACTTCCCAGAGAGGAAGAATTTGCCTGCAGCTGAGCACTCTGCTTCTTTTCAAGGTATCCACAATGCTGTTGCTCCATGAAGTGACCTCTGTTTGGTGTCACCTGAAAGATGGGTCAAGAGCAGTGTAAGCACACTAAAATCCCATCATTTACACTTCTGCCCTGTTGAATTTTATTTCTCAAAAAGCTCTTGTGCCATGCAAGAGGTGGTGAACAAAGGAGACCTGGTATAGGAGCTGCTTTGCAAGAGAATAATGCTCTTGGGAGACAAATACAAGCGTGTTAATGACATGCAGACAAAAAAAATCCCAACAAACTAATATTCAAAAACTTCTAACTCATTTTGAGTCTGGTTTTGGGATGTGTGTGTGAGACACAGATCTACTTATCCTCACTCCATTGTTCTACATATTACTCTGACAGCAGGTAGTGTTTGAGGCAACACTGAAAAACACTGTTAAAGGCAGTGAGCCCAGAGGACTTATTAAGGCAACTGTTTGTTCAAGGAGGAGACTCTTAACAGCTTTGGCTTCATGGCTTCCTTCCTGTGCAACACTTTGGAGCACAGGAAGGCAGATCTTGACTTCATGGGTTATAGCTCTGTCTGCTGAAGAGCTTGAGAAGGATCAGTGTAAAATGAATCCTAGCACAGCCTATCCCCAAGAGCACAGCAAAATTAATCCACCACTAGTTTCTCTCTATCTGGAGCTGGAAAATACAAACAGAAAGTGAAATTTGTGCTGATAATTACTTTGGCAGCTGTCACATGTGCATGGTGTAAAGGATCAGCACAGACACAGCTTCCAATATGATGATAGCCTGTGGTAATGGCTATGATTAAGAGGAAGCTAATTAGAATATTTAACACATTCAGTCCCCACAGTACACTGCTCTTTAAGTAAATTTGCATTTGGGAAGAGAGCCTTATTTTTGATGTACATGGATAGTGTTCCCTGCAGACTTCCATTGATTTACAAGGTAGCCATTTGTACCAGAGCATTTTCTTGGTAGCTCACCAAACATTACAGCTTTCTTCCACACAGCAGCAAAACTCAGAAAAGATTTGTCCTGGTTCTTCTTACAAACAAGCAGGTACAAATACATGAAGAAATACATAGAACAGAGATTTATAAGGTTACCTGAGGAATTTGGTCTAATGCTTCTTCTTCAGTGTTGCTTCAATCACCACCTACTGTCAGAATAATATGTGAGGAATAATGGAGTGAGGATAACTAGATGTGTTTTTCACACACGTGTCCCAAAACCAGATCGAGAAGGAGTGGGAAGCTTTTGAATAGTACTTTGATTTCTAAGTCACGAAAGTATTTGCAATTTTATCCAGGATGGAGTTGCACATGCAAACAGACTGGTTTCAAACAGCATGAGCATACTCAAATGCTTTTGTGTTGGAGGTATTAATCCACATATGGGTATTCAACTACTATCAGAACAAACTGTGCCACTGCACTAGAATCAGATCAAAATATGCAAAGCAGGTAGCTTGAGGCTCATTTGTACTAAAATTCTTCTAGCTGTTTGAAGAGACTTTGTAATGTCAGCATACTCCCACCTGAGCATATTCTTTATTGTGAGCATTGTAAAGTGTCCTTCCTGGATGCAAAAATGGGACCTGAATACATTTACTTCAAGGATGCAGGCCTTTTTATTTCTTCTTAAGTAAAAAAATGACCAGAGTCAAACTAACCTAATTTCTTTCCTTCTCTCTTTCTTTCTCTCTTTCTCTCTTTCTCTCTTTCTCTCTTTCTCTCTTTCTCTCTTTCTCTCTTTCTCTCTTTCTCTGTCTGTCTCTCTCTTTCTTGAAATTATAGAATTATAGAATGAGAATTGGGAAAAATATATAAAAATCTGGATTATCCCCCTCTTATTTCTCCTGCTCATCTTTTATCCTTTCCTGTCCTTGTCATTGCTCTTCTCTCTCCCCCTCATAGTTATCATCCCTGCTATCCTTATCAGCATTATTAGTTTAGTTGGCATCCAATTCAAAAGCCCTCCATCTCATCACAGGTTTATATTTTCAGATGCAGGAGAGAGGCTTTGGATAGAATCCCACCTTTTGGGGGCCCTTGGAGATGCATGGGGGTGAAAAGGCAGATAAGAACAGCAAGTCTATAAATCTCCACATCTATAAATCTTAAAATGGATTACTGATGACAGTGACTCTTTAATGGAAAGAGTGACAGTCCATGTAGACGAAAGGCAGTGTAATTCATGGAGGCTATTAAATTTGAGAGGCCTTTTCATTCCCATTTGTCTTTCAGTGTTATGTGTTGATCGCAGGGAGATTATTCTCTGGGGAGAGATGTGCCCCACTCACCAGGGCCTGAGGAGTGCCTGTGTTTGTCTGTCTGGCATTTGCTGTGGTGAGTAATATATTTGCTCCTCCTGCACCAAAGAAAACCCACAGTGCTGGTAGAGAATGGAGAAGAGAAAACACAACTGGCTCCCCTGCTTGAGATACTTGAGAACCTTCTGGTTGCAGACACTGTGTTTTTAGGGTTAGAAGTATCCAGAAACCAAACACAGAGCAGTACAGGGCTCATGGTCAAGCTCTCCCCATCTGTTGATCAGCTGGGATGTGGCTGTGCCCAGGGAACCCCTTCATAGCACAGCAAGACTGTCACAGGACAGAGGCCACCTTCACTGGATGGGATGTGATGGCGGGGCTGTTTTCTGGGAACAAGAATGAGGCCTGAGAGGTCAAGCCACAATGAAAAAAGTAAAAGCACCCGGCAAAAGCAGCTTGTGGTTTATAAATACTGATGCATCAGAATAAGAGTTCAGAACAGTGAGCAGGCACCAGGGGAATTTACATATAAAAGCACTCACTTTGCCAAGGTAGCATTCCTTCATTTTGGCCAGGAACTCCAAAGTTACCGTGCAACCCACGGGAAAATAAAGCCCAGCTGAGTTTCATCAAGAGATGAGTCACTTCTTTGACCTGGGAGAGGTTGGGAGCGGGGTGGTTTCACTCCAGGGTGCAGATGGATTTACTGTAACACAGTCCTTTCCTGCAGGTGATGGGCTGTCACTGCTGCCTGTGGCAGCCTGGGGTGTGCTGCCCGTGTGTCCTTGCTGTTGGTGCAATTGTTCATTCCGGGACTGCGGCACTCGCGGCGCACCCAATTCCTCCCGGTGAGAGAGGATGCCATTCCCATCAACATCAATTGACTCAAGTCACACCCTGCACCTTCAGCTGCTAAGGAAAGAAAAATCAGTGTTGCTCATGAGGGGACCACTGGTGCAGAAAGTCACTTAGCACCAGCAGCTGCTTTATGGCAGCAGAGATTCAGAGATGCCAGCGGAGGCTGAAGCGGGATCTTGCGTTACACTGGAGTCCTGGGGACATGCATGGGCAGAAACCTTGGGTAGAGGGTTGCTCCTTGTCTGTGTGTGGAAAATTCCCATTCGTTTCTGAAGGAAAGCACGTGTGTGTAGTTTATTTATGCACTTATTTACACAGCTAAAAAGATCAAGGACGTTGCTGTCAAACTACAGAGATCTGGATCCATACTCTCTCACTGCAGCCTGGGACCTGACAGCGACTTCAGTGTTCTAAATTACTTATTGGCTAATTAGCTATTTTCTATTAATTATTAGCCCCGGGCTGGCCGTTGCAGCAGCCCCATCTCAGCCATGCACCTGCAGAGATGACAATGCTCTCACTCCCAGGTCTGTGTCCAGCCCGGGTCAGGCGTGGCCTCCCAAAGTTGCTGCCCTTTCCTACAGCGAGTGGGTGGGTTGGTCTCAGCCCAAGCACTGGTGTGTGGCACCTTTGTCACAAGACCCCGCTGGCATTTTGGCAGCCTTGCCATTGTGTTGGGGATGAGTCAGAGGAACTGCGCTCTCTGCTCGGGGCTAGGAGAGGCTCAGTTTCAGTGCTGAGTCACTGGCAGAGCAGTGTGGGCAGCCTGGGGCTGTGCTTCATATCCTCCTGCTTTGTAAAGGACTTTTGCTTATTTTTGCCCATTTAAAAGGTCACTCATCCCTAAGCATCCCTCTGTGGATGTTCCTCCAGCACACCTAGGGAAGGATGGGTTTGCTTGTTTGTGGTCCTCACTGTTTAACATGAGGGTTTCACCATGGTGCATAATAACCCTCATCCACATTGTGTCTGCCTGCAACACGGCTCCGACACCAAGGCAGATCCCACTTCTTCCAAATATTGTTATTGTGATGCATTATTTATACCATGGAAAAATATTGAGGAGACAAAGTGGGAAAAATTAGCTCATTCTTTCTAAAATCTGCAAGCAGATGAAAGACAAAGAATATAGAATTGAAAAAACCCCCAAAACCTCAGCTAATTTTGGAGCATGTTTCATCTTCACAAGAGCCACTCATTTTCCAGATAATTCTTTGTAAACCTTTATTCCTCTTGTTGCAAGTTTGGTATAATTTTACATTATACCAAGTTCAATGGAAGAAAGAAAAAAAAAAGGCATGATGGTTTGAATTATTCCCCATCCCCCCATCCCACAAGAAAAACCCAGGTTTGAACTTCACTTTTTAATATGCAAGGACCCAGCCAAGGACGCCCTTGCTAATCTTTCAAAATGCAGCATTTTGCTCCTTCAAAGTCTTAAAAGCTGCTTGGATTTTGACTGAACGTGTAACCCTGTATTAAACTTCTAATGGCTAATGAGACAGAACTTGGTTATGAGGACTAAAATGCAGAAAATATAAATCAGTAGCCTAGAATGAGTACTCATCCTCTTTTACTTTGATTAAATCAATTTTAAACTAACTTTACCATATATCTTTCATGAGATTTTCATTACTTTCCCATCCATTGAGGACAAGATGGAACAATCAGTTTTATTGTTCATTTTTCTAATTTTTGCTTCACATTGGGTTATTCAGGCATTTGAGTGTGATATTTCACTGCCAGCCCAAGCTGGTGTTTTAATCTGTGCTGTCCCTTCTCCTCCTCCTGTTCTCTGCCTTTCTTCCAGTTGGAAGGACAAAATGTGCAACTTCAAAAAAAAAAAATTTAAAAATCTCTTGCAGTGGTGTTCTAAGCTGGAACAAATCGTGGAAATGCTAAAAGTGGCTTTTGTCAGCTCTGTTTTCCTCTAGACATTTGCATCCCTCGTCCATACAGATTTTTCCTAGCATGGGGTGATCTCCTAGATCACTTTTCCAGCAGAACTGCTGCTCTGGATGTTCCTTGGTTTACCATTTTTGCTCAGTCTGTAAGAAAGCTGAAGCTGTGTCTGTCCAGTGGTGTTTCACTGGCTAAATCCTTCTTATTTTGGGCAAAAAATGTGGCAGGAGTTACCTGGGCTTTATCTCACATGAATAAAGTAGCAAAGTCTGATTTGGTAACATCAGTGAAGTTTCTGACTTTGGCGTAACCCTGAATCTTTAATTTTGTTAATGCATACCTATGAAATCCCTCACAACAATGGCTCCTGTTATCTAGAAAACATTTGAAGAACAACAGCGGGGTTTATCTAAGTCAATTGTACAGTTATTTGTGGGGACTACACTGTAACTCTGCTGGAAATAATGGCAATTCTGCAGTTACTCATGTCAGCAGAGTTATGATATTCCCTGATTGCTCTCCAATTAACTTGTGCCAATGCAGCAGCCCAGGGATGGAGCAGGTAGGAGACATTGTTAAGGAATCCAGGCATTTTGAAGGGGTTCCCTTATGGCCACCAGCCCCCAAACAGTCATTCTGTTTAAGGAAGGGCTGGATAAGCACTAGCAGTGAGGATCCATGGCTGTTTTTAGGAGCGAAGCTCTGCGCTCAGCTCACGTTATTGATGGGATCGTGTGTGAGGGAGGCTTCCACAAAGGGAAGAGTAATGGCATAAAGAGAGAGAATGGCAAATTGGCTGGCTGAGAAATGACCTGTGTTCAGCCCTGCTGAGTGGAGCGCTGGCAGCTCGGGGCTGGCTGCAAGGGCAAAGGCACAGCAATGCAGCCGCTCGGAGAAAATAGGGGAAAAGCCATTTTTAGTGAAAACAGAAATACTGATAGGACTTAAAAAGAACAGGTCAAGGGCTGTAGGCTGTTCCCTCTGAGGTGGGGTTGGATGGAGGGTAATGATTTGTTATTTCATCTTTAAGGAGTTTTATTAATTATTGGGGAACAGATGCCTGTGACTGAAGCGCTAAGAGGCAAAACCAGCCAGGCACATGGGCCTTGGGAGCCACTCCTCATTTGAGCACTGGGGAAATTTACAAGTGATTGATCCCTTCATAGGGCACAGGTTTGGTTAAGACAAAGCATGGCAGGAAGGCCAGATTTGCTGTGGATGTTATTACCAGCAATAATTCCACTCCTGTCACCTCCCTTGGCAGCAACCAACTGCTGGAGCAGACCAGAAGAGAGGATGGGCAGTGACATGTGGCAGGGACAGCAGGTTGAGTCTCGGGCCTGGGGGACAGAAATCAGGACAGACAGCTCCCAGCAGGAGCCTTGGTGGCTTTCTAAAGCCATTTCTGGGCTCTTGGGTAGACAGAAATAGGGTCAGACAGGTGCAAGGAAAGCAGATGATACTGTTTTTTAGAAAACAGATGTGTGTTCCCGATGTGTGCTCTTGTCTCTGTCTCAACAGCTGGATCTCATCCCCATTCCCATCTCTCACTATCACTGCTCTGAGCTATTGCACATTTAATATGAGGATTTTGATTCATTTTATGGCAAGTCTCACCCATCTGCATATGTTGGTGTTGAGCTGGCTTCTGTACAGAGCTCCAGTGCTAAATGTGGATGGAGAAATCTAGGATGAAAGGTTTGGCCCCTCAGGGACACCTCATGGATAACGAGGTGTGGGCTCTTCAGTCCAATGAACAAGGAATAATTCACTGCATTTTCAAGCTTGGCAGCTTGTTTCTTATAATTCCTTGAGAGGTGGTAATTAAATGTCATTGCATTAGAACCAATATGTCCCAAGCAGAGAACAAACTCATACTCATAATTATGTAGCCATCACATTAAACAAACAAGTTGCTCATTAAAAATAGATGCAAAAGATTCAATTAGATCTAATGCTGTATTAAGGATTTGATGACATGCTGGCTTTATCTCCATTGGTTCTAGGCCATAACAAAGCAGCTTTTCAGAGTGACCCAAGAGGAATATGTTTCTTTTTTAAATACCCATTTTCTTTCTTAATCTTAAAACTACTATTAAGCACCTTTTCCTTTAAGTAAAAAGGGAAAGGGAAAAAAAAAAGGAAAAGGAGCTTTATTGTTTTCTAGCATTCCATCTGGGTTTAGAGGCATAAAAGAATGAGGGAGCCCAATCTTTATTCTGTGTGCGACCTCTAATACGATTCAGAATAATGTAATAGGAAATCAAATCTCTGTAAGGGAGATTATTGAGTGTACAGAAAAGGATGATTATTGAATGTACAGAGTTTCTTCTAAGCATTATCTGCCTCCCCTATATGTGCACCTCTCCTGTGTGTCTTAGCACCAGAAGAGCTGTGTGATGGTCACTTTGATCCTTTCCTCCTGATGGATCTGCTGCCTTTGGTCTGTCCTCGCCACCGGGCTGGGCACTGGCTGCAGCTCCCACGGAGCTATAGATCTTTCTCTCACAAGCTGGTTTTATTTAAACCCCTGTCTGTGGCCCTGCCCCTTGTGTTTTGGAAGCACGTTACATTTTGCCAAGTGATCAGGACTGTGCTGTTCCGTCGCTGCTTTCTTTTCTCTGAAAAGTCTGCCCAGGGGACAGGGCTGTAAATTGTATCCCGGCTCCATCTTAATCCATCACCTGGACCAAGCAGCAGAATATGTGCAAAGACTGAAACAAAATCAACTTTGCTTTTTCCTTGACTCTCTCGCCTAGCTTGCAATACAGACACTGTCAACTTTTAATTATGTGTGGGCAGATTATCCAGTTGCAAATGAACCCTGTTAAACCAAAAATAAAACACTTTTATTCCCCTCATTGACCTTTCCTACATCGTCGCTCCAGTTTTTGCTGAGATTAATATAGAAAATAAAACATTTATTTCCACAGTCTGATTCACATCAGTTTTGTTCGACTGTGCTTCACTTTATTTGGGTTAGTTTAGCTCCTTCCCCGAGTCTGGATAATCACAAGTTGACTGACTATAGTGAGGAAAGACATATTAAAATTTATAGTTATCAAATAGCCCGATGCAGTGTCTGCTGTAGATGGCAAAATAGATCAGAATGATTGGGCATTTGTCTCTGAAACAGAGGGTGGTTTTGATGTATGTGCATAATTTGTAAGAGAATTTGCTTCTCCATAGCAGTGCTGTGGTTGATGCAGCAGAATTAAGAATTTCATCACCAATCTGAAAAGTGCTCTTTGGTTTTGAATGTTGTTTGATTTCACAGAGAAATCACCTTCTGGGCATGATGTATTTGGAACCTCAAGAATCCCACTACCTCCAGGGTAACTGCTATGATGGAAATTTAAGAGATGAATGCTTGTGAAGGATATTGTTATAACAAACAATTTCTTGACTCCGCCTGGTAAATCAGTATATTCCAGGAAAGGGCACAAGCCTGAAAAGTTGTAGATTGACGTGTCCACGTTAATCTACAGGAAATAGGGATAAAGGAATATATTGGGTAGGTTTTCCGTTCAATTTCACTTCTTGCTACTATGTCCAGTGTAAAGATAGCTGTGAAATCTCTCTTGCATTCCAAGGTGAGGCACGATGTGGGAAATAACTCTGCAGTGCTGCCAGTGCAGAACAGGAGGTGGTGGTGGGGAGGTGAGACGGCTTTGCCAGCCTGGTGCTTGCTGTGTTTTCACGTTCTCAGGGAGATACAGGCTCCTTCAGAGTGTAACAGTTGCTGATTTGGTCTGTAAAACATATCAACTTGTGTTTTCAGGTAGAAAACTGCAAACTGGAAAAAAACAGACTGTTGGTCTCTGCTGAAACATGAAGAACATTTTTTTTTTCCACTTTTGCTCATATACTTTTCCCTAGTCAGCTCATTTTTCTTTTAAAATATTTTCCCCCTTTTTTCTTTCTTTTTTTTTTTTTTCAGTTAAGTAACAATACCTTGGGTGCCATTTCATTGTCATCTCCAAGTGCCATTTCAACTCCTCCAAGGAAGGAGTTGCCATGAAAGGAGTAGAAGAAGTCTATGGGAGCATTTCTCCTGATAAGGGCAAAATTGTGACCACCCTGGGCCACTGTTGGCATTTCCCTTCACACTACTCTCCAAAAACTCTTGACCAGATGAAAAGAATATGCAAAAGGTGAGGTTTTCTTTATACTTATAGAGCCTTTCATCCCCCAACAACTGAATTAATTTCATCCATAAAACAAGAGCCTCGAAAGATCCCACTCTCTTGTGCATGGGACTGGTTAATTTGTATTCTGCTGCTGGTTCTGTAAGATAACAAACACAGGAAGAGAACATCAATCCTGATTTCTTTTCTTTCTTTATCTCCCCTCCTGTTCTCTGTTGTGCCACGACTGCTAATAACATTCTGGTTTAGTGGTGGATGTAATAAGATATGGATGTTGGATATTGTTTTTTTATACCTGTTGCACCTATAAGAATGTGGATGGCAGACTTCCCTTCTCCTCTCCTGCTTCTCTCTGAATTGAATTCATTTACCTCAAAATTACAGAGCTGTAGTCACAAATCCATCAGGTCAGAGAGATACTTGGAAGAAAGATGTAGTCCACTCACCCCTCCCATGTGCCCTTACATTGCTATCAATCCCTCAACAATATCTTCTCTTTTTTCCTGAAAAAGAGGGACAAATGCTCCATTTTTTCACTTAATATTTCAGATCATTTGCTAAAGTCATTTTATGTAACCAACTTTAATTATTGATAAAGGTGAGACTTTCTGTACTTGTAATAAATTTCTATATTCATAAAAAGCCAGAGATTCAAAACACCCAGATCTAAATTATTTATCAGTCAGAAGGACAGCTGGATCCACAGTACAGGACATTTCTAAGGACCTCAGCTGACCAGAGGGGTCATCTGCTTCAGATATGACCTTGCTCTTTCTGCTCCCTAGAGATTCCCTAACAGAGGAAAGTAGTGGGCATTATTCAAGCATGGATAAGACCTTGAAATTTAAACATTTACTGGGAAAAATGCATGGAGGTGTGATGCGAAATTTGGGAACTGGATGTCTGTCCCTCATCCATCAAATGCAGAGCGTGAAGGTGATCATCAGAGCCCCTCAGGGCTGGTGGTGCAGGGCAGCACCTGCTGCTGCTGCTCACACCTTGCCCAAACCCCCAGACTTAGCTGGCTCTGAGCCACCTGAGCTCAGGTGGTGTCACCTGTCCATGCTCCTGGCACGGCGTGGCCGGGTGGGTGTCAAAAGGCACCCAGGGGTGCTGGATTTGGGCTTCAAAATGTGGGTTTGGAGAGGCAGTGGGTGCAGATTCACCCCTGCAGTCACCAAACTGGTGTCCCCAGTGGGCCAGTCTCCACCCCCAGTCTCACACAGACAGATCCCTGATAACATTTCAGCACCCCACATGTTTTTCACCCATCGTGTGCACTACCCCAGAGTTCATCTGTCTTCACAGCAGTGACATAACCTGGAGCTCCAGCCCAGAGCCTTTGCCCATGCAGAACCTGGTTTTTTCATTCTATTGATGAAATTGGGGGGAAAAAAAAAAAAAAATTTAAAAAATTCCACCTGTGCCAGGGAAATCAGAACTGAGGAAAACAAACAGGACAAAAAGCAGACAGAAGATGAAAAAATTTCCACTTACCAAAGCTGTTAGGCAAGCCTCATCACACATTCATAACTCTGCCTTCCGCCAGCAGCAGGGCTTCAGGAAAAACATCTCCACAGCAGACAGCAACACAGGTGATCTAGTGCAGAGAATCAAGGGCAGGAAGTTTCCCTAAGATTTGTATTTTTGTAAGTAACTGAGACTCTCCCGTTTATTTGCACAATGAAGGAAGTGAGCAGAAAAAAATCCCAGCTCCTTCCATCATGAAATACATATTGTGGCAGAATGCTGCATGCCTTGTGTCAAAGGATCCATAGTATTGATTTCTTGAAATGAAAAATAAGTTTAAGGTGGAGTGCTTGGGAAAAAAAAAAATCAATAAAATTTCAAGTGACTGAATAGAACTATCAATTGTAATGACAGCAATCAAAAAGCCTTATCCAGTTCCATAACATTTTGGTGTCTGGACCTTTATTTTCATTAAATTTGTCATTGACAGAATGCTGACCTTACCTTACCAACCTGTCTGAAATTAGATTAAAATTAGTGTGGCTGAAAATGCTTAATTTCATTCCACACAATGTGTGTAAGCAGAAACTGGAAAATATGGAGCAGAAATGTAAATATCTGCAATGCAAATTGGGATGCAACAACCTAGTCAACTCAGAAGAATATTTGCAAATATCTCCTGAGATTTAAGAAGGAACCTTAGGCCCCAGCAGCTCTCACTGAAACCATCTCCCAAGGTGTTAGCAGGAGGGCCAGAACATGAGAACCTGTGTCTCTTCCAAAACCCCTCATTTTTTTGTTACTTTTCCCTTTCATTCTCACAACACTCAATGAATAATCAGCCCATGTGGGACCAAGGGCTGCAATTCTCTGGGGAGGTTTCAGACCTCCCTGTTTTTCTCTCTGTTTTCAGACTCAGGATGAGGGACTTGCATCTGAGCCATGTCCATCACCATCATCACCATCATCACCAGGCTACCAGGCAGCTGTCCAGGACTCAGAGCTGTGCCATCCCTGGGCACTCTGCTCTCAGGGCTGTCATGTTTGTGCCCCAGTTAACATGTGTAGGAATTCATTATTCATTGTTACAAATCACCTTATCTCTGTATAAATCATGTAAACAGCATCATCCTTTTCCTGAGGGGATGTTGATGCATCTCTGTAACCCTTGTGGGACTGAGGCAGTGGCTTTGCTGGTGCCTGGGGAAGAGCCAAGGCCAGACAGGGACGGGTGGGTCTTCTCCCTGCTCGTTGCTTCAGAGCCTTGCTCTCTCCTTCTTGCTTCTCCCTACTTTGCTCAGGGCTGCTTTGCCTGCTTCTCCCCCTCTGTTCAGTGAAGCGAGGCTGTGGCTCAGCAGCTCCCAGGGGACACACGTGGCAGGTCCCCACAGGAGTGACCACAGGAGTGACCTCAGGTCACTCTTCACCACACCTGGCTGCCATATGGTTATCCCCCGTCCCCTCCTTGTTACTCCACCAGAGAGAGCAGGGACAGAGGCAGCCTGTGCTGCTTTATTCCCATGATCTCACCCTCTCTATTTTCTGTCTTCTTCAGATTTCCTACTGTCTTTATTTCTCCCTGTGATTTTGGAGCAGCCTCTACAGCCCCAGAGCATCAGGCTCACAGATGCTGCTGACCTTCACTGCTGGGAATGACCCTCCCAGTGGACATAAGAAGCTCAGACCTCCCAGGATGTCTTCCTCTCCTACTTAGGGCTAGAAAAAACCTTCTCAGGATGAGACAAGAGAACCTGTCCTTGCATTTCTTGGCCAAGAGCTGTTCTTTGTGTCTCTCTGAAGTCCAGGGTGTGCATCTCGCAGCTGCTGGGCAATAGAAGGTGCATCTATACAAAGCTTTCAGGATAAAGCATCTTGGCCCCCCTGAGTCACTGCCTGGTAGCACAGGATCCATGTCTATTGCTGAGGACCATGCCAGGGATAGAAAAGGGGTAAAAAGCCTACATTTGCCAAACTTCTTTTTTTATTTCTGTCTCTAGGCTGGATTCTGGTTTGACTGCACAAATGGTTTCAATGCAAAGTACTTGCTTTTCCTTTCTATTATTTCAAGACCATTCTCAAAAGGCACAACTACAAGGAGCTGCCCCTCAATGTTTGTGGCAGTGCCTCTGATTTGGAACACACCAAACACTCTTCTCTTGCTTGTCATCAAAGGTATCATGACCTTCAGCATCTAGAGGTTAAATTGTGCTCTCTGATGTAGAATTTTTGCCTTCTTTTGTTCCAAATGATGGCACTGAATTTGTACCATTTTCCTGGAAATATTTCTTTGTACTTAGAGAAAAAAAAAAATCAAGACTAAATAAGAAGCTGGTTGGCAAGTGATTCTGTCTTTCCTAAAGCCTTTTGAACTTTTCAGACCTCAGAGTGTTTGATTTACTTTGCCATTCAGGTGTCATCTCAGGCTGATTGTTTTCAAGACTTGTTCTCTTGTCCCAGGTCATTGAATTTTGCAGCTGATCTTCAAGAGCACCTGGGCTTCAGCTATTTCCTTGGGAATACACAGGCTTGCATTCACCTGCAGGGAGAGCAGCCTGCACTAAACTACTGGAGTTGATTTACAGGAAAAGGGCCAATTTTTTCCTTTATCGCTTCTACTGTTGCAGAGAGATGAATTCTCCATGGCATAATAGCAGAACAAAAATAGATTGCTTCTGTAATACTCTATACAACAGCCTGGAATACATCAGCCTTTTTCCTCAACAGTTCTTTGACAAATGAAACTTTATCTAACCATGTTCACCATGTTATTCTCATTCTCCTTTTTGCTCCATTTTTCCAGATTCCTGCAAGTGCCAAAATGGTGATTGTGCAGTGACACGACTGCTGTGGTGCTGCTGCCAGAGATAGGCAGAGGGTCTCAGTGACATTGTGAGCACTGTATTCCGTGCTGGATGGACAGAGGTTTCCATTTATGACAGTGCCAATGAAGACCAGCGATGCTTGGGCTCTGGGTCAGGTACTGGCCAGCTTTCCCTTTTTTTGGGCTGTATTTGTTGCCTTGGATAGCCCTCAGCAATTTTTGCAGCTAGTTTCATTCTGTTCAGTCTTGATGCAGGAGAAGTATCAGGGAAATGTCCTTGTCTGTAGAAAACCTTCTAATTAAAACAACTGCTTGGCTCTGCGCTATTGAAAGCAAACAACTCAGAGGGGAGCATTTGTTTTATCTGTACGTGGAGGAAAGGCAAAAATGCTCACAATCTGGCTAAAAATAGATGTCAAAGTGAACTGCCTATTTTCAGGTCTAAAAAAACTAAAACCTTTTTAATAAAATTATGCTATTTGTCAAACACATTCAGACTCTGGGGAAAAGCCATTCCTTTTAATTTGGGTGAAATGTTCCATTCAAATTGAGGACTTCATGGTTTCATCCTTCCCCAGCACCTCAGCCCACTGTTTCTGCAGAAAAGGGTATTAAATGAGATTAGCAGGAAGTCAGTTCCTCCATAAATTAGGATTTTGTATCCAGTATGTGTGCTTTGGCCACTCTTTCTTTAATTTGACTTATTCCAATCCCCATTACTTTCACAAGTCCTTATGGATCCTTTCAGGGCTGCATGCTGAAGGCTGCAAACCCAGCCAGCCCCAGGAGAAAATGCATCTGTTCCTGTCCCACCTCCTGTCTGCTACTGCCCAAGGACTTTTGCTATCAAATTCAAAGGAATCACCCATAATTGCAACATTATATAAGTGTATTTGGAGAGCCTGGGTTTAGGGACTGCTGTGCATTGTGACAAGCACTGCACTCCCAGCACTCCTGGTGCTGCCTCAGGCCAGCACACAGCCAAGCAATGCAAACAAAATGTTCTAGCAGGAAATGGGTATTTTCTGATGGTTGAGGCAGACATTTGGGTGGTACAGTGAATCTCAGCAGATTTCAAGAGATTTCACATAGGAAGAACAGGCAAAACTTCCTCAGAGCTATTTCATGCAACTTTCTTCTTGGGTAACAGCTAAGAAGTGTTGCAGGGCTGCGTGCCCTGAACGGGGTTAGGGTATTCCCTGCATCCCTTCTTTGTCATGCCTGGGAGTGCTGAAAACACGTCCTCAGATATTCCATGAACAAACCACAACACCCCACCTGCGTTCCCAGAGAACAGTGACAGCCCAACTCTGCCCTGTGCCATGCCAGGGTCCCCCCTGGGTTCCCATCCTCATGGTGGCATATGGGGTTTGTCCCGACGGGGCACAGGTGTGCAGAGGTGCGTGTGGGAAACTGCTGCTTGTATTCAGCACTGACCAGCTCCAAATACAGCAAACGCTGGGGTCTGGCCTCCTTGCAGGGTGCCCCTGCTCTGACTGGTCCTGCCCATCACCCCGTGCCTCGGGCCGGGGCCTGGCTGGGCGCTTTGGGTGAGGTCTGCCAGATTTTGGGTGAGGGCTGCAGATGGCAGGCGCAGTTTGTGAGCTCACTTTGCTACCCCGGGGCCTGCTGGGCAGGATTGATTGCACGGCTCAGGAAGCGGCATTAGCAGATGTTATTGATGTGGGACTGGCATTATCCACAGCACATGCTGTCCGTGGAGAGAAAAAAACACAGATGGCATAATTTTTTAAAACCCCTCTGCCAAAGCCTTTTAAAACAAAGCTTGCCAGTTCTGTTTGCATTGATCCTCCTTCCCTGCTATTGATTTTTGCTCTTTGCCATCTCTGATGCGAGGAACGGGGATGAACGGGCAGCGGCCGCTGTCGCGCCAGCACGTGGATGAAGGAAATCATCTTCAGCAGCCCTGTGTTTGGTGGGGGTTTCTTGTTTTGGTTGGAGTTTGGTTTTTGTTTTTGCTCTACTCTTACTGCTCTATTTAACATCGAAATAACAGGGCTGTTAGACTGGCTAGCAAGTCCCCAGATGCCCATCAGGAGAGCTTGGTGCTGTATTTATGTGACGGCTGTACCATAAAAATGGATCAGGAAATGCTTCAAGCCGAGAGCTTGGCTTGAGCAGAGTGACCTGACATGAGTTGGAGCTGAGGAAGGATTTCAGAAGCTGCTGAAATAATTACAGCTGTACCTGTACCAGAAGTATACAGTTTTGATGAAAGCTTCCATATTTCAGTCCTCAGCTACCTGGACAACGACATCTGGAATAGGGATTGAAAGGCTAAATCTCTCCCCCTTTTTCTTCTCAATGAGCAAACCTTCAGGATTGAAAAACAGGACAATCCAAGAAATGCAGATGCCTGGAAGCACCAGCATTAAATGTAAACCATAAAGATTATGTATGTTTTCAGCACTACTATATTTGCAAGAATAGACTTTTGCTTGCATCATATGCACACGAAGGTTTGTGTCAAACAGCAGATAATGGAAATCATGCAGGTTCTGATTACTTTGGTGGCAGCCTGCCTTGAATACAGCATTCAGTTCTGGGCCACCTCATTACTAGGAAAAAACTAAATTGCAGACAATTCAAAGAGCAGCTAAAATGATTTTGGGGTTGAAAAGACTGATTTATGAGAAAAGATGATGAACTAAATATATATACCTTCACTGAGTAATGACTTGTGTTGTGGTTACTGTGTTCAGGCAGACAGAAAAGAATTACTTTGTGTGTACAAAAATGTGGTGCTAAGGAGAGCACGATAAAAATGACAGAAGGGAAAGTCTGAGCTAAGAAACAGTACAAAATCTCTGTGAAATAATCTCCTAAAAGGCATGGGAAAAGCTCCCATCTCCTTATTGACATTTTAAAAAAGACAGGGAAAAATAGAGATGATACAGTTATTCATCCAATTTCTCCAACAGCTTTTTTGTAAATCTCTAACCCCCAAATAAATAAAAAATAAAAAAAGGATTACTTTCTCGTATCCTCAGTATGCCTTAAAAATACAAACTAATACTTTCTTGTCAAAAGTATGATGGAGAAGAAATTTGTTCAGACTGTGTAACTCCCTGTGGGAGATCTGGATTTTGTAACCTTGGCAGTTCTCAGCACGCAACAAATACTCCCTCACACAGGGGACAGCATTTTTAACCTAATTAGCCTGTGGGGTTTGGGGTTTTATTTTGTTTATGGCACACTGCAGGACCCGGAATGTCTGTTCCTGGGATCGCAGCCGTGCCAGGAGCTGCCAGTGCCAGAGCTGCCACCCACCACCCTCTTCCCAGCCGGTGTCTCAGGAGCCTCCCAAGGGAAGGGCCACAGTGAGAGGCGAGTCCTGCCTCCAAGCTGCTCTCCTGACACGGTCAAACTCCTCCCCGTGTTTGCCAGCAGGGCAGGACTGCTCGCCTGGCCCCGGAGCACAGGGGACATTCCAGCAGAATGGAGACTGATAACTGCATGATGTTGACAAAAGGGGCAAAAATCCTTTTATCTGCTGTCCGCAGAGAATGTTTGAAACTGAGGAGAAAACACATGGAGGGTGGGATGAAGTATTTTAATCAGACCCATTTTCCATACAGAAATGCTGTAGTTTGAGAAAAAGTACTTTGGTCTGGCCCATCCGAATTAATAATTATCACTAACCCTGGAGGAGCTGCACAAAAGACTGCTGTTGATGCCATATCCAGCTGAGAGTTTCATGAAGAAAATCTGCACTTTTAAAATCAGCTAATCATCAGAATAGCTTAGGAGGTAGTTCTTTCCTTTGGATCAAAACGGTGCCAGCACTTCGCACAGCAAAGGCTGTAAAAGAAGAAGCATGCAACATTAAGTGACATAAGTGAATGTGTCATTAAAGAACCAAAGGGCTAATTTTTTCCTAAATATTTCATTAAAAAAAATAAAGATGCCTCATTTAAGCTCATCCAAAAGCTGTTAAACCAGTTTAACACTTTGCTGTTTACTCCTGAAAGATGTTGAGAGCTTATCTCCTCCTACCACTGTTCAAGGCTAATCAGAATATATTAATGCATCTCTTTTCCATTGCAATAAACCAGTAAAATTAACGTAGAGATTTCTGTGACCTCTGTTTACCAAAGATCTATTCCTTTTCTTATCCAAAGCAAATATAGTGGCTAAGAGTTTGGAAGGGAGGAAGGGACAGAGAAGCACTGGATGACAGGCTCATATTCATGAAAATGAACTACATAAAATCCTAATGGGAAAACAATGGTAGCTGAAAACAAGCTTTAAAATTACTCAGGCTGTCCCAAGTAGGGAAGCTTTCCAAAATCTAACCACCATCAGGCTAGGGAAAAATTCTCTCTCCCTCCTCCTCAAAATTAACCCTATTTGCCAAAGGGGAAAATAGCAGCCCAATAATAAAACCATCAGTTATCTGCTAGCAGTGCAGGTTGCCTCCTCCTGCAGAGCTCTGGATCAAGGGCACTGGTGAAAGGCTTTGATATACAGCACACATCGAGACTTGGCTTTATTTTGTTTGCTCTCCCTGCTTAGAGGGGGAGAAGTAAACCCAGCACATTTCCATCCTTGGCTTTCCCTATGCAAGAGGCTGCCAGGGAGAAAATTTCAGGAACGACAGGAGAGACTGTAGAAAATTCTGGGAGATAAAAATGAATGAGGAACAGGAAAAAGAGTGGACAGCATAGTGCAAAGGATCTGGAGATTTGCTTGAGGCCTATAGTTGGAAAACTGCTTTCTTTTTCTCAGCAACCAACAGATATTAAAAAAAAAGAAAAAAAAAAAAAGCACAGGCATGGTTTACCAAGGGTCAACAGATTTATGGTTAGTGTTAAATCAGTGCAACTTCACTGGGAGGTTTAGTTTTGGGTGTATTTAGGATGGGGAATAAGCATATGAATTATTCTGGGAGAGTGGTAGTAAATAGTCTGGCGGTCTCAGAGCAATTTCTGTGGTGCCATATCTCATAAAGTCTGATAAATCCAGCATGTGCAGCTGCTGAGGACTTTTGGCAGTAGAAAAAAGCCTATATAGCAGTAAGTATCTATATACCAGAGAATCACTGACCATGTACCAGCCCTGGCAACTTGCTTTTGTGATGCTGAGATTTTGTTACTGCCTCAATCTCCTGTGTTTTGGATGAGAAATGAGAATAGTACTGGGGAGTGCAGAGCAGCTATGGATGAGTTTGCTGGACTGTGTCTGACTGAATCCCCCAGGCTGATAGCAAAGTGCCTCATGTCTCGATCTCTCATTTATGAGTTCATCACATTTAGAGCAGGTCCAGCAGGCCCAGATATTTTGGGGTTTGTTGCTTACTGGCCTCTCAAATTTCCCTTTCCTATCCAGTTGCAGTGATTTGAATACCCTGGAAGAAAAAGGGAGTAAAATGATCTCTACTTACTAGTTTTGGGAAATTTTGTATATTCCACGTATATTTCTTTCCAACCAAAAAAGTCCCTCTCCACTTCATTACTCCCTTAGCTTAAACATCTCAACTAAACTGTCCTTTTATTCCTTATTATTTGTGCATGAGATTCAGCTTTACATGCAAAACACCCCACAGCCTTCTACTCTGAAGCATAAATATGATCCTTTTCATTACAAAGTTGATATTTATCATTGACAAAACAGTATTGGAAAGAAACTTGTTACTATGCTAGATAGCAACTAAAGCTATCTGTGTGCAGCTGAAAGAGTGACTCTTGTGCCCACTAGTAGAAATTAAAAACAGAATTGTAAAAACATTGCTGTGGATAATTTCAGCCCAGAAATATTGAGCAGCTTTTATCAATGTTCCTGTTTTCACATCCTGGCAGAACTGTATCCCTCTTCACCAGGGAGAGGGGGGATTTAACATGTTTAGAAGGCTTGGAGAGCTGTCTGAAAGCAGTCAATCAGTCTGCACTGTGATAGTCTGGGTCTGACTCTATTTTGTTTAAAAAGCAGAGGTAAATATCACCTGAGGAAATAAAAGGAATTGAGACAAAATTCTGCCTATGGAAGGCCAGCTGTCAGTTATCCAAAACATATTAAATAGTGGCAAATGAGTCTCCAAAATCACCTCCAATCAATTTTCTCCCTATTTCCTTTTCTTCCAGCCACGCACAATTTTATTCCATCAGGGCCCCCAGAGAGAGCAGAAGGTCTCTGTTCCCTGAACACCACCACCATGGGGTTGGTTAGACCAGCCCCAAAGTCAAACAAAAGGCCAGCAGGAGCACACCGGGTGTGGGACGCACCGCTGCTGAAGGCTGGGTGTCTTGGGCAGCCCTGAGTCCTGCACCACTCTGCAGCAGGGCAGACCCACGGTGCATTCAGAATGCAGCCCTGCAGACCTCCCTCTCAGTTAGCTGGAACCATCCTGGCCTCTAGGGAGGTGTGATCCCTGCACCAGTGTGCTGCCATTTGCCTTCGAATCGACAAGGTGGAAACCCACGGACTGCCTTCCAAATCCCAACCTAACTTTCCTCAGATGGGTACAGCAGCAGGATTATCCTGTCTGCAGTGCAACGTACAGCTGAGGCTTTATTTGCTGAGTGCATTTGGGATGTGCCATCCTCTTCAGGGCTGCTGGTAGCTGTGTTTATGTGGGTGGTGGTGGCTTTTGCCAGGGCACTTTAGTTTTAGCAGCAGAGGTTGTCAGTTCAGCATTTGCTGGATATTGCCCTTTGCTCAGGAGAACTCCTCTGTTTCCTGGTTTCCCTTGCAGCTATTGCTGTGCCTCTCCATGGTGCTCTTAGCACCAGATAAGCTGTGCCAGCACATCCTATTTTTACACACTGGGAGATGGCAACCCTGTAATGAAATATGGGCTGGAAGGCGAGCGGTGCAGTGTGTGGTGCGCAGTGCTCTCCGTGCAGGTGAGTTCATAAAACAGCTCTGTGTGTACCATCCCTGGGCCCTGCTAGATTCTGGCAGCCTGTTTCCTTCTGGTTACAACTCAAGCATCAGTGCAGTCTGCAGAGACTCGTACACATTTGCTTCGGGCTGCTTGTCTGAAATATCTACCTCTGCATCCTGAGCCTTGCAGAGCAGTCAGCATCAGATGGGTTTTTAGGCATCTGTTCTGGGAAAGAGCCCTGTAGGGCTGATGCCACTGACTCCACATGACACAGATATGCTTATTTCCCTGACACTAGGTCCTAACAGTTGTCTGGTGTGCAGAAAGTTGTTCTTTCAAGCTGCAGACTTGATGAAGGCAATAGCCAAAGGACCAGGGGACTCATGGCCCCAGCCAGAGAAAATTACCATCCTGCATAGAGAATTGTGCTGGCAGAGAAATCTGAGATGCCTGATTGCCTGCTGATGGGCATCATCTGCAGCTCCCTCCCATTGCTGCACACCGGCCATTTGAGGCAATGAGAAACCATCTCAAATTCGTGGGCAACCAGGAACCTGACTGAGGATATTCTAGCACTTGTGAGGGCTTTGCTGCCTTTCACCAGGCAGACAGCGGGCACCTGATGGAGCATTAAGGTCAGCCAGACTGTTTAGCTGTTTCTATAATGTCCAATGCTACATGAAAGGTGGCAAAGTTGGGGTATAGAAATCCCCCTGGCTTTTGGTGGTGGATTTTTTTTTTCCTCTGGCCCTGTCCTTTTTTTCCCCTCAGCAGAGGAGAAAAAACACACTGTAGAACATAATTCTCCAACAAAATCCAAGTTGCCTGAAGCCACAGTTTAGCTGCTTGTGAAGGTCTGAAAACCTGTGTGAGACAAGTCCTTCAGGGAATTAAGAAATGCCCATCCCATGGGTTTGTCTTGAAGTTGGACTCCCCCAACTGCAGCTGGGGCAGAGTTGGGGAGTTATGGATATGTGTTATCTGGGCAGCAAGAGAGAAAGAGAGGGGAGGAGAAGGGTGGCAACATGTCTGGCCAGAGCCAGTGAGACATTTGAAAGCTCCATGCCTGGGTAAATCAGCCCCAGGGGCTCTCCAGCAAGAATAACAAAGGTAATTTTTCTTAAGTTTATCCAGGTAACACTTGTGCCTTCCCCTCTGACAATGGGAACAGGTGGCAGGGAGACCACCTGCAGTTTTCAGCTGGAAACATTTGCAAAACCTTCCCTGACCTGGGCAGAGCAGCCGAGATGAGAGCGTGCAGTGTGGTTCAGGTTTCTGCTTTTACACCCCAGGTTTGCCCACTCTGAAGGCTGGACCTTGTGCTGGGTTAGGGCTGTTGTGCGCCTGCATCTTCCCTCATCAGTGCTCAACAGCCTGTGAAGAGGAAAAGGCTTTGTTTTAGTGGGAGCAGGTGTTTGATTACCTCGCCTCTCTCTTTTTATATTAAACTTATCCCCGGTTCACCTCTCCAGGAGGGATAAACTCCTGTTTGCAAAAGTGGAGAGGGAAATCATTTGAAAGGCGCCATCAGAGGTCGGCTGCCTGCACGGATGGCTTGATGAAACAAAAGAGCAAATGAGCAAAAGAAAAGCATTCAAAGTATTTTCTGCCTGTGGAGCATGGCTCAGAGCAGTGCTGCAGGGCTGCCGGCCTCTACCCCAGGGGGCTGCACAGGTGTAGATTTACGAAGAAAAGGGGACAAATTCAGCCCTCTTCCCCATCCATCCCCTGTGCCGCCTCCCTGCTCGGAGGCTGGGCTGGTGGCAGGTGCTCTCCTCCCCTTGGACAAAGGAGCTGTGGCATCCCCTGGCAGGACAGCATCCAAGGACAGCAAAGGCATCCCTGAAGGGAACATAAGCTCTGTTACTGCCCAGGCCAGGCCGTGTCAGGCAGCAGTGCCATGCCCAGGCACAGCAGCTGTGTCCTTGGCACCTGAGCTGTCCTTGGCCTGAGCACCGGGCTCATGGTGCCAGCACCAAAAGGGATGGTGGGCTGGAAACAGCAACTCACTCAGGATGGGCACATGGGCCAGCATTATTGGATGTAGAGACAGAACCAGGGGGACCCTGCCTGGTTTCACAGCACCCCATGTGAACCCCCATGCACTCGACTGGGCCCGTTAAGTGAAGGAGCAGAGAAGGGCTAACTGTGTTACATCTTTGTTTCCAGATGAAATTGGAGGCAGCCATGTCTGGGTGACTAGAAGCCCACTGCTCTGCCCTAACCATCTGTCAGGCTCCCTGCCACAGTGTCTGTGTGTTTGCTCAGGCGTGGGCAGGGAATTACCCACCTCATGTCACGGCAGATTGCCTTTCGCCTTCTCACTACTCTGCTCCCCTCCTGAATATTTTGGATCTTTGCCTCCAGTGGCTCAAATGAAGGCGTTGAATTATAGCCATGGAGAGCCAGGGACAGAAAATAAAGAAATTCTTGTGTATCTTTGGATGAAGATGAGGTTGGAAGGAGTCTGAGTCCACTCTTCCAGAGTTCTCAGATACCAGGACAGCACTGGGATCACAAAAGCCATTGTTCCCCTTGGCACGATGCTGGAGGATGTTATCTAGAGACTGGTCCAGACTCATGGCCAAACTGGAAACATTTGCTTGTTGGAAACATCTGCTTTTCTCCTCTGCTTCTCGTACGGTTTGCCAAAATATATTTCTTGCACTTTTGCAGCTCAGAACAGCTTGTTATGAGGCTTAATTCACGATGTGTAATCTTGTGACGCACTGCTGCCTGATGAGGTAGGACATGCAGATGAAGAAGGAGTGTAAACGCATCAGAAAGAGTGCAGTGCCCAGCTTGGAAGCTGTATAAAGTACCTTCAAAAGCATTGCCTAGCTTTGCTGTTATTAGTCCTAAGAGCCAGAAAGTTACTGCAGTCAAAGATGAAAGAGCCTCAACAAATGTGCCTCACAATTGAATGTCCTGCTGAAATTTCCAAGGTTCCTCTGACCTCTTGATGCAAAAAAGAGTGTACTACACTGGTATCTAAGCCCCTCATTCCATGTGTGGACATTGAAATGTCCTCAGGATCTCTGTGCACTTAGATGCCCTCCAAACCACAATTCTCCCCTCAGAGTCGTGTGCCTCCTGTGTCCTGGCTAAGTGCTAGAGCTCCATCCAGCTGCTCACTTTAAGCATATCCTCAAGTGTTTTTCTGGATCAGAGCAGCCTTCAGTGCCAGGAAGGGTGGGGATGCTCTCACTTCACCCCAGCTCTCTGGAATTCTCCAGGTTGGCCATCCCAGAGGAAGGGAGTGCTTCAATCCATCCTGATCCTGGATCTGAAATCGAGGGGTTCTGTTTGTTTTGCTCTGATAGTGCCATGGTGTCTCCTCTATAAGGAAAGGGAGTGCAGAACAACTTAGCAAGACACAGTGTTTAGACAGAGAAAATGTCCCCCACCCAAAGGAATCTGGGACTAGCTGAAGATCTTCAGGTCTTTCAGCCAAAGTGGCGTGGATGCTCCAAAAACTTGTTTCTTACTGATTTTTGTGATTGATTGTACTTAAAGGTCAAATACATTATCATTACATGCTTTATATTAAACATGAGTATATAAATACTTTATAAAGGGCTAATAAACAATTAATGGTTGCTTCAAGAAATGGATAATCAAATGTTATGGATTGCTATACAGTCTGGCAGGTCAATATGTTACTTATGACCATAGTTGATTGCTGCCAATAACACCTTGAGTGATGGGGTTTTGCCCAGCTCTATCACAAGATGTTTGTGTTAAATCTGTGTGTGCAGCAGCCATTAACCCTCTCTCCACTGCTCTAGAAACAGAACCCCTCCCAGAGCATGTCCAGGATTAATGGGTTATGATATGAACATAAGGCTGTGGGTTGTCGAGTAACACATTTGTAGCTCCAGAACTTGATTATAGATGAGCAGAAAGGAGTAGAGACAGATGAATGCAGACTGCAAACAACAAAAAACATCTGCCGACTGCACAGGGGAAGCTCCGAGTGCCAGAATGGTACATCCAGAAATCCACAAGCAGTGGGGCTTTTTATTGTGTGCTGGGGGGCTTGGGGAGGATCCTAGAAATTCTTTTAAGGTTTAGTGGCATGTTCAGCTGTCTATCCCACTGTTTTCAAATTACAGCTCACAGAGCAGGTCATCTAACTACCCCAGATGGATCTGTGCAAGAGAAATTGCTCCTTCATGATCTCAGCCTTGCTACTATACAATCAATTCTGCTTTTAAGTAGTAAAGGAGCTCACTGGACTTGCCAGTTCTGATTACAGCATGAAACATCTAACCTTGGTTTACAGCAATCAAAATTGTGTCTCTTGCAGACTGAGATTTACCTGGGCTGAGGCGAGGAAACACAACCGTGCTGAAACCTTCCTGGAGGCACGGAGACGAAAACACAGCTGATGTGAGAGCAGCACGGGCTCACTGCACGACTGTGCTGAAATGCAGCCCCTGGTGCTGAGTGCTGCACAGAACATTGACACAGACGCTGCCTGCTTGTCCTTGGAGCCGCCAGGAGCCACCGGAGTGGCGCCGAGGCATTTCACACCTCAGTGAGCACATCCTCCCAGGTGATCCTGATCCCGCACCTTGTGCTCGCTGGCAGGATCGCGGCACCGTGCTCACTCCCGTTCACAGTTACACTCTGCCTAACAGAAGAACAGACCTCGTTTTCCTCGCTTTTACATTGGTTTTGTAGTCAGTGTAACTTCGATGACGCTCTGCGTTTGTACCAGAAACAGCACCGAGGAAATCAGATTTAAGAAGAGAGAGGTGTCCAGTGCTGTTATTGTAGGAAGGCAAAGATAGACAGAGACATTTCTGACTCCTGATTCTGGCATGGGCCAAAGGCCAAATGTGCCACCAATACAAAGTGAAACGACCATCAGGCTGCTTTAAATGGCTTTGGTTTGTAAAAGCTGCTAGAGACTTATGATACCCTTGGTTTTCTCATCACCATGTGCATCCTCCTCCAAAACAGGAGTAGAACTGCTGTCTGAGTGATGTACAAGCTGGCTATACGAGCTCTGAAGCTGGTTTAAAGCTTCTTCCATTTTGCTGGTTTCAAGCCCATCCATATCAGTCCAGACTCAGAGAGACACTAATATGAGCCTCACTCTGTCCCAAAGAATGTCAAAGAAAAGATTCACTGTTTTCAGGTCTCTGAGTCAATTTTTTCTGTCTGCTCTCATTTATTCTTCCACCTGCTGAGTGTTTGATGCTTGATCAGTCTGGTAGAACATGCAAGTATTAACATTATTCTCCAGAAGTGCTGACAGACATATGTGTAATTTGTCAGGAGGTGCAGAAATCAGGAGATGCTGCTGGCACCCAGGAGACTGTCCCAGGGGGCCAGCATGAACCCCCTCGTGTCTGTGACCTTCAGAGGCAGCAGGAGCAGCTTCCCCTCCCTTTTCGTTTATTTGCTGCAAGGACAGCCCACAGGGAAAGGACAAGGCAGGGGGGAGCTGGAGATGGGAATTGGCTGCATTCCTGACAGCATTTCAAAGTATCTTGAGCATTGAGGAGAAAATGCTTTTCAGCAAATGAATACCCCTCAGGTGCTTGTGGAGAAAAAACCCCATTCCAACCAACACTTGTGCACAACAGCAGTGGCCAAGTCATTACTGGGGTTTTTTCTTGATCTTATTAAATAGTGATCTCATCCTTGACCATTTTGCTGTGGACATTTTGGGTTTGTCCTCTTCTCTCACATGAATATAGGCAGGAATGGGATGGGAAAGGAAACCTTTTCCCCTGTGCTGGTGATACAAAAGTTTCCACATCTCTGCTGTGCCAGCATGTCCATGGCAAGCTTCTGCCTTCCCCATCCCTGCAGCTGTGTCTCAAGTCAAGGGCACACGGTTGTGGTGGGCTCCCACCCTCGCTCCATTCCCAGGACACCTTCCCAACTGGCTGAAGCTTATCTGATAAGGGAAGGTGATAAATAAACCTTGTTAACTTGTCAGTGCCTCCTGGATGGGCTGTGCAGCCTAGAAAGAGCAAGGTGTCTGCACGCTTGTCCTGGGCAATGAAAGGAATAAATCAATTCATATCTGAAAGTGGGAACTTCTGAGCTGATGGATGGCACTCAGTGAATATTAAACTCCCTTTCTTGTGGATGGATGTTCTGCAGCCAGAGAAATTTTGTCCTTTCACACTTCAGGTGAGGGTGCTGCAGCAAGCTATGGCAGCTGCTGAGGACTGGAAGAGAGAGCACCTGCCTGAGGCAAGTTTCTGTAGCACTTGCACAAGCAGCAATCTCTGCTTTAAGAGAAGCTTCAGTACAACTTAAGGCTGAAATTAGTAACTCTTAAAGATCTGAAAACAGCTGCCCTTCAGCAGGGATCTCATTAGGGGTTTATTTATCTATCCCTTGAAATTCGTATAAAAGGAAATAAACTTAGTCTGTTGGATCCACCTAACAGCTCACATGATGCAGGTTCTCATTCTGTGTTTCCCAGGACATCAGGTTCCAGTCCTCCTCCTCTCTTCCCATGACAAGTGATAATATCAGCTTTTATCTGTTAATAAAACAGCATGGGAATTCCTGTACAGTTTTTAAATAGAGAGAAGCATGCCATTTGCTTCACCCCCTCAGCTTACACTGTTCCCTCTCAGTCATGAAGAGGACAAGTTCTTCTCCAGGGAAGGGTGATGCATGTGCCTGCCTGCTCTGAAGGGCTGCAGGACCATGTGTGAAGCAAGGGAGTGTCCCAAAGACACTGAGGGATTAGCTACTTTTTTCTAAAAACTGGCATGGATTGGAAGCAGAAAACACTAAACCACCATGACCAAGGCAAGAAAGTAAAGCTGAATGATGGAAAGCAGGTTGGAGCTCCTCAGAGGTTCCTTAGTCTAGCACCTGCCCACAGCAGAGGCAACTCTGGCAAAACTACTCCAACAAAAATTTCTCAAGCTGTGTGCTAAAAAATCTCCCTGGGCAATCAGTGCCAGTAGTCCAGCAGCCAAACATCCAGAAAGCTTTCCAGAAAGTATCTCACCTCAGAGCTCATTGCACAGTCTGTCCCCCAGAAGCATCAGGCATTAGCTGATTAGAGCTCAGGACTCAGCCTTTCAAGTATAAAATGGAAAACAAAGTCTTAAACACCAGCATATTATACACTCCATGCAGCAGGTATGGAAAGGCTCTGGGAAGGATGGAGCATTTACAGTTTTCACAGAAAGAACTTAAAGGAGATGAAGACAAGCATTAACTTCTAAAATAAGGCTGTTATTTCAAATAACTTTCATTATCTGTCGCTGCTGGCCTGAGTTGTGTCAGTCCAGGGGATTTGTGGGCTCCTAATCTGAGCTGTTCTGCTTATTATCACCCAGCCATTACCAAAGGACTCTTCTGTCACTGGTGAAGTGGGAAAGGCTCATTCCTATTGTTATTTCCTTTCCAAGCCTCCCAGAGCCTTTGGGACTCCACGAAGGTCTGACCCAAAGATAGATGGAGTCCAAGGGAAGTTTTCCAGCAAAGAGAAAATCCCTGTGGAGAAGACACCACAGCTTCACTTCCTTCAGAGCAGCTGGGTTTTGTGGCCAGTGGTGACACAACTGGAGAGAACCAGGACAGGACTGGAATTTCTGTACTCAGAAATTGTACTTTTCAATTTACTTTCACTTCTGTATATTTTCAGCATAGGAGAAGAACTAGAGAGGAAAAATTGCTGTCCCAAGCTCCGGGTTCTTTAGTTTGCCTGTTTGTGTCACCCTGGGAAAAAAGGGACTTTTTTGACCTACGGGGAGCAGTGAGGACACACAAGATGGTACTAATTATACTCCAGAATTTGTGTTTTTGTTTCTTATTATGGTCAAATGCCCTTTGTTGTAGTCACATCAGGACCTCAGCTTGCCTCACCAGAGAGACAGGGACAATGACTTTGTGCATTTATTACCTTCTTTCCAGGCAGCTCCCAACACACCACTGACTGCAACCCTTGTCAGACTTTGGAATTCACAATGCATTGAATTGTAACACATTTTCCAGAGGCTGATTTTTGGCACTTACTCAACTGAGAGATTCTTATTCTACAATACATTGGCAGGAACATAAGAAAAAGAAATAGAGTTTCAAGATCACACGATCAACTGCCTTGGTTTTGTTTCTGTCCTGCAAATGTGCAATAACATAACTGGTGCAACAGTTTGCATGTTCTAGAGTATTTGCCATGCAGCAGATCTTTACTGAGTTTTTGCTGAGTTGTTTCTAAGTGGCTTTGTTGTTATTCTAAGTACCAAAGGTTGTTTTACTACCTTGTAGAATTTGGGCAGTCATCAATATTTAATCTGTGTTTTGATACTACGCATTTGTTTCCACTGATATCTGATTCTTTTGGTGGAATAGGTTTGACTTTTTTAAACTTTCTGTAAACTAGAGTTTCATAACTTATCAGGTACTACTTGTAGGGATCTTAAGCAGAAAAATCTATTACTACAGTACACTACAGGAAGCTTCCATGAAACACCACAGCAGAATAATTTTTATTTTTTTTTCAAAACCAAATAATTTGGATTATTCCACTATGCCCTCAGCCTGTCTGGGTTACTTTACTTCTGTCTAGGATATCATCACTGACTGGTGTTTTTCAAGTGATTTTGAAAGATCTCTGCATGGTTTCACAGGTGCTGGCTTTATACAGCTGAGCATTACAACAACCTAATCCTAACCCACAGAGCCTCTGTTGCTTCGTGGAAAGGACTTAATATTTGGAGCTGATGATGTTTGGATTCTTAGATCCACACTGTGTGCTTAAAGAAGTCCTTTTATTCCATTGACTTATTCCATCATCATGGTGCTGGAAGCCCTCAAAAATATTAATGCTAATTTAGAGATTGTGAGTTTAGGAATTCAAGGCTAGAAGGGTTTTGCAGGTCACACAGACCTCTTACTGCAGTGGCCTCATAGAGCCCTTTCCACAAACTGTGTCAGGGCACTGCTATTTCCTCAGCTGTAAAATGCAAATTATTACATAAGGATGCTCGAGCACACACAGTCTGGACGTGAGCTGCAGAGCTAACCCCAGCTGTACAGACATATCACCAGAAACCAAACTTCCTTCCACGCATTTGGACATGGGGAACTGGCTTAGGCACATACCTGGTACAAGATGAAGACAGTTCTAAGAAGAAAATTTTCTAATTTATTATTCTCTTGTTTAAAGGAAAATGGGAACCACTTCGTTGTGCAAGTCTGCGCAGTTCCACTTTCCCTCCACTGCCTTCCTTCTCAGTCTTAATGCAGAGGAGTATCTGAGAAGCATATGCTTTTTTATTAGCAGAAGAGACAGGCTAAATTGGGATATGATTCATGCTTCCAATTTATGCTTTCTCTTCCTGTATTGTCAATGGCTAATGAGAGGTGATTGCAAAAGCTTGCAGAGAGAGGCACTTTTGGAAGGAGACAGAAGACTTAGAGGAGGTGTAAGCAAGGTTGGATTTACTGTTCAGAGGCTTTTCTTCCCACTGCTGGTCTGTTCATCACTTTCCAAAGTTTCTTCTGTCAGAGCTTGATATAATTTCCAGAAGTTAGACAGTGCTGGGGTCTATCAACACCTGTGACACCCTGGCCACTGCTCAGGACCAGTCAGGAATGGCAGCTCACCTGAGCTCCACTGAGTCCTCACACTGGCCTGATTTTCTGCTTTGAGGCAGAGGCAGAACATTTTGGTGCTCCCTAAAGATGGTCTCAGCCAAATTACCTGGGCACAGTTCACCTGAGGCACAAAATGGCATCTACAGATGAGAGCCCTGCACCTCTTGTTTTCAGAGAAGAGCAACACTGGGTACCTGAAAAATCTTGGAAGCCAACAGCTATTTCCCAGCATTAGCCTCTGAATTTCATTGCATTACACTTTTCCTGGTTTAATAACATTTATTATTAAAAGGCTTTTGCTGAGAATGGAGGCTGGGTTCAGTACATGTCTATGAGGCAGACTGAAATCACTTGCCAAGAGTCATTAGAGGAGAGTGCTGACTGAGATGATTTTTCATCATTTATTACTCATTTTACCCAGGGACCTCCCTAAGCAGGAGCTGGGGACCCCCATGCAAGAGTAGCCCAAGTGCAGAACTTTTCCAAGCAGCACAGTTTAGGACTTCAGGCAGCTCATGGGAGCACTGGTCTGTGAAATCTCAGAATTCATCAACTCCCTGTGCCAGTATCACTCCTCTCTCCTTGGCTGAGAAAGGAGGCAGTAAGTGCCAGGGATAGGCTCAGATTCCCCAAATCCCTCACTGCAGTGCAATGTTGCACTCAGTTATGTAAAAGAACTGAGCTAAAGGATATTGCCATGTGTTCTGGTTGTTTCTGGCAATTTAAATGATGAAACATCATCACGGCAGAAGCAAAACTTTACATGAAAATGCACAGCCAGCTTGCAGCTCTGGACAGTTCATAGGTCCCTGCTGGGATACCTCGTCCTGGGAAAGCTCCACGTTGTGCTATTGCTGCACAAGGGGTTGATGTCTCCTTTGACGTGGGCTAAGCCAAGCTTTAGCCTGAAAAACCATGGATAAACTGTCAACTGTGAAGAACAATTATTGATCAGTGATAAAAATAACTCATTGATTAAAACTTTCTTTCTTCGAACCGAAGGTAATATTTTGGCATAGTGTGTCACATGCATCTCACAGGACTCCCCTTTAACTCTCTTCAGCCAAAATCCTTTGCCACCATGGCAGTGCACAAAGACCATGGCCAGTTGAATTTATGGATTCAGTCTAATTATCTCCTGGTACTTCTTTGTCTCTCTGGCTCCATCTGTCGTCTGCTGCCTCAGAGTTAAATTCCCAGCTCTGGGACGTGGACATTGGGGCTGTGCCTGATGCTTCACGGCAGGAACTTCAGGCATTGGAGAGATATGAATAATAATAAATAAATGGAAGGTGAAATACAACTTTCATCCAGTACAATCCAGCACAGCAAGATTGAGTTCCCAGGGAATGGCAGTATATTTGTTTTCCAGATCGTTAGCTAATGCAGAGGAAAGTGAGAACATTTATTAGCCTCCCTCAGAATCACCTTTAGGAAGAATGAATATTCATGGCTATAAATAAGACTGTTTCAATTAAGTCTGCACATAAAAATGCTCCATGGTGTCACAGAAGGCTGTGCTATTCAAAAAGAAGTGCCTAGATGAAAGTATTTAAGGCTGTATTTGAGGAGAAATTCACTTGTGAACACTCATTTCCAATGTTTCACAGTTAATCACTGGAAGTTATGATGTTTTCATCTTATGTGAATGTCAGCCCACAAGCTGAGATGCAGAAGAATCCTTGGGCTTGTTTTTTTTCCTACCTGCTAATGGCAATCTGGTACCATAATTGCTTTCTTGTTCAACTCCAGATAATATATTGTGGTGGTGATAAGTTTTGTGTTTCCCTAAGCATCACTTACAAAGAGCAGCCACAGTGCCAGGCTGCTCATTACAAGCCCTGGAGAATATCACCCAGGAAGTGGCACAGTGACCTCCCCTCCTACAGCACAGACTGTCCCAACATGCCCCTCTTTTGCAAAAACACACCCATTTTCAATACTGCCTTCAAAACTCTTTGGGAATCAACACTTTGCTGTGTCAAACCTCTTGCAACAACCCCTCTGGACAAGTTTAGGCAAGAAAATGTATTTTAGGCAGTTGAAGAGCAGTACAATGTGTCTCCAACTCAGAAAGTCACTGGTCTTGACTACCAAGAGGTGGGAAAATGCGTTAGGAATGTACCAGTAGTTGCTAAGATATCTGCCCTGTGCCTCTGGAGACTGTTCCTGCTTGATCCCAGAGAGAGCCAGGTGATGGGAACCACCATCAGAACCAGTACAGCTGTCCTCGTGTTCCTCTGTAAATGGAGCTGAAATCATTTACTGAATCGTCATCGTTCACTGGAAATGAAATGAAGAGAAAACAATGGTTCTAAAGCAAAATGTTTGCCATTGGAAAATGAAGGACAGGCAACAAAACCATAAATAGGAATTGGCTGGTGACAAATCTGTCCCATCCAAGCTTTCCTATCCATTGAGGGATGTGCAGCCACTGTTCTTTAATGGACATTCACCCCTCAAAGGACAGATGCATAGATCCCACTCTCTTCTTCACACATGTGAATTTATTCTTTGTAATAATACTCATACTATTAAGAAGAACTTCAGAGGAGTTTATTAAATACCACTGAAAAACATGACACCAGCAATTATAGGGAATCAATGAAGATATTTGCTGGAGTCAATAACCTAAATTACTACCAAAAAAAGCAGCCAGTATAAGCAGCTCATCTATACTTCCCCGGGATAAAAATCAGGCCCTGCATCTAAATATGGTATCAGAGGCAACAGTAAATGTCCAAAAAGGCTCTAGCCAGTTGCAAAACGGCCATAACACAGAAAAAATGGCAATCTACTCTGAAATTACAAATTAAGTTCTGTTTATTCAATTCAGCTAATTGAAGGAAAATCTATATCAAAACTGGAAACCATGACAGCTGTGTCACCCCAAGTAACAAACACAATGAGGCTTTGAGATGAACACCTACTATTAAGCCAAAGAGAGTAATCTATGGGCAGTCATGGTTCAGACATCCTGATTAGCCTTAATTAAAATTCTGATGATGAGGTGGCTATGAAAGGAACAAAACTTTTAAAGAATTTAGGCGAGTGCAAAAGGCTGGAGATAGGGTAATAATTAGGAATAATATCTCTTGTTAAATTTAGTTCCTTTAGCCTTGAAATTACTGTGACAGATTTCAAATTTAGTGGCAGTTTTCCAGTCCCTAAAAAGAGCTTAATTATATAGTTTAAGACTTTGGGAGAACTGATTCAGATAAAGCTACATGGGGCCCATATCAACTCTGTGGCATGCTTGAGTGGACTCAGATAAAATAGGAATAGATATCCACTTGTTCAAGAAGCTTGAGACATCACATACCTGAAAGGGGGTTTTTTGAGACACCAAAAAAGTTTGAATAACTCTTTAACTTTCTCTTTTAATTAATAACAATCACTCTCATTCAATTTGCCTTTCTACTTCTTGATTTCAGCTGGGACTGAAAGCAAGACAGAGATAAAGCAGCCAAAACTCTGAATAGTGCTGATACTAACAGAACTTCTTAATCACTGGAATTGGCCTATCTCTAGAGCCCAGGAAAGACATCTAGAAAGATGAGCAAAATTCAGATCTGAGAAGTATTCCTCTGAGCTACAGAACACCTTGTAGAAATCATCACTGTATTCTATTAACTGCTGTTAGTTTAGGAGAAAATATAAGATACTTAGGAAAATGTCATCTCCAGAAGCTGTGTCAAATGGAAGAAATATTTCTTCTAATATGCAGTTCATGACAAAGCTCTTTTGGGTTTTCAGGGCCAGGGAACATCTTGGACAATGGATGGATCACGAAGATGATGAATAGCCTGAAATAATGATGAGGAACATTCTCTTCTCATAGAATCAAACTCAAGAAGATAGATGTTAATATTATTTTAAAGCCACCTTCATTGGATTCTGCCTTCTCTATGCAATCCACCTATATGATCTCATTGTCAGGTTAACTGAACACTTTACAGATTTAAAGACATTTATTCTCCCAAGAGCCACATGAAGTAGGAAAATACAGTTGTCCCATTATATGGGTTTGCAGCTGTGGCACAGAGGTGCAACGTCACACATGGCGAGGCAGGGAATTGAACACAGCTTTCCTAAATCCCAGGCTGTCACCCTTACTACTGTTCCTACACATTTCACATCAAAATGAGTGGCTAAGCTTGAGTCTCTGCTCTGGGTTTCCTCCTGTCTACATTTATCTCTGAGCACCTTAGCAAACCTGCAAGAGTGCTACATCAAGAGGATAGAGAGGGTCAGTGGAAGAAGTGCCCCGTTTACTCCAGCTCCTTGATCATGACTGAATGGATCACATGCCTTAGGATCCACTGGCAAAGGGTAAATATTTCCCAGAACTAATCTTTCAGCTGCTAAGAACGGGATACGATACCTTACAAGAGTACAAATGAGCTGTCAGAGATGATAAAAGCAGGTACAGCCTGGACTCAATGTGCAGAAAAGGGTCATATTTCAGAAGTTCAAAAAGGGTTCAAATTAAAAACAAGCAAACAATAAAAAACAACAACAAAACGGACAACAACAAATAACCCAATACTGGCCCTGTGCAGCAAGAGCAGCAAGAAACCCCAAAGTAGTTGTTCTAATACTGCTTGGAGGAGCCCTGGGAAGCCCACAGCTGCCAACCACTGCAAAAAGTCTCCCTTAACTTGGTGGATCATGTTCCAGAAATGACAATTATTCAAGAGAATCCATTCTGACCCCCACCACCCCCTCGAGCTTTGAACCTTGTGAGTTTCTGTGCCTGTGGACATTGGAAAGGGGCAAATATTTGCCCTTAAATGTTCTCTGGACCCAATGGTCTAATGGATGCCATTCCTGAGCATCTCCATGCACCTTAGGAAAATAGGAATTATCTATTATCTTGGATTTTCTTGGGATTATCTTGGAGACTCTCATCTATCTCCAAGGTGACCAACTTCACTTACATCGTTCCTGAAGGACCTCTGTTCTGTACTGTGTGACTGCACATTCTCAGCCGATTTTCTTTCCCTTTTTTTAAAGGGATCCAAACCAAGGGATGTGTTGTGCCCTTCTTCAGTGTTGAGTTAGGGCTCACAGTCATGGTGCAGCTGTTTTATGGAATTTTCTGTTCCTTTTCACCTTAGATTATTGCAAGACTCTCATCTGCAGAATATTCTTAGCTCTGAGCAGTTTTAAACTTGTTTAAAAACTAACTCCTCATCAGGGCCTAAACATAATTTTTCCTGATATGGATGTGATTCCACCATCTGGACCTTGGCACAACCACACACCCAAACATTTTAAGGGAACAGCTCAAATGTGGAAGTATTGCCAACATGCTGCTACACAAATAGTTTTGTCTTTCCTGCTGGATGATACAAACATTCCACAAACACGCACAGCACCAGATCCTCTCTTCATGCTAGCTCTGTCAGGACAGATTCATTTCATCATGCATGGAAATTGAAGAATTATTCCAGTTACTTGCTCCTAATTGCCACCCCTTTCCTCTCCTAGGTTTTCTCTTTCTGTGACCTTTTCTAAGTCAGATTTAAATTTGGGGTTATAAAGTCCTTGGAGAAAATTAAGATGGCCCAACCATGTTATTTACTGAGGCTAAATGTCTTCATTAATCTCACAGCACCTTCTGCCATGTGATGCTGGAAAGGAAATGATGGAATACTTTTGAGATGCGTGAAGTGAAGGAAGACACAGTAGAAATCATGAGCTTCTGTATCTCCTCTGACTGCAGTAACCATATGGTCACCAGGTTTAAAGCTTTTAAAATGTGGCATTGACCACTGAGGAACACAGAACCGTGAGACCCAGGCAGGAGAGCACGTGAGCCAAGGAGGCACAGAGGTGACGATGAGGGTCCTACAAGCTCTACAGCCCAGGGAAGCCTTTAGAATAAATTCACCTATTGTCACCACATGTAACAGACTGGGACTGGTTCTGCACGTTGCTTCTGCTGAAACCTTTGTCCAAATAACACCATTTTAACAAAGGGTCCCAGATTTGTGAATGTACCACAGGAAATCCCACGTTGCTTGGGACAGCTGGTGTGGCAGCGTGTGAGAGACTGGAGCCAACGTGCTGTTTTCCCACCTGGTAGTGTGTCCCATCTCCTTTTATAAGACACCTGTGGCAAATTCAGCCCTAACAGGGGACTTTTCTGCTCCCTGAAAGATGAAGGTCGCAGTCGGTGTTTTTATTTGTGCTTAATAAAATCACTGAACTTTGTGCTCCTCCATTTTTATTGCAGAGTTTAACCTCCCTGTAGCCCATATTTCCTCTCATGGTTAAACTAAGAAGTCTTCATTTTTCTGTTCTGATGCCTTCACTTTATTTAAAAAAAAAAAAAAAAAAAAAAAAAAAAAAAAAAAAAAAATCACAATACCCAATTTCTCTTGTGTTGTTACAGTAAAAAATTTTCAGTCAGAAATTGGTGCTTGATGCAGAATGCCAGGAGAGCAAGATCCCAGCCTGATCCAGCCTTTCCATCACTACAGGGGTAAAGAGACCTTTCCCAATTCTCTGTGCTATCACTAGGAAATAAAAGCAAAGGCTGAACTAAGTTTTAATGAATATGCATGGTCTAGATCTCTGACAAACTGAAATAGTGTAGCCTGGGCTCATGACTAATTATGGGCACACCAAAAGACTTCTTGTAGGCTAACATAAAGGGAAATTAAAGCTAGAGCAGTTTAATTCAGAAAAAATGTTATAAGGATAAGATGTAGCTTCATTAAATATAGATGTTGATTCTTTTACTCTGCCACTATTTACCACAACACAGAAATCTCAGCCTTTCTCCAGCACAGATATACTCACACATGTGATAATAGCAATAGTAAAGCAACTGATGACACACACTCCCGAGACACAGCTAAAACTCTCTTGCTTTCTGGCATAAATATATATTCTGCAGAAGGTAGTTTATTGCAACATTTATGTAAAATTCACTTCAGTAGCCCTTGAAATTGTTTTTCCGTGTTGCTGCAAATTGAGACAGATTGGTGCTCTGCCTTCCCTCCAGACCAGGCCCACACACAGGACAAACAGGGCTTGGGTTAATTGCACAAATACTGAGCACTTCTATGAACATCAAAGATGAGAATCAGTTCCTAATTGTTATCACTTGCTTTCATGCCTCTGACTCATCCCTGAATTTTTATTTTCAAACAATATAATTCATCTCTAATGCAAAAAGAAAGGAGTACTTCTGGCCATCTTTGAAGGCTTTGTGGCTGGAATATCTTAACAGAGACCAGGGGCTAAATTGCCATTTGTAAACAGTTCAGGAGGGGAAGAAAAACATTAAACAGAAATATAGACTCCCTTTGATGAAACAGGTCTTAGGTTCTTGCTTTCTGCTGTGATAAAACTCAGTTCTTCAAGACAGATGCTGGCAGAGACATCCTGCAGCCTCTTTATAGAAAAATACTTAGAAGTATAATAACAGCATGATTTCAATATTGACATATTTATACTGGAGAGTACAAGGATGAGAGTTTTTCAGCATGAGCTTGTAAGCAATTAAAAAAAGAAAATAAGTTGAAACATTATGCCCTCTCACCACTACATATTCTGGCTGTGCAGCAGTGTGTGGACAAGCTGCTTTAGAGTGCTATAAAATGAATATTTCCAACCTATTTGCTTTCCCCCCCCTTGCTGGTATAGAAAGCTCTGTCAAAGTCATGAATCCAGCTACTCCAGCTTCAGAGAGAGAGCTGAATTCTCACTGGCACATCACCAGATAGAACCGAAACATCTGAGGACTGAAAATTAGAACTTGATCCCACCAGAGAACAATGTGACTTTCTAGATGCCTGGAGCACTCAAGAGCCCTAATGGTTCAATCCCCCCATGCCCAGCAGCCTTTCTGCCCCCACTACAGCACAATTGCTTCTGCAGGAGGAAATGGGACACCAGCAGGGGCCAGGGAGGCAAGAGCTGGAGCCAGTGACCCTACAGCCTGGTCTGAGCAAAATCATCTCTGCCCAAAGCAGAGAGGGACCAGTCTGGCCAGAGCACCTGCTGCATGGGCCTGACAAGGCTGAAAAGGCCAAAGCCACGTGTTCAAAGGTGTAAGAGCAGCACATAATGTGGCCATCACCGACCTCTTCTCTTCCTAGCCCAGGTCTCCCTGCCCCAAGCAAACAGGCTCCTTACCTCTCCTTCCTTTCCTCCTAAAGCCTTGAGCTTGAGCAGGCTCAGATTTGCCTTATTAGCTCTCTGCTGGTAGCATTTCCCTGAACTGCCTTTGAACCTTGGCAGGGTATTAACCCCTGAAATCCTCGGCTTTGACTGGCTCAGCAGGGCTGCCAAAGGGCACTGGGAGAGACCTGGCCAGCAGGCAGGGTGCTGCAAGAGCCTGGCACAGAGGGAGGGCAGGGAGCACCCCAAGGTGGGACGTTTTCCTCTGTCTTCTCCCTTTGATTGCTCCTCAGGTGACAGAGAAGTTGCTGGCAGAGGAGGACTGCTGCCCTGTGGAACACGTTTGCAGGGCTTGGGAGAATGCTGACCCAGTCCTGGGAGTTGCAGGGCTCTGACTGCCACAGTGCTCAGGGCAGAGAGGTGCATAAGTCTTCCTGCAGTTCAGAAAGGGGAATTTTAGCTTCATCTGCTGTATTACAGAGCTCTCTCCTGATGGGATGGGTTTTATCCTTCAAAAATGTAGAAAACTTTAAAAAACCTGTACAAATTCAGTGTGTCAGCTGAAGAATGAAACTGTAACCTATTTTCTTATTTGAGCTCTAATTTTATGCCTGCTGGTACTCACTTATACAGAACATCAGCAAACATTTATATCTCTCTTAATTTTCCCTATTCCCTATTAATTTCTCTTATGTTCAGTAAATGATCCTTTATGACTGTTGGTTTAACACTTCCTTGCAAAGTTGTTTTTCCCCGATTTTCCATAAGCCAGATACTTTAATTTCTTGCACTATGCCTCATTTGCTAGTAACAATGATGTATTTTCCCTCTCCCCATGTATTTATTTTTACTGAGAGATGCAGCCGTTCATCACATTCAAATGAAGAATTATTACTTAGCTATTATTATTATTGCTAGTGATGGTATGTAAACAACTATAATGATGTGTGGGCTTGTGTAGGAGCAAAGACCACAATAAAGATGTTGCCTTAGGGGGAATGAATGAGGGAAACATGCAAAGATTTAAGCAGAGCACCCTCTCCTTGCTGGTTTTGTCCCCAGTTACTCTCTTCAACTCCATGGCCTGTTTCCTTTGGTCTGTGTGGAGCCCTCCCCAAAATACACCCAGACACTGCCACAAGGGCACCTGCCAAGGCACTTGAGAACATGATTGATGTGGGAAAAGGGGTTTCACTGAAAAGGGGTACTGTTTGGAATATGTATGGGTGTGTGTGATGAGCAAGGGGTGCTGTAAGTGTGTGAGAAAGACAAGAGAAGGAGCAAGAGATGCATTACAGAGATTATGGCACAAACAAGGCTGCAGGACAGCCTGCAATGAAGTTTTTGGAGGCCACTGCTGGGTCACGTTGGGTGCTGGGCATAGCAAAAGCACTGGTTTCCTTGTCTGTGAAACCAGTATTTTTCATATCAATTCCTAATACATAAATAGTATTATTCTGAAGCTGTGAGGCTCTGATGTTCAATTCTCTCCCAACTGGGAACAACCAGCAATAAATTGTGTATTTGCTCAGCTGCTCAATGGCAGTTGTGTTGCCAGGTGCCAGTGACTTTGTCTAGGGTAAGCAGATAGGTGACAGGGAGAAACAAGCCCCACACTGATTTTTAAGGACTTTTGTTATGCTTGCCCACAAAGAAACATCAGCAGAAAATGGGGAGGGAGCATGAAGAGAGCCAGAACTGAATGGAAAAAACCCAGCTCTTTGGCAGACCCATAAAGAAAATTCAGGCTAATAAAGAAAGTTCAGTCTTTTTATTCTCTGCTGCCAGCAATATTACTGCCCTAAAAATGAAAGCAGTTGGCTTTAGACAGAGCAGCCTTGAAGAGAGTAAAATTTCAGTATCATATATTAGCCTGGCTTCCCTTCACACAAGTGGGTGGTGAGCAGAAGGAAGAGGGATCAGCTGGGTCATCCCTTGTCCCTTGGGGACCTCTGTGGGTGGGACTGTCCCAGAGACACCACGAACTTACAAAAGCAGGTTTTCCAAATGAAGATCCAGCCTTGCTGCTGTAGGAGCCTTGTTACACTTTCAGTATATCCCTTAGTGCTAGCCCTTTCCTTGTTCTGTCTTAGTGCCCTTTCTAAGTTTCACTTTCTAAAAGCTTGTGGTTTTTGATTGCTTTTTTTAAAAACCAATAATGCTCAACAATAAGCACTGTGAGCAAACCAGTCAGAGGAAAATCCACCCAAGATCTCCAAAGACCTTACCAAGCAGTTTTTGCAAAGAGCTGACAAAAGAGGAGAAATAACTTAAAATATACTCTATGAATTCAGGAGCCTCTTCTGAGATAAATATTTTAGCCTTTCTTCTCCAAAAAGAGGGGTTGAAAGTGTAAGAAAGATGGAGAAATGAAAAAATCATCTGTGTCAGGAATATGGCAAATCGCTAACCAAACTCTTTCAAGATTTAATGTATACCAGAGCCCTAAAAGCTTTCATATTTATTACAGCTATTTTGAATTCCTTACTGTATTTTGAAAGAGCTTCCCTGGTTTAAAACACCATTCAGATCTTCTGTCACTTTTGCTCCCACTTGCCTTTCAACAGCTAGAATAATACATGTAAAATAACATATGGCTCACTGCATTTCCTTAGTGCCACTGAAGCCCACACCAGGTCCAACATTTTTCGTAATGATGATGGTGCTGCCCCTGGGTGGTAGCTTCTGTCAGAGTCATCACTTAGCCAATATGATCAGGGCAAAAATGAACTCCAGACTGAAGAAACTCAGTGAAATATTTTGTTTCCTGTGACTTTCAGGGAGCAAAGACAACTGTCCCCACTGGTGCCATGCAGCAGAAGACCAGAGCTGACCAGTGCCTGTTTCTGCACATTCCAACAGCAAACAGCAGAGAACTGGGGGCAGAAAAATATCTAGACCTGAGGGTTCCAGATTATGGGAGTTGAGGAACACAGATCAGTTCTCCTCTGATAAACATACCTTCAAAAATTCTCCTATATTGGGGATATTCACTATAATATTCTCCCCATTCTTCTGTTGTAGCTTTGCTACTTTCATTTGACTTTTTGCCACTTTGGTTTTTAACTCTTCATCCCTTCCTCCTAAAAAAGACCTTCCTCAATTTGTTTGTTTGCTTGTTCTCTTCCACAAGATCCTTCAACGAAATCACAGGCTGTCAAAAGCAAAGGCGCCTGCATTTCTGAGCCCTCGCTGCTTGGCCGGGTAATTTATGAAAATGGAAGAGCCTGTTTCAGGCATAATCCAATTTGTCCTCTCTCAGCATCATAAGCACATTTGGAGCCAGATAAGACAATTATCACACGGATCTTTAAATACCTGCAATTTATAGCTAAAAGCTTTATTCTGATAACTTTGTTCTCAAGTGCCACGTGCTGAAGCACAGGCAGCAGAACCCTTCCTGCAGCGGTCCGCCCAGCATGACGAGTGCCACGAGGAATTTTTGGGAGAAGACACTCAGAATGAAGAGCAGAGGTTGCTTTGCTCCTCGGGGGAAGGGGCACAGGGCAGGCAGAAGGCAGGGCTCGGCTCCTCCCTGCCTGGTGCCAGGTGGCTTCCCCAGGAGCAGGTATGGAGGTGCTCAGGGCTCCCAGCATGGAGGAGGGTTTGGAAAGCACACGCACACAGGGTTGCTGCTGACATGTGTTTCCATAACCACTTAATTTTCAGTTGCCAAATGTGACTGAATATGTTACCTTGAGCACCCTGCAGAGCAGGGACCCACGGCTTAACCAGACATTCCAGGCTGATCACCAAAGAGTCAATATTTTCCAGAGAGCTCAGCAAAGTTGCTAGCAAGCCTGCAAACATTTACTTTTTAACATTATGCTTGAATACTGATATCATAATGCATAGCTGCTCATTAAAAAAATAATCTGCTTTCTAATTGAATTACTGGCTCTTTATCATTGTTTGTGACTCAGTGTGCAGAAATATTCTAATTATTTCATGATAAGAAATGAAGATGGGAACTTACGATTTAATCATGTGGAATGGTCTGTGACAGGGTCTATGTTCAAATGATAAGGTCTGATCTGATAAAGAATTAGCTTGCTTCACTCATATGAGTAGGAGTATTTTGAGAGCAAACACCAGACACTTTTTAGATCAATTTAATGTGCAACCTTTGAGCATTATTAGTATTTGAGCATTATTTGAGTATTATTTGAATTTGGTCAACAGTGAAAAATCAACTATATTTGATCACACACTGTATGTTTGCAAATTAAAAAGTGAGGTTTTTTGTCAGGAGTTAATTAATTTCAAAACGTTTGTAATTCTATAAGAAAAAGGCACAACAGTTTAAGGCCATACTACTCCTCATAGCTATGCATCTAGGGCACTACCCTACTTTCTTATCAATCCAAACATAAGAATATTTTGTAGCAGTTACGAGTCAAGGCTCTTTGATGTTTATGTGCTTCTTTGGTGAATTTTACTAGGAAGATCTTATATCTAATGCTATTTTAGGTATCTCTTGATATATCCAAGCCATCATAATATCTCAGCTCAGAAGGTCTGTGGTGCATTTCTTTAGGGACTTCATTAGTGGAAGATATCCTGACTCAGTATATGGGCTACTTTTGATGCATCATTCATACATACAATATTCAGCTCTACATCACAGGCTTGTTGGGGGTGTATTTTGTGTAGAAAATTATTACAGTTATCCAAACAGTGTTTTAAAATTAAAAGGTTTTATTTGCATATGTATAACATTAACTAAAGGCTTTCAAACAATAAAAACCTTGCTATCAGCTCATGCCCACATGACCAATTAGCATTTCCTCTGAAGATAATTTGACGTGAACATTACCCAGGATGGTCCAGAGCAAACAGGAAGCCAAGAGTGCACCAGGGTGGGAGATGAAAGAGGGGATGCTTTGAAGGAAGGAAGGACTGCTTGGATTTGGGATAAGTGAGGAATGGATTGAGCTGCTCAGAGCATGGTGCTTCTCTCCTACACCTTTGCCTCTTCAAGGAACCGCAGTGGCTCAAAGCAGATAAAGTCTTTGTGTTAGCCTGCTCATCCCTGGGGAAATTTGTCATATTTAGCCAGAAATAAAAATTTCAATGAGTCAATGATGAAATGGGAATTCTACCTTTATTGGAAGGTGGTATTTGGCCCTAGGACAGGCAGAGATTATCCGTTCTCTATGTTTCATATTTATAACTTGAGGAGCTGACAGCTCTTCTAAAAGCAGACTGAGGGTTTTTAGACAGGCTGAGGTTTAAAATTAGGCACTGGAACTAATAGGCTGTTATTGTCTCATAATTATATTTGACATGATGCTCTTAACTCTTTTCTGAAACATCATCGTGCGCCGAAGGGAGTCAGGATGCCGTAACTTCCTCTGCAGCAGCAGAGATCAGCCACGGCATGGCCTGGGGGTGTCCTGACTGCTGCTCTTCCCAGCTCCCTCCGGGTGCCCCACAGAGGCCCCAGCTCAACAGGAACAGCCCACGGGGGAGGCTTCCTTGAGCTGCAAACTGAAATCAGGGATGCTGCTTGGAGACCCTGCTGGGAGGTGCCATTCCCCTTCTGCTGCTTCCACGCACTGGGAGCAGAGGAAGCAGTGTGTTGTTGGCTCATTTTAGCAGATCCCTACAGCACTTCCAGCAGTGGTTCAGGTGCCCTGGAATGAGCAGCATGGCTCTGGAGCTGAGTCCTGCCAAGCAAAGGCTTGCTTTCCTTTGCGACCCTCCTGGTGGTGCAGGAAGCTGTAGAGACCTTTCCTTCATCTTTTCTCATGGCCTGGAGATCTGAGCAAGCACATTCTCACCACAGGAGTCAGGCTCCTGTCAGCAGAAGGAAGAATAAAGGGCTATAGCTCAAGTCCCTTTAGTTACACCAGGCATTTCAGAGGTTCAGGTTTGAGGGTTTTTGCCCAAGCTGCTGGAGCTGTGACCTTCAAGGTATCGCCTTGACAACTTGTGCTTTTTAATAAAGCCCAGTCTGGTGGAAGGGAGTTAATTTACATGGGTTTTCATTCTCTGAGCTCTGTCATCAGTGCACCAGACTCGCTTCTTGAACTCCCCTGTCGATAGAGCAACCAACTGCAGCACATTCACCTCCAGCAGCCCAAATGAAGCACCTGTTCTCAGTTACTTGAGGATTAATTTCTCTTTTCCACTTAGTTTCCTTTCTTTCTCTGCTTTTGGCTTCTGCCTCTCCTGGCACCAACACAAGTACTAGGAGCTCCTGTTGGGGATTCAGCCACCTTAAACAGCCCTTTTATTTGCTTTGTGCCTTTTCTTTATTTCCCTTGCTCTGCTCTTTCAGCTGCCTCTCTGTCATTCGAAGTCCAGTTCAAAACAATCTGTGCAACCTAATGCAAGCCAACACGATTTTTATGGTCGAGTTGTATAAAGCCAATACATGAAAAGGAAAAATAATCATATTTCAGGCAGGTCTCTTGGGCTCACCGGGTTCTGCCATCAGAAGTAGCATGGAACGTGCAAAATGTTTGAGCATATGAGTACCCTAAAGAACCAAGAAGATCCCTCAAATCCACACCTTCACCTGGGCCATGTGGCCCCACGGGTCCTCAGCCACTGCCCAGAGGAAGAGTGGAGGGCTCGCTGCAGGCTTTTGCAGTACCAAACACACAGGTTGTGGTCTGACCCAGAACATTGTTTTGTTTTTCCAGCTGCTGTGCTGGAATAGAGCGAGGAATGAGATCTTTCAGCGTGTCTAGGGATGGATGTTATGGGTTAATTAATGCTTCAGCAGAGGTGATATATAAGGGAGAGTTATATGCATGTTTAAGGTGATTCATGCCGCCTCACTGGATTTAAGTCTAATGGGAAACTTATTTCACTGTATTTATGGGTAACGTCCATCCATATCCCAGATATCTCTCCAGGGAGCCTTCTCTCCACGGCCATCCAGCTCCTCTGAAGAAATATGGACTTGTCAGAGCCCATCTTGGCTGTAAATCTGCAGTTAAGGGAATGGTCCGTTTACTTCTCTGCCGTGCCAAGATGTTGATTCCTGGCAGGTTCCTTCAGCCAACAAGCCCCTCTCCCCTTCCCTGCTGCAGCCCCACAGTCTACCACCCTCACCCAGGGCAAAGAAAGCCTTTCACAGGGGAGCTGCATCTCTCCAAACCAACTCTGCAGCTCTTTTCTCCCACTTCTCAGAGCCACTGGACACATGGATGGGACAGATCTGAGCGTGGGTTTTGGCTGGATGAGCTGCTCCCCACTCCCAGCACAGCCAGTGCTGCCCTCCCTCATCCTCATTTTCCTTGTCCTTCCCTTGAGGTTTGATTCACTCCTGCCCTCAGGCAGAGCCATTTTCACATTGGACCTTCAGGGCTATCTTTTTTACATGACATTATGTGATTAATTTCCTGCTGAGGTGGCAGGAATAAAACAGTGACATGACAATCTGTTTCAATTCCTTTTTCTAGCTTCTTTTTTCCCCTTTTCTTTTACTGTTTCTTGGCTTATGCTAAGCCTCAAGAAACTGCTGTCTAGTAACCCTCTGCCATCTGTTGTGCTGCTATCAAGGAGGAGCCATGGCAGAGATGGTTTGTCTTCCTTCTTTTTCCCTTTCCCCTCTGCCACGAGTTGGAATGCTCACAGCAACTTTGGGCATATTCTACCTCCACTGATTCAAGGGCCACGAAGGTCTGGGCTGCTAAATTAATGTGCAGGCACAATAACATCAAACTAGTCAGAGCCCAGCATCATCCTATTTATATTTATATCCTATAAATATATTTGTTGTATAAAAACACAGGAATGTCTGCATGCAGTCATGTACAAGATCATGTAAAGAACCCAAACACAGGTTTGGGGGCAGAGAGAGGCAGAAGGAGGGGAAAGGAGAAATACAAACTGTGGCCAGAACCCTGAGAACAGCATGGCTGGGTCATGATTAAAACACAGAATTTGCTCACACTGAGACAGGAGTTAAAAGCCACCAATTCAGAAGACTTCCTTGTCTGGAATGAAGCTTTCAAAAACAGAATTATAGAGAAAACTCAGTAATCTGAATGTTTCAGTGAAACCACAAAGGATTTTCATTGCATTAAGCAACACCTTCAACCCCCATTTTCCCCACTGGGCAAGTACTGGGGATGCAGCAACAATCTGGAGCTATCAGTGATGCTTTTGAAATAGGCTGGGGGCTTGGTGCATGTCAATGTGCCTTGTGGAGTACAATAGGTTCCTGACCTATTTGGATGCTAGACATGAATATATAAATATTAAATAACGGTTAAACTGCTACATCAGTTCAACATCTTGACAAAAACCTTTGACTGAGGCTTTTTCAAACCAGAAAGATTTAGGCTGTTTTCCCTTTGGGACAGTTTTATCTGAGTGCAGTGCCAAGTTTACCCCATTAGACATCTTTGCCAAGTCGAGCTCGTGTACATGTTGAGCAAAGGAAAGTGGAAGGATTTCTTGAGGCAACAAAGACAAACCTTAGTCTAATCATGTCCCTGTTAGTGCTCAGCCTGAGCTGCAGGAGGTGGCTGGGCCTGAGGGCAGCACCCCAGCATCACCCCACAGGCTGGTGACCACCACATTCACTACCAGATTTTTCTGAATTGGTCAAAGATTTAAGGTCTCTGTTAAAAGATTCTTGTGGACTGAATTTTATGGAATATATAGGTTCTCACAGATGTTTCCTATGTTCCAAATCCAAGAACACACCAGATCTTGGATCAAACTGAGATACTACTAACTATAATAAGAGACAGCTTGTATCTGAGATACCCTTAATGAATCACCCAGGGTGGCAGAGGGGGCATCTCCCTTGTACAGCAGTTCAGAGAGATTAAGTGACTTGCCCAAGGTCACGTAGGAAGCCAAAGCCAGAGCCAAGATTTCAATCCAGTTCTCCAGCAAATGCCTTAGCCTTTAAGTCTACCCTTTCCTCCTCAACACAGAGTGAGAAAAAATATTGCAGAAATCTCAAGTTCAAACTACTTGCTACTTGGAGAGCAGCCCATGTCCTGGCTCTTTTATCAGTTTATGTGGAAAGACTCCAAGACATTACTTATATTGACTCAATATTAAATGGCAATAACCACCACAACAGATTTACTGTCTGGCAATGTCTTCCTGTCTGCCACGGTAACAGTAATGATAATTTTTTTCCTCATTAAAAGATTTAGGTTCTTAGTCCCTCTAGCAACTTTCTGAATTTTCCTGTTCTTGAGAAGATCAAATCCTTATCCACAGTGTTTTATCAGGGAAAGATCACACCTGGTGCTATTCTATTGCATGAGGCAGGTTTGCCTGGGAGTGATTCTGTGCCTGAAGGCACCATTTGACTTTCATGCTGTCAGTGGCACGTGGCAGCAACCCATGGGCAGACTGGGGATGCTCTGGGAGGACAGTCAGCAAACATCTGCTGTTTCCTGGGAAAGGTTCAGCTCCTGTGCTGAAAGAAGTGCCTGACAGTCATGGTTAGAGGCAATGAGAGGCTCTGACATTGCTGTGCTGACTGAAAACCAGCAGGATGTGCAACAAGAAAAAATCTTAATTATGGACCTACGAGGAAGCAATACATTTTATCTTTCTGCTACTTCAGAGGAAAGTCCAAAATGGATAAAATGTTGGGAACCTTGTCTCAGGCATTCATTCATTGCACCAAGACAGGACTTTAAAGCTGTGGTGTGTCAGAAACCTGCCTTAGCACTTGGGCTCAGGGCTGAGCAAGCTTCGCCATCCCAGCCTTCCCAGGCAGGGTTCTGAGCCCTGGGACTGCCACGGGGCAGGAGGAAGGACCTTATTCCCATGGAAATCCTGCACCTCCTGGGGCTTGGTGGTTTGATACCAATTTTAGCAGAGCCAGGCCTTCAAGCTATGGCTGCTCATTAATTTATCTTGCCTTTGCTTGCCCGAGTGACTGAAGTGATGAGTCCAGTTCAGTTGGTTATGAAATGCAATTTGCCCTTGTCTATTTCTAGCAAACCACACAAACACTCATCCAGGCTGCTGCAAACATCAAAAATAGCCTAAGGAGCTCTGGTCCTCCCTTTTGCCTTGCAGAAACACAGCAAGAAGCAAGAGGGAAGCAGCACTGAGGCAGCATTTATTTGTGCTGGCTCCCCGCGTGCAGCGCTGGTGTGAGGGACCCCTCCCGACTGAGCCATATGCTGGAGGGAGCAGTGGGAAACCCGAGATAAATGATTTCTCTGGCACCTCCCACATTCAGCCAGGCTCTGTGAGTCTCACCCCGCTCACCACTGCTGTTGCTCTCTCGTTAGGAGCAATCACCAGACTGTTCATGTCCCAGGGGAGCGTGGTGGCCTCTGCTCTGCAGCACCAGAGCTGTCTCTCACTGGGCTGCTCTTCTCCCACTCACCTCCCTTTAAATCTTCATATATATTTATTTTTTAACTCACACATCAAAGGGGGAAAGGGAGAGAAATGTCAACAATTAATCTCAAGGTTGGTGCTGAAGTTCTGCTTTTCCGTGGCAAATGTCAGAATCTGTATCCACGCCTTCAAGAGATGAAATAAGGCTAATGAGCTTGCAGTGCAGGAGGTGTGCTTCTGTGCCTGGCCCTGGAGGGACAGGGAAACAGGCAGTAGAGGAAATATTAAAACTAAACACTTACTTGCAGAGTGTCTTTGTTCTTTAACCACTCTGATAACGGGCTGTCTTGTTTTCCTGTGCTGAGCCAGCACAGCACTGGTTCAGGATGATGCTTAAGTTTATGTTTAAAATTAAACTGTTTTTGCAGGAGTTCAAGTACACGCAGAAGCACCATCCTGAATAGCAACACACTGCAAGAGAGGGAGGAGAAAGAGGAGCACTCATGTTACATGAGTCAGAATCTCATTAGAGAGAATCTCTGTCCAGGCTTTTCCTTCTTTGTCGGCCTTGGTTACCCCATTTGGTACCCAAATGCCACCCATTAAATGTAACAACTTTTGCAGGTGATGAACATCTGTGGGCTTTCTTGGGGAGGGGCTTTCCAAAGGAGGAGGGATGCTTGGGCTCAGGCAGTGATCCCAGCCCGGGCACACAGAGGACACACTCCCAGCGAGAGCCTCCAGCCTTGTCATTACCACAGGACTTTTTTCCTGCATAGTACCACAAGGCAACTTTCCCTGCTGTTGCATGTTGTATATGTATAAATGCTGTGCAAACTGGTAACTCTGAGGGACTTACTCTGCAGCACACAATGCACCAGGCTGTGAGAATAACCCCAAGATACCCCTCCGTGGTGGCAGCAGTGAGGTGGGCACCACCACACTCCTGTGCCTGGGAAGTGAGTAAATATTTGTTCAGTATTTAGAAGAAGTAAGGTAGGACTGAATTATTCATTCCAATTAGATACTTTGCAAATGTTTCCCTTTTCATCTCATCTTAATTCATTTCTGAATGAGTTTGAATTTCATTTGATGCATTTCTTATAATTGACCAGATGCTGTTTGGGCACAGAGTTTCCAAACAGCCCAGGCTGTCTCACAGGCAGCTCTGACTCTTTCTCTCCCCACCCCCCTGCTGTTCTTGATTATTATTCCAGCTATATGGCTGGCCATATGTATTCTTTCTGCTTCCTAATTACTCTGAAAATTTTCCAGGGGAAAACAAAAACAGCATACTCCTGTTTGATTGAATTTTTTTTACAGAAGATATGAGGATTATCCTGAATATGAAAAAAAAATCCATTCACCCAAGGAGCTGTGAGGAATGAACTGCAAGGGGCCAAAACCAGAATGGGCTGCTTTACTGGGTAAACTCCTCCAGAGCTACTCCTCTCTCTTCTCCTCTTCTTATCCTCTCCTCTTGATTTTCACATGATTTCACAGATTATCGCCAAGCTCTGGGAAGTGGAAGATCCCTGGGTTTCCATGTGATTTTGGATGTGCGCTGCAGTTTGTGGGCGATGCGGTGAGGACCGCGCGGCGCCCGCCGCAAGGCAGGGTCAGGCGAGGCGAGGCAGGGCTGGCGCCAGCTGCAGTGTCCTTGGTGCAAACTTTCCCCTTCTTAACAAGCACCGGCCGCTCCATTCCACCCGCGCCAAGTGACGCCGGCTGGATTCCCCCGGGCCCCTGCCGAAGGTATTCCGAGGCTTTGATGGGAATTTGCTATTAATCTACAGCGAGGGCAGCTTTTTTGCTTGGTGTTAATGATGCCAGCGTTGCAGGCACTTGCTTGGGACTGGAGAACTTTTAGCTGCTGACTGTGTCTATTCTTAGTTTCCTCTTCCAGCAGTAGAAAATAATGATCCATCAGCTCCAGTGGAGCACTGCTGATTTACACCTGCTGAGCACCCAGCCTAAGGTGTTTCGTTTATGCCACCATTGAAAAAAAAATAAATCATAGAATCATTCAAGTTTAGATTATGATAATGTGTTTTTTCTGATGGAGCATCTGGGCAGCACATTTAGCAGAGTTTCTCCTCTCCTGCACAGTACCAAGTACTGGCATTATTTTGTATCATGTGATGATTTTTAAAAATGTATTCAGCTTTCGGCTTCTATTATCTTGGATCATTAGCCAGCATCCTGTTATGCAATGTGATCAGTGAAGCTTGGTGCAGTACCTCACAATGTGATATCATTTCTCAAACAGAGCATGCAGTGGGGAAGAAATTAATTTCTCAAAGCTGAGGCTTCATTACTGACACAGGGAAATCAGATGGCTTCCCTGGTTGTTTTAAAGGGTTTAAATGCTCAGGCTGAACACTGAACTGAGAACACTGGAGAGTTATTTAATAGATCCATTTCCAGGACAAGAGGGCTATTTTCTTTTAGGACATGATTACATTAGTGAATGAAACTTTCTGTGCTCTCCCAGGTTTCCTTTTTGTTTGGAGCTGTCAGAGTAAACTCCAGTTTGTGGACATACCCCAGAGACAAGGGAGATGAAGGCAAAGGGAAGAGCAGACCTCCATGCACACGATCTCTGATAACCTCCTGCAAAACAATAATTTAATGAATGCCTCCAAGGCAGCTCCACTGTTCCTGGGCAGGGTGCATGCTGAGGATCTGATCAGCCATGGATTCATCAGACAAGTCAGTGTGCTGCATTCGTGGCACAGGCTCCCAGAGCATCCCTCTGCACAGCACACCCAAGAGCTGCACCCCCCCAGCCTGCCAGTTCTGCTGGGCACAACACTCTGCAGTCCAGGACAGTCTTTGTCCCAGGGGAGGATGAAAACAGTTGTGTAATTTTCTCCTGAACAAATGATAAACTGACCTTCCCACTGGAAACAGAAGAAAATTGCCACGCTTTTTGTTCAAATGCCTGGACCCCTTTTGTACATCCACAGTTTAGAAGTATGAATCACTCATGCAGAGGCATTCGTGCAGATAAACTGCTGTGCAACACTTTGAAAAATTACCTCCAGAAATATGGTTCAAATGATGCAAATCCAAGGGATGTGATATAGTGTTGAGAACTCATTAAAATTTTCGCTTCAAGAAGTTTCCTTAAAAATTGTTGCCTGTGCTGGAACCAGGCCCATAGTCTGAGCCTGGAAGCAAAATTAGTTTGTTTCTTCCTTGGGAATGGAGTAACCAAATTTTATTTCAGATACTGCCTTTCACTTTTTCATCCCTAAATTGTTATGCACAAATAAATAAAGTAAATAAGATGTTTGTCCTTGCCCACCAGCCCAAAAGGTGTGAGAGGACATCAATGTTTCTGCTCAAGCTGTGACCTGCTGTGCGTGCCAGCAGCTGGTGGAATTGTCTCTCAGGGGTGAAGAGGACACCTCCCCATCTGCTTCGCATTTATTAGCCTTGACTTAAAATAACAGACACACATTTTACAGCAGTGCAGCTGAAAAACTCATTTTTTTGCTAGGAGACACATCAAGCAGGAATCCAGCTAAGTGCCCTAATGTCATTACAGCCTCAAAACCTGAGCACAGAACAAAGACACTGACCCAGCCCAGGGGAGGGGTCCCTCAGCCCCTACATACCAAACAGATATAAGTAGCTCCCTCAGAGCAAATCCCTAATTCTTCTTCATCTAGCTGGGATCACAACAACCTGCTTCTCTGCTCTGGGGGCAGCAGAGCCAGAGGATTTCTGAGGATCGCTCATGGAAGGAGATGAAAATGACCCCTAAGGCTTCCCATGTCACTGCTGGGCTGAGCCTGGGTGGCCTGGTCCTGGTGGGATGGTTTCCTCAGGCATCCTGGGCTGCAGGTGACACACAGGCAGCAGAGTGACCAGCAGGCAGCACAGCCCTGCTGCTGGCCACGGCTCCAGCTCTCACATCCTCCAGTGGCACAAGGCAGCTGCTCTGCAGCCACCCCTCCCTCCAGCTCTGTTAGTCATTGAAACTTTCTCCAAGGGCCTCTGGAGTTTAGTTTTCTCCCCCTTGTTTGTTCTCTGCTCCTTCAGGAATACAGCATTTGCGAGCACGTGCCTGCACTGGGCAGCCCTGCACGCTCTGAACACCAGCTTCTGCAATGAGTTCTGCCTTCCTGATGCACATCTTAGGGATGCAAATTTTTGCAAATGAGAAATGTTCTCTAACATTATGGATACAGTTTATTTTTGTGGAGATCAGAGAATCTGGCAATGTTACACGGTGATGACATTATTCCGACTCTGAAAATTCAAAAACTCATTGAAATACTGTCATTTGTGTATTTAGTTTTTCTGCTGCCAGTTGGTGAGAGGAAGAGCACAGATTACAGGCATATTCCAGATGTTTGTCTTCTCCCTGCACTTTTTCAAAGGGAAGAAACGTGTACCAAAAGGAAGCAAGAGATTTCCCTTTTTTCTTCTAATATTCAAGGCCAGCCAGACCTTCAGCTGCTTTAAGAAGAATTTGCAATGAAAGCAGCACAGCACAAATTGCAGATATACCAAAATTCTGCCTTTCTTCCTCTGTCTCCCTGCTAATACTGGGCAAACTTTACAAATGGTGCAGTTACCAGGTGTCTAAGCAATATGACATTGCTACTTTATGCTCCTTTTTGCCCAAAGCTGGGCTTCATGGACACATAACTCAGTGCTAAAAGGAGAGTGGTACCACCTGAGTCTTTAACTCATTTTTCTATAAAATGGAACCCATTTCTATTACGCTGTATAAAACCCCTGGCAGCAGAGAGAGGCAGGGAAGGCAGGTATTCATCCTGCAGCTTTACAACAGAAGAAACCAGGAAGGGAAGTTTAAATTGTGTGCCCAAGGCTACACAGCACAGGAGTGCCAAACTGGAGGTGGAAACCAGCAGCCCGTGGTCCCCTCCCTTCACTTTATGCTGTTGAAGAGTTGAAAGAGGCATTGCTGCCCCAGGCCAGGAAGGCTGGCAGTTCCTTGCCTGCAGCCTCTGTTAGAAATACTAATTTCAGTTATTCAGCTTACGAAGAGAAATACTAAAGGGAATGTTTGCAAGAGGTTTCCTGAAGCAGGCATGCAAAGCAACAAAGACTTTACACTGGCATATTTCATGTCTGCATGAAGGACCCAGGGAGTGGCCTAATGAAGGATGGTAATTCATTTCCATTCCTTTTACTTATTTTTGCCTGTTTACCCATAAATCTGTTCTTTGTTTAACATAAAAAATAGAAACACTTAGGATGACAACCTCAGACATGAGAGACTGATGAGCTGATGGGGAGGAGGCTGAACATTTACTCCTTCATTGCCAGGGAGTAGCTCACAGAGGAACTTGCATCTCTTCTGCTTCTAATTAAAAGGGTTTGCAGATTGTTAAGGATTTTGGAGTGCAATGTTGTGTCTTGTTTGTGTGCACATCAAGCCTATGAGTACCCTGTGGGTAGCTCAGTCTGGTTTTGCAGTGGCTGGGAGGATTTTGGAAGGAGCACAGCTTCTGGCTTAGAGGTGAGATGCACAGGTATGAGGATACATCATTGTCATCACACTGCAGAGGAGGTTTTTCATATTCACCCTGCTGGTAAATCTCCAGTAGTTCCATTTACATGGGAGCATCCAGACTTCCCCTGGAGCTCTTGTATTGTGAGTGGTGGGTATTTAACATAGCAGAGCAAGGAATGATGAGACCTGGCTTGGAAGCGTGTGGGAAGTTTCAGAGAATTTCTCCCTCAGTGAGTAGCCTTTATTCATCTCTGCTGTCTCCATGAAGGAAAGCAGCCTCTGAAGGAAGGACAGTCCCTTTGCCACTAAACCCAGCTTGGCTGATAAAAAGTTTGCAGAACCCAGTTCAGAATCAGGCAGATGTTAACAGATGAAATCCTACTGATATCATCAGTAAAAATTCCATTGATTTCAGGGGTATTAGGCTCTTGTCCAGGGCTGGAGTTCCTCAAAACCCATTGAAATATGTCCTTTTTTGATGCTGTGCTGCACTTTGTTTGCAAGCAGACTACGCAAGTGAAATTCTTGTCAAGTCCCTGAAATTCATGACAGAATTCCTGTGACATGAAGTGATATGGACTTTTGCATCACCTACACCCTTTTTTCTCTCTAAAGACTTCCTTCTCTTCCTATGAAACTTGTAAACAATGTTGCTTGAGGAAAGAGTGAAAGGAATTTGCCAAGAGCCTTTTCTGTGCTCGACATTCACAGATGGCCAAAGAAATAACCTCTGCCAGAAGGATGCACTAGAACAGCTTTGAAAACCAGGGCCTGTGTATCCCATCTCCTGAGTTCATGAGCTTTTTAAGCTTTTAAAACCAATTCTGTAATTCCCTTTAATTCCAATAACCTTTGCATGGATTGTTGACACTTGTATTGAAACTGCCAGATGCAGTTAATGGGTGTTGCCACTCAGTTTTACATGTGCAGGTGCTGCTGTGGTGAGCAGCTTTGTGCAATTAATTTAGCTGTCACAGGGACTTTGGAAGCCTGTTGTGGATCAGATTGTGTCTGTCTATTTTAGGGCTGATCAAGAATCCTCTCCAGCCAAAGGTAATCCCTAGATGGACCACTGAGCCATTCATCCCACCCCACTTCCAAGCACGGGGACTGCTCCCTTTCTTCTCCAACACTGGCCAGAGCATCCAGGTTGAGGGAAGGACAGCAGCTGCTCCAGGGGCTGGAGGAATTTCCTGTCCTCCTCAGTGGCTGTGGTAAAACTGCCCCAGGGCAGAAAGATTCAGCCTGCTTGGGGGTTATCCAAAGTTTACAACACATAATTATTGAGCTCTGGATTCATCTCACCCAGCATGAAACCTCTGCGGATCCCACTCAAAGAGAGACGACCAGGTGTGCAAAAATGCCACTGGGTACACCCACCTGGGCAGTCAGACTACAAAATCTCAGCATCTACCCTGTGCCAAGAACCCAAAACCTCTCTGAAGTAAATCTTCAGAGCCAGTCTGACTTGCCTGAAGTTTCTGCTGCTTTGTGTCTCTCTGTTTTGGAAGCAGATTGTGAGCACAGACCCCGTTTAGCTCTGCCAGGCCTCCCTGGTCTGACTGCCTGCAGCCAAGTCGTGTCCTGCTCCGTGGTAGTTTTAAGTGGAGATTATTGACCAACTGCTTTTGCACCCTGATAGATTCCCAGACTGATACACGAGGGTAACCAATATCAATAAGCACTAAGGATCAGCCCAGCGCTTCCCACCGCGGGAAAATACCGGATAAAAGCCAAGTTATTATTATCATCACTGTCTCTGGAGCTAAGCCTTGCTCCACTTTTTAAAGCCTTAGATAATTAGGTGGGAAGATAAAAATATGTAATGGGAAAGAGAGACTGTGGGTCTTAAGCAAACACCTAGCTGGAACAGGAAAGGTGCCTCCAAAACTCTGTCACTGACCTTGAATTACTCTCTGCTGCTCAGTGTGGGCGTGACTCATCCTCTCCATGGATTGCCTCAGGATCATCTGCTCCTTGCAGCCCATCAGGGGTCAAGCGTCCACCGAGACCCCTGGATGTGATGGCACTGGCTGTCACCAGGGCTGAAAGCGTGGAGGGCCGACCACCTTAAGATCCTTGCTTTTATTAATCTCCTGTCATTAATTGCAAGGGAATTTCTTCTGCTGTAATACACTTATCCAATCCCATTAACTCTCCAGACATTAACTGTTTCAGAGCAAAGAAGACTCAGGGGTCTCATGGCCATCATGAGAATGCACTTCTAAAGTGAATTAATATGTTAACCCTTCCACAGCCCATCTTTTAAATATGTGTCACTTGGAATTTTGCACGGAGGGCACTGCTATTTTAGCTCTGCAGTGCAACATGAATGAGAAAAACCATCTCAGGGAACAAGTAATCATGAGTGGGGCAGCCCTGTAAGATTATGGGCTCCTTATGTATTTGAGGAATTAGGGAGTATTCTTGCTTTGTCTTAACAAGCCATGCTCAGACCTGGTCTCCAAGTTTGTTTTCAGCACCAGCCTACTCTGTGACCTTGAGTTAAACACTTCCCTGTGCCTCCACTTCTTCCATTTGAGGATGATGGTGGGGGTGATACAGATCTCCCCCATTAAGTTTCCCATAAATGTCAAGTATCTTTACATTATTTTCTGAAATCAACCTCCTCCTGGATTCTGACCTGGCTGTGACCCAGTTCTCAGTGGTCCCACACCAGCTCTGACAGGTGAGGATCCAGTCCTGCTGGTGCCTCCAGCAGGCAGATCCCCCCTCAGGGTGAGGCTGAGCAGAACTGACAGGTGGGTGGGCAATGCTGCAGCCAGGGGTGGTTTGTATATCTCCCTCCTCCTCTTAATAATTGTAGAGTATTGTGAAACAAAGTCAGATTTCTCACCTAATGTCTGTACTTCATTAAATCGTGTTTAGATAGATGGTTGATAGAAGCAGGGTGAGTCCTCCTACCCTGCAATCTGAGATTCACCAGCATAACTTAAACAATGACTCTTATTCCCCAGTGAAACATTGGAAAACCATGAGCAATGAAACCCTGGAATAACATTTAGTCAGGCACAGCATGAGTAAGGCAGCAAAGCAGCAGAATCAGCATATTTTCCTTTGTTTCTCTTACAAACTCTCATGTCAACAGTCTCAGTAGTCGTTCTTTGGAGGGCATTTATACTGTTGCACATTGCATTACACTGTTATTTATTCTTTCCTGGCTTTGTGAAAGGAAAGCAGAACAGCAGACAAAGGCTTCTGGAATTAACACATCCAAGAGAGCAATTCAGGGAGTGAATATTAAAACAGGTGAGCTGTGCAACACATCATCTCCCTGAAGCTGTAGATTTTTGTGTTGAAGGAACAGTGCTGCTGCCTGCATGGAACTCACCCACTGGCAATAACGTGGTGCTGGTGGCAGGTTAATTTGAGGATGATCTCCCTGTCTGTCTACACTGTGAAATTAAGAACAGACTCAAGACCAGCTTTATGAACAGTGATCACTGGCTGTGTTGGCACAGGCATACCACACACAGCCCCAGTGAAAGCTTTCAGCCTGCATTCCCATCACTTATCCTATCAGGTATGGCATCCACCTTCATCATTAATTAAGTTATGTTTACACACGTTTGGCCTCTGGCACTGGCTTTCACATGAGCACAGCAAAGTTTGGAGGCTCCTCCTCTAGAAATTTTTGTTCTATTTTCCACACCCACACAATACAGACCATACTGGTTTTGTCAGCTGCTGGCCCAGTACTCCCATCTGGCCCAGTACTGCCCAGCTTGTCCCTGTTTGGCTGGCAAATTAGGCAATTTCTTCCCCTCTCCCAGCAAAGCTTCAGTGTCTGCCACCACACAGCCAAGCACTGCTACTCCAGGTCACAAAAGCATGAGAAGCATCTCCCTGCAGCCCATCTCCCACACCAGTTGCTCCCTGTGCTGTGGGATGTTGGGAATCACAGTCCTGAGTTCACTTCACTCTGGAGCTGTAATTCTGTACAAGTCACTTGTCTTCCCTCATGCTCTCTTCTCTCATTGGGGAGATCCAGTCTCTCCTCACAAAGCAGAAGTGCATTTCCCTCAATTATTTTGCACTACTCATTTTCCCCCTGTGATGGACTCTTGGGCACAGGTACAGAGTCAAGCCCAAGGCCAGAAAAGTGCCATTATTTCAGTCCCAAATCAGAATCCCTGCAGGCTAGCACCCAACCTGACAGGACACATTCACGACCTACAGCAATGACAACATCTGCTTGAGCGGGCTGTCAGTTTAAAGAAAAATTGCAAATCTTTACAGGTTTCCAACACCCTGCTGACCTCAAAGTGCTCCTCTTCTCCTCAGACCAGTGACTAACACAAATTTACCCACAAAGTGCCATTCTCCAGGTGAAATAAGATCCAGATGAGAAGCAGTTGGCTCCAAATCAACTGAGAGAAGAGCAACAGCCATTGGTGAGTAGCTGGGACCATGGCAAAATAATGGAAAAAACCCAGTTACCTCACCCTGTGCTCACAGCATCTCTGCTGTTCAAGAAGATGAATTGTCTTGGGGTCATAGAAGCCTCATCTGCTATGGTAACAGCCATTGCCAAAAACAAGTGCTGATTGCTGAGTGAATTTCCACAGGCTCCTTTTGTGCCAACTCCCTGAAAATGAACCACCTCACACATTCATGGATGGGAGTGCTCAGTGAGTATGGAATTTGGGCTCTCTGTGCTGTGGAGTGCATCCTAATCCTGCCACCCACACCTGAATACGAGGTTGTGGAGTGAAAATAACCATCCCCCCCACCTGGTCCTTGTTCTCCCTGCAAGAAGCAGAGGTTTAGCTCCTTCCCTCACAGGCAGCAGATGGTCCAGCTGCCCCAGAGAGCTGGGGGAATGTGTGTTGGACCAGCTGCTGGCTCTGCCCTCCCAGGACAGGGAGGTAGATTGAGATGTCAAGGGTACATCTCTGGCTGCTCCTGGGCCAGCCCAATGGGTTGCCCTCTTTTGTTGTCCACCCAGCAGCCATTTCTACATAGTAATGACTTTTGGAAACATGAAAGATGTTTTATAGCTTTGATACCACTCTCAGTGTCAGATTTATTGGCCAGGCAAAGCACATGAACTGCCCATGCAAAATACAAAATGGGGCTTCTGTGACCAGTACAGTGTGAGCAGACCAAGGGGGTGTGCATAAGACTTATACTAACCAAAGCAGGAAGTTTTAAATGCAAAGAGGAGCAAAAGGTAAACTCAGCAAATAACTGTCAACTTAGTTTCTTAAGGATAGCTTTAATCATCCCAGAAAGTTAAGGTAACACCAGAAAAAGATATGAGCAGAAGAAACATGTCAGAACTTCTGTTCCCTTTCAGTGCCCTGTTGCTGGGTTTAGGGCAGTAAAGACTTTCAGAAGGTGCAGCTGATCCCCCGTGTAACCGCAGCTGCCGACTCGTCCCGGCTGGGGAAGCCTTTTCTGTCCTGTTCTGTCCTGTTCTGTCCTGCTCAGCTCACATTTCCTGGCACAGGTAATTCACATCCTGACTCTGCGCCCGACAGCAGCAGCGTGAGCAGCAGAAGTGGAAGATTTTATTTATTTATTTACTTATTTATTTTTATGAAAATTTTCTTGCCTGCTTCATGGAATCAAAAGACTGGAAAGAACCTCAGCATCGCAGCAATTTACTCTCTCTAGTCCTTTCCCCCAGAAAAGCTCAGCCATGGCTATGGCACTTTTGATAAATATTTATCCAGCCTCTGCTTGGAGGCCTCCAGCTGTGGAATCCCTACAGCCTCCCCAGGAAGCCCTCATCCTTGCCATTGGAAGGTTTTACTCTTATTTAGTCTGAATCTTCCTTGCTGAAGTTTAAGCCATTACTTTATCTGGAGAGAAGAAAAGATTATTTTCTTCCTTTTCACAGCAACCTTTATAAGTCTCTCACATTAAGTAGAAGATCAGGGAGACAAGGGCAAAGGCAGAAGCAAAAGTTGAAGCCAGGGCTGAAGCTGTTTCTGCCCCTTTTGGCAGTCCTCCTCATTGAAGGTAATTAAGTGTGAAGAGGTGCTTTCTCCCAGTGCAAGAGGCATGTTGCTAACATGCAAGTAGGCTTTGTGCCATCTGAGCAGATGCATATGTATGTAGGCAAGATAAGGCCATGTCTGGGCATCAGGCATGAAAAAGGAATTGAAATTTAGACAGGAACAATCCAGCTATTTCTAATTTCATAGTTTTACCAGAGATGAGCAGAAATTTCTGTGGGTACAACATCTTATCAAACCATGATGTTTCATTTTTTTCCCCCTTCTCCATCATTCATTTCTTTGAAATCAGAAGTTGCTACCAGCACTCAAACACCAGAGCTGGAGATGCAGCACTGAGTGGCACCAATATTCCTGCAGCAGGTGGGAGAGGCCCATCTCCAGGACTACCAGGCACTGACAAATCACCCAAAATCCAAGTCACAGCTGGCAAGAACCCCTTTCAGAGTACCAAAGTGCATGTCTCTGGCTGCCCTCCTCAGGAGCATGGCAGTAGTCTCTGACTATAATCTGGTCTATCCAGCCTTCCCTACTCCCAGGAGCAACAGCCCAGCCTAGTTCCAAGAGCTGTGTGGAGAAAACAGGAACCAAAGAGGCAGCAGGTGGCTCCAGCTGACTTCATCACATCTTTCCCCAAAATAATCTGCTGGACAGCTGTGAGGAGGAGAATCTCATCTGGCTGCAAATCAACATAAGCAGGGGAGATGGGATGTGGAGTCGGGCAGAGAGGCTGTCGCGGATTATTTATGGTTCTCAGTGGATGGACAACTTTCCTAAGTTAATAACCCTGCAGCCAGAGCTTTTTTTGCTACTTCAAGAGCATCAAAGCACATCTGGTCTTGCTTCCCAGGCTGGTAAGTACTGAATTGCCAGGGAGATGGTGTCCTTGATGCTAAGAGGACTTTTTATCTTATTTTGGAGTATATACCAATATAATCAAGAGCCAACACTGGGGAAAGAGAGTTTGTCTCTGCCAGACACTGCTATATTATGAGGCTTTGAGGATGCTCTTCTCTGCAGGGCTTTGCAAAAAGGGAATTTCTGTCTGTCTTAGCCTGAGAGCTGCAGGTGTGTACTAGATCAGGACTACAGAGAGCAGAGAGCAATTCTGGTTTAAATGCTTTTACATGCTGTCACACACAACAGCTTTTCCTTTTGTCATCCCGTATTTCTGAGGTGGTCACCCAACTTTGGTGTTTTCTCTGCAAAGCCTCTTCACAGAGCGGATCTTTAGCCTTAATGACTCCTGAAAATAATTCTTATTCCTAATCGCAGGAAGAGATAAAGGAGATTTTGAAAAAAATCACTCCCAAGGGCCACAGCCAAAGTACTGAGGCTCCCCAGAGTTTGGTTTGTGGGTTGGACGCAGCACCCAGCAATTATCTGCTGTGTTGAATAAGCTGTTCCTATCATGTAACACTTCTGTGCATTGAGCTGATCTCTGTTGACATAAGTGGGATATTGGGGAGTGTGTACTGGGACTCCTGGTACTTTGCACAAAGCAGACATGGATAATTGAAAAAGATGTTCCCTTCCACAAAGCACTGCAGGCCACCCCATCATCCCTCTCTTTCTGTTCCTCCTGCATGGCTAAATGGAAAGCGAGTGCACTGCTCGCCTCCTGCTGCTCTTCCCACTGTCTCTCTTTCATGCCACTGGCAGCACAGCTCAGTGGGGATGGATGGTCAAGTGGGAAATGTGCATTTTGCCTCTGCCATCAAGCCATGCCACAGTGGCTGGGACCGGGGTGGTCAAACAGGGCAAACCTATCCTCTCATAAAACCCAAGTGAAGACCACCAGGAGTCACATCTTGTTCCTGAAGGCAGCTCCCCTTCCTTCTGGCTTCTAAATGTTTCTGCATTTGCATTTAGACAAAACAGTTCTCATTGCACTCCAGGCCAGGTAAGAAAGCAATCCCAAAAGTCTCGGCCAGAGGTCAGGGATGCAGGACAAGAGTTAGGACCCTCATGGGGTGGACTCCAGTCCACTGGACCATCATGCACACCCACTTATCCCCATCCTCTGCTCAGTGACCAGAGTCACTGTGCTAAGAGAAAGGGAGAGGAAGGCAGAAACACAGAGTCCAACACCAAGCAGCTCCCACCAGGCACAGGGATAACCAGGGGAGCAGCTGTGCTGCCTGCCACCGGGGTTTCCCAGGGATGCTGTGAAGCTGGCACCATTTAAGTGCCATAATGCACAGCATGAGCCCAGCCCTGGCTCTGCCTGGCCCTATCCACCCCCAGCGTGGAGCTGCAGCTCCCTTCCAAGACGGTTCTGTGCTGCGTGTTTGGACTGGAAGGTATGATTAACTCTGAATGTCAAAATGTACTTAGGGGTTGAGGAATAAACTCAGGGGAGATGAATGTACTGAGACATGCTATTATTTAAAAATACCTGGAATGATTTATGCACCTTCTGCAGCCCTCATGCACCCCCTCACTAATGCTTATGCATTTATGGACTTCAGTTTTCAGCTGGCAGTGAGGTGTTTCTGCCTCGAGGAGCAGGAAAAAAGGTTCCTGACATTGAACTGAAGCTCATAACCCACTATAAACCCAGCACTGCATGTTCCTGGCCTTCTTCCACACTTCAAGAACTCGGAAGCACCCGGCAAAATGATCAGGCCACAGGTTTACAATAGTCAGGAGGAAATATTTTTCCCCCGCCACGCATATTGAGTGACTCTGCCATGGAATTGTGGAGACTTAAAGGTAAATAAATTCATGGGCAGATTAGACAAATCTATAGAAGACAGGACCAAGTAATGGCTATTAAATGAGATGATCGAGATTCAATCACTGCTTAGAAAATCACCAAATTCTGGTTGCAAGAAGAGGCAGAGGAGCTGGATGCTTAGGGAAGTGCTGCTCTGCGTGTTCCCCAGCTCATACTCTTGTTTAAGCACCTTGTTCAAGGCATGAGCTGGAGATGCAAGGATGACTGTTCTGGTTCAGAATGGGTACTATTTAAGTTCCTCCCCCAGCCTGGTCACCTCCCTGTAGGCACCATCCTGTCCTGGCTCTGACACAGCCCAAACGTGGTGCTGGAGTCACCTGGCATCAGAGCCAGGGTGTCCATCCCTACCAGCAAGAGTCTCTTCAGCAGCAGTGAGCCTTAACTGTGAGGAAAATAAATTATAGTATTCATTTTGGGGCGTTATAAAACCAGTTCATTCTGCAGATATAAACATTATAAAGTGTAAAATAAATCATTAAAAATGGGAACACGGCGGGAGAAGAAAAGAAGTAAGGAGAAAGGAGAGGTAATGAATCTGGAAGGACAGATAAGCAGCTGAAAGATGAAAGAGGAAAATAAAACCAGAAAACAGACCTGCAGTGAAAGGAGAGTGCCACAGAAATAGACATTTGAGGGGCAAGTCCATTTGGTGACTAAAGTCAGTGGATTTAATGTTACCTGCAGATTCACAGCTTAAACCTTTAAGGAAGTAAACTTCTGGGTGGTTACAATGTCATCTAACCTTCCAGAAACATCACCAAGTGGTTAATGTACATATACACACGTAATATGTAATTTCACTGAAGTATACATACACATACTATTTTAATATATACACACACACATAATTTTTAGGACTCCAGAAGGAAAAAAGGGGGCTTTTTGTGAAAAGCATCAATGTTTGCTGTTGTTAAAGAGGGAAAGCTACATGCATTTCATCTGCTGTTATTTCCCAGCCATGCTGGAGGTATATCACCAGCAAAATGTTACCCAACAAAGCCTGGGAATGTGACAACTGAGTGAAAGCTCTGCGAAAACAGACTGAACGATTTGTAAATTAATCTGGAATGAGACAAGTATGTCAAACATACCCATCCAAAAGCACAACAAATTTTAAAATTCAGTGCTATGTCACCAGTGATGGCAGTTTCTTGAGAGGCACAGCCATAGGGGGAATGTTCCAAAGCTGCAGCTCCCTGCACACAGCTCCTGCCTGCACCTGGGCTGGAGCTTGGGTTAGAGAGAGTAAATTCTTGTGCTCACACACTCTGTAAGAGCACAAGCCATTGCTTTATAGCAGCTAGGCTTTCTCTGACCTTTAGAAATTACACGTCAGAAAATGGCACCTCATTATGCAGCTGCAAGAAGTTGGAGTAAATGGGCTTTTTCCACTGTGAAAAAAAAAAAAAAAAGAACAAAAATAAAACCCACAAAACAAACAAACAAATGCAAACCTGTCCTACAGCCAAGAAGCATTTGAGTCCTTTCCTTGGTACAAATCCTTCTCTGTGCAGTAATAGAGCTCAGTGAATAAAACCTGCCCCTCCTTCCTAATTCACTCCGAAGTGGAGATGATTAAAATGAACCATTTATCTTGGTCCCCTCCGCGCAGGGCCGACCGCTCCGAGCTGCGGGGAGAAGGTGTAGTACTGCTTAGCAAGGAAATTCCAACAAGGACATGGCACAGTTTCTTAGGACCAAATCCAATTAAAACATTTCCATTTTCATCTCCTGGCCACCCAAAGTAAAGCAGAGAGCATCCAGCTCTGGAGCACTTCAAAGCGCTGTTTAATTGTATGAATATTTTAAACATAACACAAGAGACACTGCTCCTCTGCTGCTTTCAATTAGCACAGCTTCACAAAGTCAGAGAGATGCACACCAGTGATGAGACTGGCCCCAAATGGGGTTCCAGAAAAAAAAAAAAAACACTGAAAAGCACAATAGCGCAGTACTAAAATTCAGCTTTTGCAGAACATTTAAATATTTCTAGTGTTGCTCCTCTGAGTGATGGTCTATATAGTGCTAAAATTTACAGATACCTGATTTTAGCCATCATCCCTGCCTGGCAGGGCTGGAAGCTGGTGAGGGTGCAGCCTAAACCTCTCCTGAGTCCTGCAGAGCTGAACATCACTGTGTGCTGCCTTAGAACCCCTGGCTGTAAGGGAAGGTGCATCCCCACCGACACGAGATCAACCATTTTTGAAAGTCTTAATTCTCTAGACTTTAGCAGGAAAAAGAATTCAAATACCACTTGAAATGTGGTACAGAGTACTGGGTGTTGGAAGGCAGCCTCGTCTGCAGCATGTCATGTATCGCTCTGGGGCTCTGCACCGTGTTTCTGGTACAGCAGCTCTTGGAGTTGCCTCATTCAGGGAAAAAAATACTCCCTGAAAAGAGCCTTCTGCTGCAGAGTCCAGTTCAGAACACCCCGAAAGGGCCAAGGAGATTATGAATAAAATACTTGTGTTTCCTTTTATGTGGAACAGGGCAGAATTTCAGGATCTCAACAGGAAAATCTGCAATTTACAGGAAAATATTCCTTGTAGAGTTTGAGACTTACATTCCCCCAAGAGACCTATTTTAGATGGTTAAACCCCCCGCAGACACAGTGCAGTTATCTGGGGTTTTCAAGCCATTTCTTTTCTGTGGAACCCTGTTAAATTTTTATAGAATCCTCAAAATTCCCACTCTGGTGGATCCTCTGAGGTTTTGTCATTAATGCAATTCCTGGAAGAGCACTCTGTGTTAGAGGGAGGAAGAAATAAAGTACGAGTTGCATCCCCAAAGAGCCAAGACACACACAGAGCGTGTTCACAGGGGCTGCAACAAGCAACCCAAAACTGTAAAAGCTGATGGCACATCCCTAAGCTGCTCTTTAGAGAACTTTGCAAAGTCTTGTGCTTGTAGCAGTGATAATGAAAGTGATTAGCACAGTACGATTAAACTCCCCCTAGGACATTTTTTTTTTTATTTTAAATTAAAGGTTGGAAGTTAGATTTATCCTCTTCTATAATGACTTTTGGATTATACCACCTGAATTGCACAGTTTTAACTTGTATGAAAATATTAACCCATGAGAGAACCCACAGAGGCTGAAGGTGTTATCAAGTCAGAGAATCCCATTTAAAAACTGCCCTTCACCACCTTTTTTCCCCCTTTATATGTCTTTAAAGTAATTCATAATTCCTCATTTTATGTGTTTCTTACCCGCAAGATGTTCAAAGCAGTATCAAGTGCAACTGGTTCCCCCAAGTTTCAGCTCCCTCAGTCTCAGAAAAATGCCATGGAGTTAATCTGAGAAGGGAAGGAAGAGAACCTTGTGTTTTAAACAAACAAAAAAGAAAAACCATACAACCAAAACCCACACACGACCACCTCAACTCTGAGTAACAGCTTTCTCAAGGTGAAAATTAAAATCATCCCCCTGGGACTGGTCACTTCCCTGCGTGGGAAAGAGCTGGAGCTGGACAGGGATTCTGAGGTCCCTACAGTGCCCAGTGGAAGGGGCTCTTGGGCCGGGCTTGGCAGCTCCCAGCCCTCATCCTGCCAGCCTGAAACTCTCACAGCTGAGAGCTCTAGGACAAATCCTGCTCCAGCATCAGGCTGACAGCCCCTGAAAACCTGCAGGACCCCCCCAGGGCATCCTGCTCCCACGGAAAAGGGTTTTCCACCCCCACAGCCTCGCTGCCTTCTCAAAGAGCTACTCGACAGCAAGAGCTGCCGTGTCTGGGTGCTGCAGGGCTTTGCCACATCCATCTCTCTAGCAGCTTCACCTGTCACTGACAGAGCAGCCCATTTAGTTTCAAGGCCTTTGAAGAATCAGCGTGTGCCAGACCCGCAGCGCTAAACAGACTCTCTGAAAGTTAATGGGTGACAAACTGCATATATTAAGTGCTCGGAAAATTGATCTGATGTCAGGTGGAGGAAATTTTTTCCACAGATCCTCTCTTTGGGCAAACAGCTAGGAGAAAGAACCTCAGACATCTCCCATTTTATGTGTAGGGGATCTTCTCAATCCCCTTATTAGCTGAGCTCTCCTGCAGCAGTGTCCCAAGGATTCCAGCTGCCATCAGGCCAAAAGTAGAGCCCCAGAATGAGGCTGTAGAGCCCAGCAACTGCATCCCACAGATGCACACCCAGTAGGTCCATGTTTCTTCTCATCCCAGACTAATGTTCTATGTATTGCCCTTCCAAGAAAATGTTCTATGTATTGCCCTTCCAAGAAAAATACATTTGCTGTTTTTTGTAACCTGAGCATTTTTAATGTTCAGATCAATATCAAATTTCTGAGGAATTTCAGGATCAAGTGTACTTTTGAAAATAAAATAAAAATAATTCCACTGGCCAAAGCTTCTCCCCTATCTTTAATATTAAGATCTGATCTACTTACCTGCCCATTGAGTTCTAAAGTACAGAGATAAGGTCCAATATTTGCTTCTCAAGAAAGTGAGAAGTCTGTGTCTCTTGCTGAATAAATTCTGTCTCAGTTTGAAAACAAGTTATTTACTCCTTAAGTATTTGTGTAATATTTTGCCAGTATGAAAATAGTCTTTAGATGTCACACTCTCATAATACTTTTTTGAGAGTTCAGCTTTTCTTTACTGTTAGTCATCTAATCTGCCATTTTCTATTCTCTTGACTTCCAGTGCACAATGCCTCTCCTAGGAGGCAATTATATACACTCTTTTAGTATTCTTAAATGTTATCATATGCCTCTGAAAAACAGTTGTCAGATCTCTTACAAAAATCTAAGGGATTGTTGTTTTGCTTGGGGTGCCTTTGCTTACAATAAATCAGATTAACAAGACTGAGTGCAGTTTACCTCTTCCCACTGTGACTTGAGACTTCCCCAAACTACACGTGCTGCACTTTTCAAGCTGTGCCAGCTATTTTTACCCATTAACTGAAAATGAATTAGGCAAGAAGCACTCCATAATATACTTTTTTCCCCTCAAATCAGCATGAGGGATGAGCAGGGTGCCTGGCATTTGTCTCAGCACATACCTCTTCCCTTGTTAGACCAACAAAAACGATTGACAGCTCAAAGGACTGAGTGAGGAGAGTTTGGGTGCTGGAATTCAAAGTGCTGTTCTCAAAGTTGCCCTCAATAAACACACCAAGTTCCTTTGTGCCCTGTGTTTTGCCCCTGCTTTAGTTGCAGGAACCCTGGCAGGAGGCTCAGAGCCTTCCTCCCATCTGGGAGGCTCCTCCTGGGCAGAGCCCCTGTGTCCCCCCAGCCCTGTGCCATGGAGGTGACCAGCAGCAATCCCAAGACACCTTCAACTGAGTGCACCACAGTGACTAAAAATTCACCCCAGAGATCTCTGTGTCACAAAAAGGGTGCTGGGAGAGGGGGCTTTGATCCCCTCAGGCACACAGGGACTTGTCCTCTGAGGTTCAGATCACAGCAGTGAGCAAAACCAGGAGGAGCACCTCTGCCTCCACCCTCAGCACCAGCCAGGTCCATCCTCCAGGATCTGGGACTGGAAGGAGAACCCAAACAGAGCAGGATAAGCACCCTAGATTAGGATCTTAAGGCACCAGCAAGCAAAGAGGGTGCAGAAATTTGTGTCTCCTGCATTTCCTATTGGATCACCCAGGCAGGTTTCTGGCAGGCTACAGACAACCCTCAAGGGAATCCCTCCTCATCCATCCTCATTCAGGGATAACAGGAGCTTCACAGAGCACCAAGGATCCCAGCTTGTCGACAGCAGCCTTATTAACCCAGCAATTAAGGCTAAATTTGACCAGCCTTTACCAAGAAAACACTTGCACACAATGCTTGGGGTATTTAACATTCCTTGGTCACTGCATAGCTCAATTAACTTGTACCACTCATTTCCTGAGTTTACAAAAAACAATAAATAAATCAATATACAGCTATCACTTCTCATCTGATAAATGAGCGGCATCATCCCTGCATTTAGTGTCCTGAGATGGAAAAGAGCAGAGAAACTGATCACAGAGAAGGTGCCATAAACATAATATTGTTACCATCAAAACAGAGAAAAGACAGTGGAAGCAAAGTAGAAATAGTTAACAGCAAGATTCTCATCACCTGAAAGTGCCCTGGATTCCATCCTGCCCCTTTCAGGGCATGGAGCTCAGAGAGAGGATACCCAAACACCTCTCCAGAGAAACATTGCCTCCTCACACACATAAGAACGGGCATTTGTCAGGAGACAAATGCACAAAACTTAGAGCTACTGCTTTCCAAACAAGCCCCTCTCATTGAAATTCCTGATGGATTTGTGTTCCCAGGTATTCTCTCAAAAAACATGTCACTGTCAGCAGGGCAGTGACTGGGAGGAGAATGCACAATCTATATCCTAAATCAGAAGGGTCTCAGCAAATGAGCTGACCAAGGAACAGCACAAGAGAAATGGGGCATGTGATGAAAACACATAAATCTGTCCTCCAGCAACCTTGATGCCACAATTTCCAGACACCCTTTCAGAGGGCTGGACCTCTTGTTTCCAATTCTTTTTCATGAGTAATTCAAATTCCTGAAGGGGACTGAAAACTTCAACCAAACTTGTATCACCACATACAGTCTCAAGTACTTGTAGGGCCTCTGCATTGTGACTCCCTGTGCAAACTGGTGTGTCCATGGGCAGCTGGGTGATGGAGCTCAGCTCAGAGATGCTCAGGTGATTCAAAAATCAGTAAGTCACCACACAGAAAATCTCTGCAAGTCTATTAACCCTTCTGACCAATCACACCTGGAGCAGTAATTTTAGGACTGAGCAATCCAAATGGCAGACACAGCTTCAGCAGATCTCTCCTCAACCTACCAAGGTCACAGCCCTGTGACATCTCCTGTGCTTGGGTGGGAGGTGCTGCAGACCCCCAGGGCACTGCTCTGAGCTGATGTCTGAGGGCACCCCAGCCCACATCCCACTCCCCAGGTGGCACACAGCACTTCCATGCTCCCAGAAGGTGACAGCATGGATTGGAACCACCACTCACCTCCTAAACTGCCTGGCCCCAAGCATGAAAAATAAGGATGAGAACAGAGCAGCAGCAACTTTTTAACACACTTTTCCAACGTAAAACTCACCAGCTCCTTCAAAACCATCAGAGAAACTTGCACCAGCTGCAAAGTCTGTTCCTTCAGGCCCAGTAACCCACTGAAAAGGTTAACTCAGAACAACTCCCTGTACTAAATATGCTTGCAAGGCTTTTCCTGTGATCCTTGTCTCTCACCTGGGCTGTTTCCTACTAATTGCTTCTTAACAGCTCAGCCACCAGTGCTGTATTGGGTGCTGTGTTTCCATAAATGCTCTGGGCTGAGCCTGGCCACAGAGAAGCTCACTGAGAACAGGAGTTAGACCAGCTGTTCGTTTGACCTATGTAATTTTTTTTAAATATGCAATTGTAAATCTTATCTCCTCTACACATATGGCTCCTCTACAGAAAATGCTTTTTCTGCTAAGAGACCCTCCGGGGGCATAGCAGTAGCTGCAAGCAAGCAATGCAAATACTGAAATGCTTTATCACCATACAGAATAGAAATGCAAAAGCAATATTTGACACAGAGCTATTTTTCAAATTTTTTATAAAAAAAAAAAAAAACACAAAAAAAACAGGTGACCAAAGTCTTCCATAGGTACATTCAAATAACAAACAGTACAATTTAAAAAGCAAACTGCTTAATACTTCCAGTGAGACACAGTATTTAAAAACTTAATTCCCTTTACTGTGACTCTTCAGATGACCTGCACCCAGAAGTAAGCCAGGCAGGATCAAGGACAGGGGAGAGCTGAGGCATGTTTGCTATGGAAAACTGCAGGCAGGAGGCTTCTGGGGAATAAACATCCTGCTGTGTTACTTGCATCATCAGAGCAGAGAAACAAGTTTTCAAGGAAAAGTTGAATTTTTTACCTGAACACAAGACTACTCATGCAGCCTTTCCCCAGGAGACTAAATTATTGCACTGCTTGGGGAAAAAGAGATCAAGCTTAGTGCAAGCCAAGGAGCTCCACGGAGCAGTTTGGAGCAGGAAGCAATTCCTGCTGTGATGTGGACTGCTGGAAGGCAGAGGCAGGGGCGGGGACAGGGGATGCAAGAGCTGGGTCATGTCAAAAGGACCATAGACATTTAACACCTTCCTATGGGCAGCTGTACAAGATACCACTTCAACACTTCTGGGAATTCTTTTGTTGGGGTTTGGGCTGCCATGAGAATTCCCAGTAGGTTTTTCATGGTAAGTTTCTGAGTTCATATATATGATGATTTGATTGAACCCATAAACTCAGCTGAAACTGCTGAGCTTCATCCAATTATGAGGTAAACCAATGTAAAATCCAAAAAGTGTCTGGGCAGCTGAGTCAAAAGTCAAAATTTATAAGAGAGCAAACCTGAGGTAGTTTCTTGCATTTTCAGGTTTCTGACACGGCAGAGACAAGTTTTGAACTATCTGTATAGATTGACAACTTTTGAAATAAATATTTTAATATGATTTCAAAGGCCTTGACATCTCTGAGTACTTTAGCATCTTTTTGGCAGCTGCCATTACCCATCTAGTTTTGCAGGAGACACTTATGGGTTTCTCTGGAGTCTGGGTCCAGTTGGGTTTATGTGAACCCAGCCTCACACCCAGAGAAGTCTGCCAGCTCTGTGGTTATCACCAGCACTGCTGCCTTGTCATTCTTGGCTGCTCTTGCCCCAGCTGGAGCTCCCTATGTGTGGTGATTGAGAATGAACCATGGACCATGACATTTACAGAGCCAAGATTAATCAGAGAAAGGAGAGTTATCTGTTTACAGGTGAGCAAGCCTTTACAGAGTGAAACATTTTCCTTCTACTGCATGTGCTTATTATTTTCCCTCTCAATTTATTCCTCCTCACACCCCTCCTCATCTGAAATATAACCCTGTGGTTTTGCCAAGACTCACTTTGTGAGGTGAACCTTACTTTTTGGAGCACCTTTGCCAGGCACTTGGTTATTACTGGTCTCTTCCCAGTGCTCTCCTTTCACTGCAGCCATCATTATGTGCACAGGAGAAGTCCACAAACCTCCAAAATAATCACCTTGTGCAGAGGCTCCAAGCAGCATAGGATGCTGCCTAAGCAATCCTCTTCTCTTCTGTACATCTATATTTATTTTTCTAAACCATTGAGGAGACTCCAACAAAAAGCAAAACCCTCCCAAGTGATTTTCTGAGATAAGCGAGTTGTCAGCTTTGCTGTTCACATCGGGTTTGACAATCTCAGGTACAGGCTGAGCTTTTGCTCTGCTTTTAGATTATTTCTGAAATCCACAAGCAGCCTGCCAGCGAGCTTGACTTTGATAGGTAGCAAGCCTGGGTCATCTCACTGGCAAGTTTTCACTTGGGTATCCTTTCTAGGATGAAACATCCCTATTTATCATGCAAGAAATGACATTTTCATGTTATTGCAGTAGTTGGCTGATTTGGTACCATCAGAGGAACAACTGAGGTACAAGCTACATTTCCTTTTAACTACGAGGAAGAACAACAGAGAGATTCTTGCTCTTGTCAGCTTTTTTCTGATCTGCAGAGACAATTCCTCAGCATTCACCAAGATGGGAAACACAGAAATTCTTTTCCTCCTGGTAAAGACTGCACCATCACTCATGATCACTGAGGCTCTGGTTTTATCACCAGCCAAACTATTCCCTGATCAGAAAATGGTCTCACACCTGGAGGGGCAGCAAGATTGCTGCACTCCTGGATGGGTCTACATAAACAGGAAGGAGGGATCTGCTCATATCTTTATCTCTCTCTACAAGAAAAGCAAAACACTTAAAGCCTGGCCAGAGCAGGGACTTTCCCAGCACTTGGTCTCCCTCATCCTGGTCCAATCATCAGAAAAACTCAGCGGACCACATTAATGTAGTATAAAGCACTTTGAAGTTTATATCTTAAATAAAACTGCAATTAAATGAGTGGCTTCTTGCTTAAATCCCTCATGGGAGCAGGGGGTGAGAACATTAGGGGCTAGCCCACACAGAAGAGAAAAAATCCTGGCCCATCTATGTTTGTCTGCTCAGACGTGTGTGCATCAGGGAGAGAATATCAACCAACAAATAATGACACTAATCCTTCTATTAATATTTAAAATTAAAAAAGCTGTGTACATCTTTGGGGAATACTTGGAGCAAGATCTTGGAGCATGGCACATCTGGAGTGCAGCTGTAACCTGTGGAATGGTGTCAGGTGCCAAAGGAAAAAGCGTCAGGCTGGAGCTGGGAGTTCTGAGCACAGCACCAGCCCTGCAGAGCCTGCAGTGCCTCGCTGGGGGCAGGCAGCAGATCCAAACTAGGGCCTGCAGTCTGGATATTGTTTATATTTTGCAAACTGAGGGTGCCCCTGCTCCCCAGACGCCCACAGCCACAGGGAGATGGAAGGAGGAACCTCGTCAGCGATGTTCTCCCACCCCCAAGGGAGAGATGTGCCCGTTCCTCTCCTGTGTTACAAATCACATACACAGTATCTGCTTGTCTGAGGTTTTCTGGGAAATCTTAAGGACAGGCTAAAGCTGAATCTGAAGACACATGATTGATTACAAGCCTGAAGGTGCTGAGCAAAGCACCAGGCCAGCAGGACCCCATCTCTCACTGCTGGAGAGGGTTGGGGGTGATAGCCTGAGTCTGCTGAAGTTATCAGTGAAACATCCTTGGTGACCAGGATTTCCCTCCCCAGGCTTTCCTGGGAGTTTCATGCTAACCAGCCCGGCTGCTGGCCCTGCTGCCGTGCTGCACAGCAACTTCTGGCTGAGGGAAAATCCATACCCCATGTCAGCTTCTTTGCCACGTTGCTCTGCAAGGGGGAACCAGAGGGGACACTGGCTTCCTCCTGGCTTTGTGCAGCGCTTCAGATAATGAGATACCTTTTAGAAGAGCAGGGATGAAGCTGTTCAGAGATGTTTCCAGCAGCCACTGACAGCACGGAGCACTCAGCAGCATTCAGGGATGACAGAAAGAAAAATTATCAGTGGAGGGAATTGGAAGGAGTTTCTCCATTTTCTGGCTTGACAAAAGCAAACAATGTCAGTGTTTAAAAAAGATATTTCCTGACTGTAATCACACGAGTCAGAGGTTCATAAGCTTTATTAAAGGCTCAGACAAGAAATTTGAAGTATGTGGTTAGTGAATGCGACAAAGCCGAATGGGAGATGTCCTCTCTTTCCAATAACACATGGGCATGTAAAGCTAAATCAAATGTTTTGTGATTTTGAAGGTACAATGGGATAAAAAATATTTCAAAGGAATTAACATGGCCAAACTAATGCATCAGAATGCATCATGTGAACAAATTGTATGTATGGCTGGAGAGCAAAAACTGGGGGTTTACTTTGAAGGGAACCAATGCCTCACTTTTTCCTACTGTGCTCCATAAATCCTCTTATTTAAACACAGGGGTAGTGAAGATTAGCACTTCTATTTTCTAGCTCTTTAGACTGGGGCACTTTCCCCCTCATAGTGCAGCACATGAATCACTCTAAATAAAAAAATGCTGCTGTAAAGAGCAAAAAAAAAGTATTTATTCAGTGATTTAGTCACAACCATTGGAGAAAAAAGTTTGCTCTCTTCTCTTTCCCCCCTTTTAGCCTCCAGATGTGGGCAGAAGGAAAATTCACTTGAAAAAGGCTGCAGCTCTTTGTGTGGTGAGCTGATTGAAATAAACTTTACCTGCTTTTGCATATGTTTGCTGTTTAAAATGGATCTGTATTTACACTAGATGAAATATTTACCAAAATGATTATGAACATTTTTCATTTGCATAAGTCAATGAATTATATCTCTAATGCTGTTTGAAGGATTTGAGCATTTTTTGCAATGAGAAGCAATGCTTTGGCAATATCATTATTTTTTCGTATAGTTAAAGAATTGGCTTTTTTTGGCAGAACATTTACTATCAAACAAATATTCAAAGCAGTTCTGAAGGTTTCTCATTATCAATAACTGTTAGAGTCTCAGCTTTTAAGCCCTTTGCCACTTACTAAGAAACTCAAGCAGACAGCTCTGCACATTAAAGCTCAGGCCTGCTTGTTAATGCAGTGGGAAAAAATAAATTCTGAAAGAAACCTGTTGCTCTCAGCAGAGACACCAGAGGAGAGGAAAAAGGGAAGGAGAACAAACACATTTAAAAACTGAAATACCCACAGCAAAGCCAGGCTCCCAGCAGTTATAATTTGCTGTATATCTCCAAAGGCAGTGGAACATCACTGTGTCCCAGCAGCCAAGGCTTTGCCACACTGCCATGCTCATGCAACTCAGAAACAGTATTTCTTCTCTGGAAGAGACTCCATCTGTTGTGCTGCTACAGCATCTGAATTTGCTGTGCTACTGCCAGAAAGGATGTTTTCTTCTTTCTTTGGAGAAGCAGCCATCTTCCAGATGATCCTTGCTCTGCTGGGCATTAGGAAGCCACACTGAGGTGTCCTCTGAAGAGAAAGACACCCTGAGAAAGTGCTTTGCCAGCCTATATCTGAAAAGGTGGCTCAAACTCTCCAATCCAGTTTTGGTTGGTCTCAAATCTTCTGTTCTTGTGCTCATTTGAATGGGAGACTCACAGAGACCTTATATATTTACACTGTCCAAGTGTTGTCCTTTGCTGTAGAAACTTACGGTGGTAATAGCATCATAAATGCTTTAATACACATTATTGTCAAACTCCTTAGCTTAGTCTTCCAAAGGGAAGAGGAGCTCAACAGTACAACAGCAGCGTGGCAGCATTAGGGATGCTGGAATAATCTTTCTAATTGATCTTGGAAAGGGTGAGCAGTGATTTCCTCTGAGTGATTTTCATTAACTGAGCTCCTTCTTATTGCTTGGGTGTGGGTTATGAATATAACAGTTTTCACATGAGTGTACCTTCAGTTCAAACACAGTTCAAACATAATATAATCTGCTTCAGTAAACAGGTGAAAGAATGCAGTTTTCAACAGCATTTTTATTAAGTACTGGCAAACCCTTATGCATGTTAATGCTTGATAAAAGTACAGCCAACCCAGATGAAAAACACTGTGTTAAGGCATATGGCAGGTTAAGCAAAATACACCCAGTACCAAATGATACCACCATCCCTGCAAACTCAGGTCACAAGCACTGGGAAGTGGAAGGAATGCCTGTGCTCCTCAACATGTTAAATTTCAACCATCCACTTTCTAAAAAACTGTAATTTACCCCAGGAAGGCTCTAAATAACCCCCACAGAATAACCTGGTTAGACATTTGCAAGTGGATTGCATCTTGTACTGTTGTTGAACTCATTCTGTGGGAGAGCATTGACAACGTGTCACTTACTTCGTGTTCACTTTTACAAACACAGTGAGGAGAACGGGAAATTAGATGTTCTTATAGCCTCTATGTACTAAACCCCACAATTTCCTGTATTTGCCATTAGTTTTCTTTATTCGCTTTTGGTTATATATGTAGCCTACACAAAATGAGCTGAGGAAATCACTTGGTTAAGCAACCAGAGAATGGTGTGTCCTTGACCAGAAGCAGTTGGGAACAGGAGTCATCACCTATTTCATCTGAGAGCTCTGTGGTCACTTTAGATCACTGTAAGCTGGCTCTGCCACCAAAACAGCTGTTCCTGTCCTGCCTTGCTTCATCCTGTCCCACCCCTGCATTTCAGTCAAACATCTCTACAGCTGCATGGCAAAACAGAGAAGGGATCTGTGCCAGATTCAAATTACCCTGATGAAAACCAACAACTGTGTCTTATGGTGGCCCTAGGGTATTAAGAAAGGCATTATTCCATCTTGGAACAAAATCTTACAGGATGTTTCCAAGTATATTGTAGTACAGCATTTTCCATGCCTGTAAAAATAAGATATTTCTGTTTAAGCAGTAAATACCAATCCTTCTGCAAAACCAGTTCTGGTTCCCAACTGTCTTTATTCCAAATTTTGCACCACCATGCTGATTTCAGAGCTCTGGGGCAGATCTGATTTAGTGTCACCACGTGCAACCCCCCTGGGTCCTCAGGGTTGGTGCTGATTTCATTGGAAATGCACAATTGTGCAGCAAATATGAGGCTGTGCCCATCATCCACAACATTCACTTGAATGACTGCAGCCACCCTGGGATAAAATCCATGGATTTCACCATGGGGTTACAAAAAAGCCCTTGGCCCTGGAGTTGGATGACAATCCATGTAGCCTGAGCTGTAAGAGCAATGAGAATTGGTGAGCAGTTCAGAGATGCTCTTTCAGACAGTCGTTTTTGCTACATTACCTCACTGCCATTTTTCTTCTCCATTAGACTGTGCTGTTATGACTCCCTCATTTAGGGTCATCTCAGGTCTGCAGGACATAGCATTAAAACGGAGAGAGGGGAATATTTTTAGATCTACTGTAGAAAAAAAAACATGAGTAAGCATGGATGTTTACAGTAAGGCTAGAGAATGGTACAAGGAAGAAACATGAAAATAAATTTTGCCACACATCTCCCTTCCCTGAGCAGTAGCCACAAATTAAGATCATTTAGGTAGGAAGATCTGAGAGTTAGGGTAGAGTTGAATTAAACTACACCACGCATGACCCACTCTGGGAATGGCTGGTAGGGCAGGACTGACTTCAGTCAGCTATCCAGTTCAGGCTAACGTGGATCTATGCCCTGGTTACACCCAAACTTCCTTCCCAGCACAGGGAATCCACAGAAAAATCACCACCAGGTCAGTATCTATCATAGCTCTGCTGCAAACACGTGCTCTGCCCACGGTACGGCGGTGCTGGGGAGCACAGTGGTTTCTTGGGGGCAGTGAACAAGCCAGCTCCTGTTGTTTCTTGCTCCTGTGTCAAGTTTTCTCTGTGCTGCTTGATCAGTACTGCTGCAAGCAGGGAATGTGGGTTGTGCTGGTGTTTTTGCTGCATTCCTGCTGCAGGGAAATTGTGCTGGTTATGCGGGAAAGTCTTCACCACAATGACGGCGAGGAACAAGGAATTTAATGCTTGATGGTATTTTCACAGTGCCACTGAGAGAATGTGCAAGAGCAAAAGCAGCTCAGTTCAATTCGGGTTATTTAGGAACTACTTGAAACACTGCTAAAGGACTATGTGATGTAATTAGGCACCAGGTCAGAAGAGCTCCCAATACAATAAATAACTTAGTTTTGGAAACATCTTTTCCTGTTCATTAGGAAAAGCAAGTGTTAAGCAAGTAATCTGTCCCTTCAGTGCAATTTCAACACAGTATATGTCACGACTTTTCTTACAGAATGAATTACAGGGCTCTCTGATAAGGCTTCATTTTACTAATAGTAAAGTGGCTCCATACACCCTACAGGGCTTTGTTAAGATGGAAGCATATTGTAGCACTAATGAAGCATGAGTTCAGCCTAATTAACAGGATGGCAACAGCAATCATACAGCCTTTTCATTCACTTTTATACATTCTGTCAGAGTAACAAAGTTGTGTTTCGACACTGCTGGAACCCTCTGGCTTTGCTCCCTCTTTGCACGCCTGCTAATCCCTCTCCTTTGTTCCGAGGGGCCCGGATCCAGCCGAACGCTAAGCCCTACAATCACGGATAATCAGGCAGGACCCCCGGGCAATGGCCCTGCTCAGCCGCCCACCTGCCAGCTCCCACTCCTCATATTTAACTTCAGGCACGAGCTGATCCCTTCCACTCAGCGGGGCGCTCACAAATTTCCAGTTAAGCACATACTAAAGTGCTTTACTGGATTACAGCCACGGTTTGTATTGTAAGAGGAAGAGTCACAGGCAGAATTTATTTTCCTGAATAACCTATTCTGGCCATGTTGGAAAACAATAGGTTTTTCATTACCCGCTTCGCAACTCACCTGAGCGAACAGGAAAGGCTCCTTGCCTCCAGCTGCTCTTTCATTTGGGCCTGTAAGATGAGCCTTGAAGGGCAGTCCAGGGCAGGTGAGTTGTGTCTGATGTGGGTATGACGGAGAGAAACTATCCAGAGAGAAACTAGCTTTGTTTCATTAATTTCAACTCATTCCCTTGAAATCCGTTGTTTGAAGTGCTGAAAATAAGCCTGCAGATGGGGAGCCACAGATCCTCTGCCTTGGCCCAGCTCCAGCTAGGGTAATTACATGCTGTCTGTCTGAATCCCCTCAAATGGCTTTGCATGGAAAGTCATTCTCCACTTCTCCTCCTGAAATACTGCGATGTGGCACAGCAGTCACAGAGTGGCAACTGAGCAGTATCTGCAGTTCAGCAGTGGTGGGAGCGGTCTCTCATGGACTAACTATAGGTTGAATTCCTTCAGTAACCACTACAGCTCCCCTGGAGAAGATTTTTGTGTTTCAAGGTATGGCTCCTGGCCCACAAGAGCTTCCAGATGGCTCAAAATGTGCACAGAGAGGGCTGGTGGAAGGATTAGCACAGAGACACCCCCTACACTCCACAATCTTGGGGAAAATTCATCTCTGACTGTGCAATAATGAAACCTGACTGCAGAAGGTCACCTTTCTACTTCATTGTAGTCAATGGTGTGGCCCTGCTGTCAGTCACTTGGGACATCCTCTCCTGAGCAACTGCTCCAAAATCATTCAAGATCTACACACAAACTCAAGCTCAGAGACTGACCATCTCCCGCCTTCAGAATGAATTTGTCTTTTTTTGGTTGAAGTAAATCACACAGTACATTTTTACATAGAGTAACTCTGTAAGCAGCATGAAAAGAGATGAAGGAAGCTGTGATCAAAGCCTCCAGTAAGACTACAGTCACTGAGGGCATCTAACAAGACGCCAGATTTTGCTCTTGTTCTAAAGTGTTCTTCAGAAGCTGCATTTTCATTTGATCACATATTTAAGTAACTCAGATCACTGCAGCAGAACTTTCACTGGAAGAATTTTAGTCTCTCCTACCAGTTACAATGTATGGCAAACTGATAGGAGTAGGAAGGATAACCTGCTGTTATTGGGGGAGACTTGAATAAAACAAAATTCAGAGGGAAAGGCTGGACAGCTTTCATAGGCTGACAACGTGTGGGGAAATCTGTCTCTTGGTTAATGCATTTCAGGTCTCACAGTGACTACTATTTTTCACTACAAGGAAGCTGGGTCAGGACAAGAAAAGAGGTGGGACATTTTGGAGATCAAATGACATCTTTCATGTCCTGTCCTTTGCTGGACTGCTTCTTGCTCTACATTGCCATATTGATCCAGAACACAAAAATGGTTGCATGTTCCATCTTTGCAGTGTTTCTGAATGGTTGTATTTTGTCTGCACCTTTTCTGAAACATAAAGAGTTCCCATAACCTTGGCACTTTACATCCTTGAAGAGTTTTAGCAATATCACCTCAGTTTCCTGCAAACATCAACATAATGGACACATTTCTTCCCATTGATCTCATCAGACAAGCCAAATACTGAATAAACCCAGGCACTAGATTATCCTCTTATTCCTAAGGGTTTGTAGAGGAATTCTTCCAGATTAGAGGTACATGATGATAAAATCATAAATGCAAAGCTGTCTTTTACTTGACCTGAATATAGCTCTTCAGTTCCCAAGAGGTTCTTCCCCTTCCAGGAATCTAGTTTACCTAAAAAAAAGATACAGTTCGTTTGTACATAGTGAAAAATAATTCTGGTGTACTAGTTTATCACAGAATAAGATTAAAATCTCATTCTCTGGGTATTTTTTTGTTACTTTTATTGAACAGCAGAAATGCCTGCAGTGAAAGTAAGGTGAAAAGCTCCAAAAGTATTTCTCCCTTAAAGGGTCAAAAACATGCAAAGAACAACTTCTTTCCAAGTGTTTCATTTCATACTAATCTTGCAGGAAAGGAGCATGACAAGCTTTTGCTAAGTATGGCATCAAAGCAGAGCTCAGGAATGCTCAGAACATTTTCAGTAGCAGGCCCTGGTACAACATACACCTTTATTTTCAGGTATCTTCTCCCATGTCTGGCTGATAAAGCATTACTGGGAAACTCCTGAGAACTGAAGAAACTGGTTTGGGAACAGAATTTAATAATACATTACAATGAAGCCTTTTACAAATGGGTGTCAAACCATTTTTGTTGATCTGAGAAAAAGATTAGAATAGGAAATGAAATTATAAAATTATTAGAAATGAAAAACTTTGACATAAAATGCGGGCAAGATCAAGACACAGACAAATAGTTAAAACATGGCTTTATTCTCCCAGGGAACATAGCACCATCAGCAACAAATGTGCTGCTTCTCTGTATTTATATTCCAAGCAGTCATGTTTCCCATAAATAATTTGTTCTACATTTGCCTGGGTTTTGTTCTTCTGTTTTTTTGTTGGGTTTTTTTTTTTCTGAAAAAAAATCATATCCATTAACACATAATGGCATGGGACATATTCCCATGCATAGGCAGAACTGTTTCTCTCAAATTTGTCTAGATACCCCAACTCCTGGGACATTTTGAGTTGTGTTACAGTGACATTCTCACAGCAGAGCTGTCAACTCCAATGCAAAACAGCTGATTTTCTCAACAAATGCTGCCTCTGCAGATGGAGCTGGCAGGTCCATGGCTGAAGAAAGAAGAACGTGAGCCATCATGGGTGCCCTGGGAGCAACAGGGTGTTGAGCAGAGGGGGATGAAGCTGTAAGAAAAGGATGATGCCCAGCAGCTGGATCTGACAGTGTCTGCTCATGGAGTGCTGACCCCCACAGCACTGAGTGAGGTTAAACTGCAGGGCCTGGTGGGTGAGATGCTGCCTCTTCAGAACACCTGGGAAGTAGGACTTCAATGACTCCAGGATCTCACCCTTGCCATTGAAAAGGCATTGATTTTCCTGTTATTATCTATTTGTTCCAGAAAATAAGGCAGTTTGGATCCTATGTTATTTGAAAATAAAATTTTAAAAGACTCTCCCCCACCCCTTATTTGAAAAGATACAGGAGAAAAAATATGTACTACTGAAAATACTGCTAGAAAAGTACTGAGAGTAGGAATGGGAAAGGTTACTCAAGTCTTATCAAGCTTTGATAAGAAGAGCTCTAGACATGCACATAAAGCTCAGCAGACAGCAAAACACTGCAATTCACCAAACTTACTTTTGTCTAAGCTGGGACAGGAGCTCAAGTGCTGTGAGTTGAGGTTTCCCATCTCTCCCTCCAAGCCTGCAAGTCCTCTGCTGAACTCCTCTCCTGCTTTACACTGGCCCAGCCCCTCCAGAGCCAGGAGGCCACCAAGGGCAGCAAGTGGAGAGACAACCTTCAAAACCACTGCTGTTCTCTCTGCTCTTTTGCTATGACCCCAAATTTCAGGTGGGCAGAGGGAAGAGAAGAACAGGGGACAGTTGCTGCAAGGACAAACCCTGCTGCAGTGTGTAGGACAGAGCAAGCTGACCCATCCCATCTCACCAGCATGAACATGAGCTCCTGCAAGGAAAATGACAGGGGGAGAAGCATTCAAGCTCTTTTTTAAAAACACTTTCCATTTTCTGAATTTTGTTCTCCTCTATTTCAGGTAGCTGATTGAGGACTTTTCCCCTTTACCTACAGCTGGAAATAAGAAACCCATGAGGAAAACCCTCATTGCCAATAAATGGCTCAAAAACTTCCCCAGCTGGGGCCCTGCCAGGGCAGCCAGATTACAGAAACCAGCACCAACAGATTTGCATATTCAAAGGCTGTAATTGAGGAATAAGCAGTAATGCCATTATGCAAATCCCCGGGCTCTGAGTGGCCGAAGCCAGAGCTCGGCTTACGCATCCTTACCAAAATAAACCCACGGCGGCGGGGAGGCAGCGCGGGGCGCGCTCGGCCGGGGAGCAGGGATTGCAGAACGGCAGGAAAAGGCACCGTAACTCATCGCTGACTGACCGTGCTCAGCCCTGACCCCCGGCAGCTGGGCCACCTCCTTCCCCCTCGGTATTAGATGTATTTGAGCCCACAGTGCTCTTCTGGGTCCATGGTGAGTTAGAGGGCAAAATTATTGCCTGCTACAGGAGAAAGGCCATGGAAGTATATCAGTAAAACAACATCCTTTCATGTGCGGCCGGTGAGCTAGGCAGCCAGTATCATGGCTCCTGTCTTATTTTTTTCTTAACCCTTTTTCACCTCCTCATCAGCAGAATTGGATCTGAGGAGGTGTATTTCATCTGGAGGATAATTCTTCATCAACTCCACTTATGAACTTGTGCTTCAAGGTCAGCAAAGGTTATGGAGAAATGACTAGCTCAACTGGCACATTTAAAAGCAATTAGTAATTACAGGAACTTTTTTTTTCTTAAAACACCTGAAATATAGTCATGCTTTCAGAAGGATTCTGTTCAAGTCTATCACACATTGTTTTCCACAATACATGGCTGACTCTGCACCAGCAATTCACTTCACCTTGATTCATGAATAACTATCCTTCACTTCCTACTGTAAATACAATTCTAAACATATGGGAGAGAAATTATAGTGAATTAGGGTTGTACATTATCACTGTGATTAGCTGCATTTCTTAGCCAGCAGATGTCTGGGTAGTAAAAATCCCCCATGAGGAGAGTATCCTGGAGTTTCCCAATTCCTTGATAACTGGTCCAAGAATTTCTCAGTCCTGCTGTGCTCTGATCCTGGTGGCCCAGAGCAGATGCTCACTGTCTGCCCATCTTCTGCAGCATTAATCCCACTCTCCCCACGCTCCCCATGCTCCCAGCAGGGCATCACACTTCCCCTGCTTTTCTCTCTCATGTTTTCTTCCCCAAAAAGCTTTCCCAGGGACATCCATCATTCTCACAATACCAAAACACTTTGACAAACTGAGCCAAACACCTCCCTGGTGGTGTATCACTGACTACCACCAGCTACAAACCTGATGACTGATCTGGCTGTAACTACTTATGATACTGGCAATGCCATCATAAGCATCAACGTGGTGCTCGTCAGATTTCTCAGCCCCCATTTGGCCTCTCTTTTCCTGGGCATCTCATGACCCCACAGCAAGGGACAAGCTCTGTTCCAAGCAAATGCCTGAGGAGAGACACAGGGAGTAACTGGCACAAAACAAAAGCCCACAGAGATCAAGCAACTAGTCCCAAAACATGGAAGACATACGGTACTGCCTTGAGAGCTTTCACATGAAATTATCTTTCCCACTCCACTGCTTTTGCCGTCCACAGATGCCTTACTTTTGGCAGCTCACCTCTTCCAGCAGAGAAAAAGAAGTGTCACTGAACCCCACCCGCTCCAATGGCTCTCGTTCCTAGAGGCTATGAACACGTAAATGGATATTTTTGTCCTCCATCAGATCTTTGCAGGCTGCTGCCACTGATCCCTTTGCCAAGCGATCGTCGGACACGAGCCCAGGGTCTGTTGTGTTTGGAGCCACTTTTGGGACCAGTGGGCTCCTGCACAGTGTGACCTGGACATGCCCTAGAGCTCCAGTACCTCTCAGCTCCTCAACACTTCACACTTTTGAGTCCCAAGGGATCAGCTTTTTACCTCTAACAGCAGTGATCTTGCACACACCACATCCCAAACATCAGGCTGCTGCTCAAGATCACCAGCACCAAGCTTTCTTCTGGCTGTCAGACAAAGCTTTGAAGAAGTAAACAAATGCTGTCAAACACCATCTAAATTCCTGCCTCAGCATCCTGACAATATTTTTTCAACCTCTTTTCTCCAACGATCACATGAGCAAGCCCTCATCATCGGTCATTTGTCTTATGTCTCCAGCCTTGAATACCAGATTAGCAATTATCTTTAAACTGGTAAAAAGGCTACAAACACTAATTCATCCTTCTAGCAGAAAGTGACTTTTTTCTATAGTAAGAAAATGAAAGTTTAAATGTAAGTAATGTCAATTAATTTTTCATTTACTGAACAGTTATCGTTCACTGACTCCAACACAGCACGAGATGTAACCCTCAGGGTAACCCTAACATCCAGTTCAGTCTCTCCAGAGCAGAATCATGGTTAAAAAGCCCATTTTTAATACACTGCATTCACAGACATCTGCTTTTGAAACCTGGAACTAAAAGCCATGCAAAGCAGCAGAAACCCAACTGAACCAACTTGCTGGGCCAAAATTTTCGAGGCTTAATTGCATAAACAAAAATGTATTTTAAAAAACGTATTTGTGTGTTGTGCATGTACCATTTTTTAACTTTTACCTGGCAATCTCTTCAAGGCAGGGCTGTTTCCAGGAATTAGGAGCTGTAAGGTGACCAAAACACGAGCCCTGCTTTATTGAACAGCCATTAGCCATACTTAGAAACTGCACCATAACATTAATTTTGCAGCTACAAGATATTGGCCTTGAACAGAATTAATGCATATGCACATATTTGCTACACAGTCATAAATTTTACTAATGCAATTTTGTGAGCCTCTTAAATGGTAACCATTAAAAAAAAAAAAAAGTATTAGTAACAGGAAAAGCAGGGTAAAGTTCAACAGCAATAGTTCATTACCAAGACAAGCAAAGATAAATGACTCAGATTCCTTGGTTCTCTCCTCTCCCCCCAATATTACATGAGGAAAAGCACACTGCTCAACATGAATCTGTTATTGTTGGAAGTGTGGCAGTCTGGCATGTCAGCAGATCAGGAGGATTTTTCAATGCAGAGATATGTCTGTCGCTAAAGCAGAGTTTACAGCAAAGCTCTTCAAAAACAAGCAGATTCCACATAATTTCCAGGGACAGACAAAATAATTAGCATTTCTCTAGTCCCTCTTTTTACTGTACATAATTCCCTCTTCTCTCCTTCTTCCAGGGGGACACCTGCTGTTGTGGACCCAGGCTGGAGCCCCACCACGAGCTGGGGAACAACATAAAGACAGCACACTGCATACAGGCTCAAAATGAGCAGGGAAAACAGAGCAATTCTGCTGTGAATAGCAGGATTTTCCATTTTTCTTAGAGAACCAGCAATCAGAACTGCATGTTCCTACTTGAGGAGTTCACCCATATATTTCCATCCTTAATAAATGAAATCAGTTTTCAGCCCTCTGGTTGCAGAGACTGGCAGGAAATGTGGCTTCCACAAAGCCCCACATGAAAGGAAATGGGACTTGTTTTGTACAGGGTTGTCTCATGATGTTTTGGGGGTGATGAGAGGAGGGACCAGGTCACACACCCTTAGGGCTCTCAGCCTCTCCAGTGGGACAAGGAGACCACAGAGCTCAGGATTTTTTTCTGTAGCTGAGGCCAAAGCATCAATGTCTGGCAGAAAATTCCCTCTTTTACTGAGGAAATCTGGTTAACTTTGAGAAAAGGCAAGATCTGAGCCTTCATTGTATGTCCAGAGACCTGCTTAGAGGAATATCCCAAAATCCACAGGTCCAGGGTGCAGGAGGGCAGGGAGGAGCAGGATTGGGGGTGGATAATTGCTGCCACAATGCTCTCAATTTCTAAAAGCCTCCAGCCCCAGCAGCAGCCATGTCTCCAGACACCCACCATTTCCTCAACCCTGTACTGTGTTATCCTTGTAGGAAACTCCCCTGGTCCAGAAAGTGCTTTGCACATCTTCCCACCATCCACTGCTGCCCCACCAGGGCCAGCAGTGCCTTGTGCCACAGTGCAAGCACAGCTGCTTTCTTGTGCTGGGCTCATGCAAGACCACGGCCTGATCTCCCTTGAAAATCCCAGTCTGTTGCTGCTGGGAAGGTCTGGATGTGCTGTTGCTTCTGGAAGAGCTTCATGCCCCTCCTGCACACAGTTTGTACTGTATTGAAGAGCATAAATAAAACAATAGGGAACTTACTCATGGGAGGAGTTTGGCTGCTGACAGCCCACTTCTTCTTGTCTGAAGATTTTGTTCCAGTATCTAAGTGAACGTTGTAGATTCAGAAGTCATCAGAGTAGCTGAGTTTGCTGGAGAACCACTAGCAGAGCAGCACTTTACAAGATAGACTGTTCTTTCCTGAAAAGATAGCAATGAAAAAATAAAATAAAAAAAATTACCTCATCTCCACAATTACTTCCCCAGGTGCTTAACTTTTCCCAAAGTGCACACCAGCACAGCTGACCTTTCCTTTCAACAGGAGCACACTGCTACGGACAGGGCACTGCCTACTTTCCCTTCTTCTGTGTGCAGATGCAACTGGATGGAGGCACAGGAGCTCCTCACAAGGAAGTCTGTGGCCCTGAGATCCAGTATTCTGCTTGTGACTTGTTTTTGCAACAGCCAGAGCCATTCACCAGAGCTCTATCTGAAATCAAGGCTTTATTCAACCAGGACAATCGATTGCTGATACATTCAAAGCAGCACTGAGCTCGTGGGGCTGGGCCTTGGTTGCCAATACAACATTGTGTGCAGGAGTTTTCTTCTACCTTGAGACTCAGTGACTCCATCCAGCAGACAGAAACCTGGCAGCTGCTCCATCTCCCAGCACAGCAATGACCCAGATGAGATCTATATATCCAATATACGCAGCTTCATGACTGAGGAAGGCTGTGCCAGAGTGCTTAGGATTTTTTGGCATGAGCCTGGTCCCACTTAGCATTTTTGTGAATGTTCCTGCTCCTGGATTCATGCTGTAATGTAAAAATCAAAAGGGTGCTCCTACTTGTAAGCTTCTGGACTTGATGGCTTCAAGAGAAAAACCTGAAATTGATGCAAACCCATGATAAACCATTGTGCAAGTTAATGCAAATCTATCTCCAAAACTGAAAGCAACACCAAATTGTGACTGACAATCCCTCCACGGGGACCTGTGGTGGCTGCAGCCTGATTCACAACATGAGAGCACCCAAGGCTGGAGCTGGTGGTGTGGCCCTGCAGAGAGCACTCAGCATTCCCCATCCTGACCAAAACCACTAAAGCAACACGTTGGAGGTCTTTGTGCAGCAGAGAGGAGGAAATCAGGATCTCACATTACTGTGTTTGCTCATGTTTTACGTGTCCTCTTCCACAGCTGCCCTCTGTAACCCCTGACAGTGGTAGGCTCAGCTCTACCCGTGTCAATCCCTGAAATTTTAAGACAACCTTATTTTGCAATTAACAACTCACAAGCAGCAAATTAAATTCATACAGGGACCCTAAGTAAACTGTCTGCCTGTTCACAGGTGATTATAAACACTTATCTATAGTACTGACATAAAAGGGGCAGTGTTTGCATAAACATATAAGTTAAACAGGTACCAAAATATTAGTCATGACCTTGTTAAAACAGTTGATATGGCAAAACTCAGTCATGAAATAACCTATAAAATGAAATATGATTAGTGTTAAGAGCTAATCTTCCAGAAGCCCAAACAATGTTATGCAAAGGAGCTTTTAAAAGAAACCAAACAAAGTCATTTTTCATTATCTTCTGCCATCTTATTAATTCACAAGTTAGAAATCCATTAACAATTCTGCCAAGAACTAGATAGGCTGCTTAGTTATCTAACACTGAGAAACTCACATCCCATGGCTATCTTGATGTCCCTGGAAAAAAAAACAACAGGAAAAGCAATGGAATAATAAATTATTGTAACTGTTTCATTAAAACTTAGGACAGTGTAATTTTCAAGTTTATTTGGTGTTATATTTAAATGAACCAAAAGGCAACATTGTACAGTAACATTATAAAATAAAATTATTACATAGTACATTAACCAAAGCCCCATTTAAAAAAAAAAAAAATCTTAAAAAGTCATTTGGGGACATATCCTACTCTTGCTCTTCTGCACACATGATTTATTAAGCTCATTTAAAGCAGCACTCTTTTTTTAGGAAAAGCAAAATGGAATTTGCCCCCAAAATGGAGTATCTTTTCTTATAGTTCTTGCAGTTTCATTTTATCATGTGTAATATATCAAGTTTATAAGGCATAAATACGAAAAACAGTTCAATATGCTCATTATAATTTTAATTAAGTAATACAATCTAGGACACTTTTTCAATCACACCAAGGATTACAATGTACCTATAGCTTTAGTTTCTTTTTTTTTTTATACAAAAGTCTATCATATAGTATACAGTGTATTCTAGTTGGTAACTGGTTCACAAGGTGGATCACAATATTCTTGCAGGTTAANAACTTTTATTTTTTTTTTTTTTTTTTATACAAAAGTCTATCATATAGTATACAGTGTATTCTAGTTGGTAACTGGTTCACAAGGTGGATCACAATATTCTTGCAGGTTAATAATCTTGCAGGATTTCACCTAGTTTGTACACTCTGTGCAGGCTTCCTCCTTCCCTGGCTGCTCTCCTCCAGCAGCAGCATCCCATCCCTCCATCTCCTTGCCCCTTTTAAGAAGGGCTCTGTGCCAGATGCAAATCCCACTGGGGATGGCTTGGGATGCACATCCCAGTGGTGCCAAGGAGCTGCCAGAGGCAGCCAGGGGTGGAGGTGACAGCCAGGCAGTGGCTCACAGAGGTGTTTGTGGAGCAGGGAGTCAGGCTCTGCTCCCCCAGCTCCCCTCAGGCTCCTGGCACCATGGAAAAACTTCCAGAGACTGCAGGAGCTGAATTGAGCCCCAGGAGGAAACCCATGACAAACCACAGCCTGGTGTGTAGGGAAACCACTGACCAAGGGAGTGGGTGCCACTGCCTGCTTGTGCAAAGTAAGGAAGGGCAAAAGCACCTCAATAAATTAGGAAGCAGCATGGATGTTTGGGATGTTGAGTTTGGGTTGGGCCAGCCTCACATCACCCACAGCTCCATAACCTGCAAAGCCTTCCCAAGATTTTGGGCATCTCTAATGCAAAGACTCATCTGGTGCCAGCTGGATGAGTTGCACAGATAAACCCTGTGATCAGTAACACCTCCCACACCCATCTCCTACCGGCCCTTAGGTTGATATTTTCTAAAATCAGATTACTGAGATGCCCTGGTGAAAGGGCCGCTGATTTGGGGCTGGGGGCAGCAGGGCCAGACCATTCATGGTAGTGCAAGAGGAGCTGGAGAAGGCAGGGGGTCTGTCCCCACTCATCCTGCCCCTCCAAGGGTCTTGTGGGCAGATGGGGGATTGACACTGTGCCCCCACAGGGCCACACCTCCCCCTCCAACAGCCAAGGAGGGGTGTCAGAGGGCTGTCTGACATTACCTGAAACCAGGAATAGGTTTTTCTACATATACAATCAACCTAAATTGTGCATGAGGTAAACTGCAGAGCAGTGTCCTCCAGAGCATTTTTCACATGTCTAATATTAGATATCTTGCTGGCAGCTCTGAATCGTCCCCAGAGGTTTCTCTACCTGCCTATATTTACTACATACAGATCCTGAGCTCCTGTACTCAGGGGCTCTGAATCACACCATAACCAAAGGCAGCCTAAAATAGACAGTGTGAATTCCTCCCTCCCTGCTGTGACTCCATCCTGCAGCATCTGGGAGGAAAGAGAAATTATCTTAGTATTATGAATGGGCCAAAGTCACCAAATTTGGGTCAGGATTCAGGCCAGGCAGGCACAGGTTTTGTCTGTGGGCCTGTTCTTGTTTTCTATTTGCTGATGGGACATCCAACCCTGTGCTTACAGTTATTTTTCTGATAGATCAACAGTCTCAGGAATCACCTATCCCTAAATAAAGCACAGCACGTGAGCAGCACATAAACAGCTCTCCAGCTGCAGGAAAGAACTGACACACATCTGAAGTCACAACAAAGCCTTCACCTCCCACACAGCCTTCCCTCAATACTGTTTTTAAACCAGTCAGAAACAAACAGAGAGTGCAGCACATCCCAGAGAGCCAGAGGAAGGAGCATCCAGTGCTTTCTTAGCTGCTGTGTCATTGTGTGCTTCTGAAGAAACCAAAATTACCCTACATAAAGAGCATTCACTAAAAGAATCTCCTTTCCCTTGGAGGACCAGCAAGATCACATTATTTCCTGAAAATACTTTCTTTTTTCTTTTTCTCTATACTTGACAGAAGAGTAATACTCTCTGGGTTTTTGCTTTCACTAACCATGACAGGCAATTTGTGTCCTAGCTTGAGAATTCCACTGAACCTGCTATTTGCATTTGGGATAAAGCATCAGATGGACATTTCCCAAGGGATACAGACTGCTTGCTGTCCAGTAGATTCAACCATCATTCTTAAGTACATTAGCAAGAGGGAAGCAAAAAGATCTCCCTGTGCTGAATGCATTGCATCAGCAGCAAGTTTCTGCCAGTGCTGAGAAATTGTGCCCTTAATATAAGTGCTCAGTAACCACCAGCCCTGCTGCTTGAGGAGCACTCGGAACTGCAGAGAAGGCTTGCGGGAAAAGGACCTCCATTAGTACCCATTATGCTGTGATTTATGTTATGGGCTTAAAATAGCAAAAACTTAAACTGTTCTACTTAACCTAGAGTCTAAAAAAAGGCACAAAGACTTTGTGGAAAAAAAAATTGTAACTGTTCAGATTACATTTCCAAGAACTTTAACAGCGTTGCTTTGATTTGCCAGCTTTGCCTTGCTGGTAGGAGTGAAATTGAGACAATTTCACTGTCTGCAGAGGTAAAGAATACCCGTTTGGCAAGGCAAGTTTGCCAGCTCTATGCAAATGTTATTCAACAGAAGTAACTAAAACCTCTTGTGATTGCTTTAAAACATAATCTTTTTGGTCTGCAGCACATTGCACTTAACTAAGTACTCAGTGATGATAGAGTGGGTCTTAGGGCAAGACCAAATACAAAGAGCCCTTTTTAATCTGAACATAGGAATGAACTCTGTTCACAGCTACACAGTCTGCTTTCGAACAAATGATCATGAAATACATAAATACTATAAAATAAATACAATACATTCAGAGTTTTCTACATTGTAGAGAGCTGTTAAGACTTCCCTAGCTCCCCGATGTAATGCATATAGAATTTTCCCTTCTACACAGTGCTACCTCCATGTACCCATACCTCCTTTAAACGCAACATAGCTCAGACAACCTTCCCCTTTTGCCTGGATTCTCATCAGTCTCTGATTCTGTAAAACATTATATCATTTCTTTAGGAAAAAAAATATTGCACTTTTAAAAATGCATAAAAATCGAACCGAGTTCCCATTAACTCCACCACACGGTCTGTTATTTAAAATAGGACTTTTCCAAAAATGCATCTCTAGCTGTTCTGCATTCTGCCTTCATTCACAGCATTCTCCACCGGCACACCCTCAGAACACTGTTCCTTAGCGAGCTCCTTGCAGTGTTGCCAGCAGCCCTTTGACTCGCAGCGGGAGCTGTCCGAGACTCTCGTGGCTGGGGGCCGCAGGTGTGTGCCCAGGCTCAGGATTTCATCGTGCAGATGGGAACCACAATGACCAGGATAACCGTGCAAGCGGCCGCCGCGATCAGGGCAGCGATCTTGCAAACCTTGGCTCTCCTGAACTCGGCTTCCTTCCGTTTCAACAAGGAGTCGTAGCCAGGAGTATAAATGTCTTCCATCCAGTACTCTAAGTTGTTTGGGTTTAAAGATTCTTGAGTCTAAAAATTAAAAGGAAACAGTTGTTAATTGTCTGGGGTCTGCCGTTAATAAAAAAAGTGAACAAAGCAGATGTGCCTCGAGGCCTCCCAACTGCAACTGGATGTGCTGTCAGGATAAAGTGGGTTACTGCCACTTCTCACGCCCCTTCATCTCCTGGTCCCAATTCCATAAAGCTGACGAAAGTGGTAACAAAATACTGCAAAAAATAGACTCCTGCAACAGTAAGATTCTGCTCCAAAATCCCTCACGTACCTCTGATTTACCGGAAGCTTCGTCATCTTGGATGGCATTTAAATAGGATCTCTTTAATCTGCTCGACAGCAGAGGTGTCAGCAAGTGCCGGCCTGTTACTGTTAATAATTTTTAAATTATTAAAGCTCAGCTGATGGGGAAGGTTCTTAATATATGCTCCTCGTGCACTACATTTTATAAAGCTAACCTTAGTTTTGGCGCCGTGACTTGCTTGCAGGGCATGATTACCCAGCCCGTCCAGCACCCAGTCCTGCTGCAGGGGCAACTTACAGACCCCTCCTCTGGAATGGCATTGCCTGGGGACACAGGCAACCTGCAGAACTTTATCAGTATTGCCATCTGAATTACTTATTTTTTAATGTCTTACAGATTTTTATTCCTAAGTATTTATGAGCTCTTGAAGCTTTCTGTTTCAACCTTGCTTGTTTTTTTCCCTTTAACCTCTGTGTTGGAGGAAAAGAAGGGGAAAATGGGGTAACCCAAACACTACGCATCATATTGAACTTATCAGCAGAAAGGAATAAAGCAAAAAGAACATTTTGAAAAATGACAGCATTTCCCCAAAGCTGTCTTCTTTATCTGAGGCTCCAAAAGCCTAATTTCTTTTAAAAAAAATGAAAAAGATTCCATATAAAAATATTACAGTGAGAATACCCTAACACACACCATTTCTGTACTTGTAACAGTCCTGATCCAAAGATTGTTGGACCCTGCAAAGAAACTCCAGCTGACTTCAGAAGGATTTGAGTAAGCCTTTAATTGACTAATTCAGGTTTTGTGGCCACAAGCTACTGGCTGAAACTTTGCTTTGCCTGATAGCAGCATTTGTTTTATGTAAAGAACTACTAAAAGAAGCAATTTTATAGCAGCTCAGAAATAAACAATGAAAACTGAGCAATGACTTTCTGATCACTTAATGGACACCTCTATGATAGTGTTAGGATGCTGAAACAGAGGCCATCAGCCACATCTGTGATTGTATCTTCAGGGCTTTGAATGACCTGTTTCAGCCTTCTGAAAAAAAGCAGCAATCTCATCTCTAAAGGCATCAGAAAACAGCCTCATACTGTTTGATCCCAGTGGATCATCATACACAAAGTAAGGCACTGAATCTCACACAGAGCCCACACCTGGGACAAGCTTTGGGCCTGACTAGTTTTACAATTTCTTGTTTTGGAGGAAAACCCAGCAGACTTGCCAGGCTCCAGAAGAAATTTTAAGTAAACAAAAGTAGAAAAACCCCACAGATAGGCATACTATGCTTCAAGGAAATTGCAGTTTTGGACCCGTCTGCCTTGGCATTGACCTTTTAACTACTTCAGAAGGAAGATGCATTATTTAAAAGGCCCATTACTGTTAATCAGCTTCCTTTCCCATTTCATTGCCAGACGTAGGAATGTTCATTAAGGCATAATGTATTTACTTTCAGTTCTAATAAACTTAATCACTGGGAAACCAAACCCACTCATCAGTCTGTGTCTATTTTTTAAGTTTGACAGTAAGCTCCATTATAAAGTCTAGACATGGGCTTTGCGGGTTAGATGCAATTCTGACAGTCTTTTTGGAGGGAGAAAATCAAACCAGTAAACTTCTATCACCTTTATCCCAAAGATAAATGATGGCAATAAGCCGATTTCTCTGGTTTGCTCACAGTCATGCAGAGCTGCTTACAGAGAACAAAACAGCCCAACGAGGAGCAGATGGAGAACACTTCTCCCAGAGGGGCTTTGCTTCCAAATATCACCTCCCTTATTGCCTCACGCAGCAGGTAAGTGATGCTTTGTGACTGCCTGCTGCAGAGGAACTTCTTCCAGCCTATTCCTACTCTAGCATACAGCCTGCAATGCCAGGGTTAGGAATTTAGTAAGCCCCCTAAAGCTTTTAAGACCCAAAAAGCAGCAGGGAGCTGAGGCAAGATGCAGCCTGCTCCCTGTGCTGCTTGGTTTCTCTCCGAGTGCACTTTAGCCACAGCAAGGAGCAGGGGCTGGTGAGGACAGGGAAGTTTGCATGAGCCAGCCACGGAGGTGAATTTGTTGCACACAAATTCCTGCACAAACACTCATGGGAGTTGCACTACAGCACTGTGTGGTGATGGTTTCAAATCCAAATCAGCCAGCTCGGGGTCCTGAGGCACAGTATCCTGATGCTTTCCTAGGGATTATTCTGATGGGTTTGGAGCTGGCTTAGGTACCTCAGCACTGAGCCATTGAGGGCTGGCATGGAGCAGCAAATTCTCAGACTCTTCCACGCCACTTTCCCCGGCAGACAAGCTGTGGAGACAAGCAGACTCCCTCCTTGAGCATGGCTGCACCCCACAGACTGCTGCCCACAGAAACCAAAATGCCTGAGGTCAGCACCAGGCCACGCCACCAGTCCTACATTCTACTGTCAAAGTGCATATAAATGATACACAGTTATTTTCACATCAGTGTGGATTTCATTGTGTGACACATTTTGGGTTTCGAGACCAAGAAATGCAACATTTCTTTGGTCTTTACGCATTTTGGATGTCATTCTACAGGTTTCCTCTTTAAACCTCTGCTCAGATATCTTCCTTCCTAAAAGATGTGTTTTGTTTAGCAAACTACACAGAGTATCCAATGTGGGTGGTCATTTTATGTCAGGTTTGTGATTTCATGTCAGAAAAATGGTAGTGCAAAATTTGAATTTGTCTCCTCTGCTTGTTGCACAAGAGCCTGCACACTTAGGAGCTGAACCAAAATGCAAACTAGACACACCATTAGTTGCCTGGCTGGTTTCCAACAGCCACTTCAAAGCTTCAACTGTGAAATGTTTCAAAACCAGTCATGGTATTGAACATCATCTACAAGTATCTGATGTCTTGTGTTCCTAGTAAAATGGGAAAAAAAAAAACAACAGTAGCTCTGCAATTCCCTGTGAATAATTCAGAGGAAAAAGCAGCAGTCCCAGTTCCTGCATCACTCTGCCTAGCTGCAGTTAGGGACCAGTTCACCTCTGCACTCACTTATTCCCCACTCTTCCTTAGAGCTACTAAAGCCACAATGGCTTAGAAGACATCTCTCCATTGCAGGATAAGCTGGGAGCATCAACCTATCAAGGATCACCATTCAACAATGAAACATTCACATTCTTCATTGTCCCTGGCCAGGATGGATAGGGATCAGCAAGATTAGAGGCTCAGCAATCCACAGCTCTTTCCTGAGCTATTCAAATCCCTTCTTAAATGCATATTCTGGCAACATCCATTTGCAATCAAGCCGTTCAAATTAAACAAATGAGACTCACTTGTAGATCCAAGGCTGCAATCTTGCCTTTATCCCCCGAATTCCTCGTGTATTCCTCTATGGTCCACGATGGCTGGGCACGTTTCACTTCAGCCAGCTCTGTCAGCCTCATGTCTGTGTAGAGAGGGTTGCTTTTCATGTGTGACTTGAGTGATGCAGGGTAGGGATGAGGACTAAAGACTTGTTCAATCAAGAAAGCATCTTTTGGCTGTTTAGAGAGTCCATGTGGCTGTGGGATTTCATATTGCCTGTCTGCCTGCAATAGGGTTTAAAGAATTTGAGAGAAAAAACAAGACTATGAGGGAGTTAAACACAAAAGACACAGATATTCCTTTCAGAAGCACCATATGATAAAAAATAGGCCAGCTAGGATAAAGGTTTTGGATGGCCTTCATCCATTTGCCCACCTTCTTCTCGCAAACAAACCAAGGAGGTATTGAGGTATTTTAGTGACACAACTCCATGTTCACTATAACACGAACACAATGCTGATGCAGCACAAGAAATTTAGGGTTTGTGCTGTTTAGAGATCAAAAAACTATTCTGAAAATGGCCCTGACATCCAGAGAAGCCCAGCTGATCTGCAAAAGCTGAGAGACACAAGCAGGCTTCCAGGTTTCTGTTTCCAGATCAAATCCTAACATGAAGTATTCTTGAGGGATGCCCCCAGCCTGACACTGCAGCATCCATGGTGCCATCCAGTATCAGCCACAGGCCACTGGAGGAGTCTGGAAGGGACTCTCAAAATCAGCATGTCATCCTAAGCAGAGCAATGCACACAAAAGCCAAGGCTTGGGCTGATAAAGGATGGCCTTCTTCCCCCTCTGCAGTCTACCAATAACCCACGGCCTGTGGCTTCTTGTTCACCCAACTGCACTTATTTCCATCAAACTTCTTCCTCTCTTTTTCGACCCTTCTCTGCCCTCACACCCCACTGTAAGAAGGCACAGCATGCCTGTTGTGTGGTCACAATTGACAGGGGGCTGCAGGACCCCCTCCCCAAACAGAAACAAGCCCTGCACAAGGGCAGCCAGGACATCCATGGGGTCAGTGAAGGGGGCACAGGGAAGCTGCTGGGAGGATGGGCAGAGTTTTTCTGCCCAGCCAAACCAAGAGCACAGCTATGCTGCAGTTCCACAACAGGAGGCTTAAGACTCATTTAAATGACCATGAAAGTCAAATAGAGAGAACATAACTACAATGAGCATCTCACAGCACACATACAAGGGTTTTTTTCCTTGAGGGATTTGAATCCATGAATCTATTTAGTTGGCTTTTAAATATGTACATACCTCTCCAATAAAAGCCATCACAATTCAACCTCAAAATATCCCTTCTAAAACAATGACTAGACAATTTCAATTTTCCCCACACCCTTTTCACCAAGGTAATTACCAGGCCTCCTTATATTGTTACAGATGATGAAGAATACCATCACCATCCTGAGATGTCACCCAGATTACCACCCTCCCTTTACAAAAAAGCAAAGTTTTTAAGAAGCAACTTGGCCATTTTGCAGCTACCAAGCAAAAACCTACAGGTACAAAATCACTCAATTATGATAACAATAAAGGCAGGCATAGGCAGGGCAAAGCATTGTCATCCCCCAAGGCTTGTGATGACTGTGGAAGATATTCAAAACCACATTATTTTTAAGCCTTTATTATGTGAATTAAAGTTGAAATTACCTCTTTAGATTTCCTGTGCCAGTCCTTATTTTCTCCTCCATCTCTCTCTTTCATCTCCTCCTCTGTAATGCCAACTTGGTTGGTGTAAGTAATAGCTCTCCAGTCTCGGGGAGAGTTTGAAATACTTGCTATTTTGGATTCGGTTGCACTGTTTTCTTCTGTTAATGATCTTGATGATCTCCTAGTAAACAAACTTTTTTTTAAGGCTTTTACTCGAAGACTCTCGCTATTACTTCCACTGGCATCTGAACAGCACCATTCTGGATTATTCTCCAGTTTGCCTCCGTGAGGAGTATTGTGGCACTGAAATATCTGCGGAGAGTTGCTCTCATCTGACGCGGCATCGCTTGTCAAAGAGTTGAGATCTATTTGTACGCTGACCTTCTCTGGCTGCTGGATTTTTTGATCCAGCTTGCTTAATTTTCCCAGGACTTGAGAGATTTCTTCTCGGACACCTGAGAGAGATTCCAGTTTCTTCTCTATTTCACCAATCCTCAAGACTAATTTACAGACACTCGTTTTCAGTTCATCATCTGTGTTATTGACGTCCGCCCTGACCACCTTATCCAGTTTGTTACAGGCACTCCCATTGGAGATCTTAGTCAAATTGTGCTCAGGTGAGCTCTCACAGTCTGATTTATGCACCTGAGACAAGGAACCAGTGCTGTTGTAGCACGAGGACTGCATCACTCCCGTGGACCCGCTGATACTCATGTCATCCAAAAACCGGAAAATGTCACTGATGTCATCACTCACGATTTCCGAGTCATCGTCCGACTGCTTCAGGGAGTGCCGCTCGCCGTACTTGACTTGGCCTGCTGCACACAAATCCTTGCATTTCTTGTGGTCCAGAACCTGCTGCTCCGTTTGTGTCCCAACACTCATGGTCCTGTCAATGCTTAAGATCTGGACAGAAGTACAGTTAATGCTTTTATCCTTAAACTTTTTGACTGGCTCGTGTTTCTCCACATCTAGAATGGAAGGAATTTCCTTAGGTTTATGCCCATTGGGTTTCACAGCATAGTTTGCCTGCATAATTGGTTGCTGATCCTTTGCATTTAGGTAGGACTGATGCCTGTCAACTGAAGGAAAGTTTGGAGATGGGTTGCTCGAACTCTGGTATCGTGGTTTCTCTTCAGACTGCTTCCTATTAAAAAATGAGCGTTCAAAGTCAGGGACCTCCTCAGTATTTAAACTCCAGCTTTTAGCTGGCCAGGCAGTTTGCTTGGTTGGCTTTCCCATCCACTTTTTGGTTTCCTGTGGTCCAAGAACAGTAGTTGGGCCAAAATATGTTGAAGCTTGAAGATCATCTAAACTTTCGTGCTTCACTCGCCTTTTGTCTGGTATAGGAGAATAAATTGGATTCAAGTACTGGCTGCTGTATGGCATTTCAAAGCTGTGGTTGAAGAAAGTCTGCTTAGAGCTTTCTTTCCTGTTCTGAGGCTCTCTGTGTCCATCTTCTGGTGTTTTGTTGGATGGTATTAAGTTGGGAGATATTGTAATCAGATTATGAAAATCTTCTTTGAATATATTTCTTTTCTGGACACACGACTGCATCATGAACGGCTCATCATTTGAAATGAAAGTTTCTTTTATGCCTGCACTTATAGGCAAGGAATCCTGGTCTGAAATAGATTCATTTTCAATGTTCATGGGGAAGTACGTACTCTGCATCTCACACGGGGGGGACGTGGCAATGGAGTAGGACGCCAGTGCCTGCAGCCTGTCCAGAGAGGCAGCCCGGCCCTTCATGTCCTTATTAACACCGAGCAAGAAGTTGGGTTCTGATGAGGGGACGAACTGCTGGCAGTCTTTGCAGTCCATCTTTCTGCATTTCGAAGACCTTCTGACGGGAAAGCCCCGGTTAAAGTCCTGGTCGTTGAGCTCACAGTTGGGCACACAGTCAGGCACACAGTCTGCCATGTTGCAGATCTCTGTGTCAGACCTGCAGGACTCAAAGGACTCCTTCTTCTTCACTTTGTGCCTTGCAACTGGAAGCTTCTCCTTGGCCACTCCCCCATTCATTTGTATGAGGTTGAATATTGTTACTATATCTGCTGCAACCATGATTTTCTTTGATTGCTGATTGTTTACAGTGCATCTCATTTTGTCTTTGAACAAAGTCGCTGGGAAATTAGGATCCAGGCAAGCAGTGTAAAACAGCACGCTTCTGAGCTTGGCCAACTGGGATAAATCAAACCTTGCACACAGGGACTTGCAGAGATCCTGGTAAGAGACAGTATTCTGCTTTGTGTCCAGCTCCTCCAATATCTTCACCAGGAAGAGTGAGGATTCCTGGTTGGACTCCATGGCTTAAGCGTGTTTTGCCGTTTAGCCTGGAAACCGCGTTCCACTTCTACAGCAACACAGAAAAGATTGTAAGTCACCCACAGATAATACCCAGGGCCTTGCAACTCAGTCAGAGATGGGGCCTGACTCCCTAACTGTGCCATCCAGGGCTTGCTTTTATAACCCATCCTCATGTTCTGAACTTCAGGCTGCAATCCTAGCATCCAATAAATCAATACTTAAATATAATCAGGGTTTTATCCGAGAAGGTTCCTTTATGCCAATGTCTACTAAAGCAACCAAGCAAATAAACAGCAGAAGCTTTGGAGAGGCTAAACTAATGGCAGATAGACAATCCCAGCCTGCTTTCTATGGGACTGTCACAGAATTTCTTACCAACTTAGGAGAGGTTCAAAGCACAGTTTGAGCACCAAGTTGTCTGCAATAATTCCAGTCCTAGCCTAACCAGGGCTGATCTACTGCACCATGACATGTTTTCATATCTGAATGCAAATGGCTCTGAGGAAGATTTTCTGACAATAAACTTCTGACATGTTTTTAGAAGCAATCTGAGAACATAATTACCATCTTGCTTACTTTAAACCATTATTTTCTCCTCTACTCTGAATTATCTCTTTTGGATACTTTGACATATTTTTTCCAGAAATACCTTTTCTTAAGTGTAAGATTCAGGAATGGAAAAGTTGCCAGGTCCCACATTAAAAGTCTGTGCGGGCCCCATTTCAGCTCTTAAGTCCAAAAGAACAGAAGCAAAGAACAGAAGGAGTTAAAAAAAAATCCTACTCCCTTTTGAAACCAATCCAGCAGATGCTAGAGGGCTGGCTGCCAATCAGGATGGATTTGAAGACAGAGAAATATCAAGGACAGAGAACATCCTCTTCAGTGATGTGCTCCCAGTGAAATCTAGGAGTGCATTTCCATTCACCATCCCAAAATGACAGGGCAGAGGTGAAGAGCAAAAGCTTCACATTTATGTGGATAACAGGAATAGCTTGAACAAGTACAGCTAACACTAGCAAACATCTTGGGGAGAATATAAACCCCTGCACTTTCAGAATTGAAACCAACCTTTAGCTATTATGGATTAGGAAAGGATGTTGATGATTTTTCACCCATCTGTTGTGAATATCCTTGTCGATGTCTCTGCTGTTGGCTACTAGGAAAGACAGAGCACAGATGATGCAGTCTGCCAATTGCTGTGTTTGGTCACTCTGTCTTTGTTATTCTTACTGACAGGAATGACAAAAAATCTTCTCCATTTCCCAAAAATGTATGTTATCTTCCCCCATTCACTCCCACCCTTACCTGACCCCTGGAACTGGCCTCTCCTCTGTCAAGTGCAGAATTTCCACCCAAATGGCAAAGCACTGAAGTCAACATTGCAAGGTTTATTATTACTCATTCTAAAAGGCACTTTCTGATCAAAAACCTCAGGACTCCTGAGCGCCACTCCAGAATCCAGGGCTCCTGTTTCATCTCCTGCCCTGACATTACACATCAGTAATTGCTATCAGTATCAGAAGCCAGAGTACTTCAGTCTTCATAACAAATAGTTACCCAAAAGAATACGAAACAAGTCTCCATATGAACTGAGTTGTTTATTTAAATAACATCTTTCTACTGTGTGTGATCAGGAGCTGAGCAGCAGCAACATGAATGTATTTCTGTGACTGTAAACCAGCTCTCAGAAAGCAATGGCTACAAGGATTTTCCAACACCTCCGCTGCATGCATGTTTGCTTTCAAAGCTCCTGTATTATGCATAGCAGCACAACTCTTCTGCCAGCTGACAAAAGAGAAAAAATGTTTTACTGTTCTGTGCTCAGCTCCAAGAAGTAATGCAAAAGGCTGGGGGAGGGTGCTTGTATCCCTTTTCTCTCAGCAGTGTGTGCTTGGAGGCACAGCCTCTTTCACAGCCTGCCTTTGTGTTTCTCTGTCATGTCACCATTAATGATGCTCCCATGCTAGGTCCAAACTTTGCTAGTTACCACCAAGGCTACCAAGTTCTCACTGAACAAACTTCACGTGTGGAGCTCAGAGACATTCCCAGCTGACAGGGGACTGGCACTGCAAGTCAATTTTCTGCATGTTATAAATCTGCCACATGGGACAGGGTGAAAATATGCCTTTTTGTCACCTCCAGGCTGAATACCAGCAAAAGCAACTATCTCCTCCTATTTGTAAATTCACGGCTTCTTGCAAACCCCTCACCTGGATATACATTTTCACAGCCTGATGCACACCCTGCACTGGCCTGCCAGCAGCCTGCCTTCTCCCAAATCACACTCCTGCTAAAACACCCAAGTAGCCAGTTTGCACTAATGTATTTTTGAAGTGTCAACCCATTTTGCTCCCCACCTTTCTGTCTTTACTTTCTCATCCCAGTGAGGATATCCTAGGTACAGTTTCTTGAGAATTTTTGCGTTGTACCAAGCCATTCTTAGCATCATCAGAGGTTTTAACTTTAATTCAGGTTTCTAAACACTATGAATCTGGTAAAACTCAGGTGCAGCCTGATTTGCAAGGCTGCTGAGTGATGACAAGTTCAGTAAGTTGAGTGGAAGCTCTGCTGCATACCCCCAGTCTCATGTTGCTTCTACTTAGCACCAGCAAGGACCCTTGTTTTGGGGACCCCAATCCGTACACAAGCAGTAAGGCAGAGGCACTGAAGCAGAGACCCAAAGCAGGAGAGCTCAGCTAGGCTGGGTTAGCTCAGTCCCACCCCTGTGCTCCCAGACCCAAGCCTGGCAGGTGACAGTCAGCTATAAAGCAGTGAGAGGTCAGGGAAGTGACAGAGGCTTTGAGACAAGGGTGACCAGGAGAGAGCTGAACCTGCTCAGGTGGGAATTCAGCCAGTTCATTCAACTGAGACTCAGCTATGTGAGGTGGAAACTGAAAATGCAGGCTGCAAACTCAGATGTAGGCCTTGAAGAAAAGAAAGCTAGCTAGGAGCTGGAATAATTTCCTCATCACCCCTTGGCTGTTCACAAACAGCTTTTTGGTGTGAGATCATTTTAGGTGTGAAAGGTATCTCTGGGCTTCAGCCTGAGCATGGCAATTGGTGCTCCCTTGTGCCAGAGCATCAGAAACATTGCTACTAGTGGAGCATCAACAGACTGGGGCTGTGAAGAACAGGATGTACTACCCCATAAGGATAATATATAAGGGCCTTGGAATCTTGTTTCCTGGTTCAGGGATGTAAAAACCTGGTGCCAAAATTTTTAGTGGCACATTAAGCTCCTCTGTCTCTTGTCAAGCCTCCTAACAGCCTGCGACAAAGACAGGTGCTTCTTGGCAGGCCACCCCAGGAGCTGCCACATCCCGGGAGCCAAGCACTTGGCCATGCACCATCTCAGCCATTATGTCCACGTTCATTCAGTGTCTCTCAAAGCAGGACCAGAATAGACCTAGACACGGCACATAAATGCAGAGCTCTGAAATAAGCACAGGAAGGCCTTTTAAAGAGGGTACAGGGTCACGAATCAGTCAAAAGCAGCAAAGAGAATGGATGCACCCACAGCAAGGGCAGCAGCACAGGGTCTGCTCAGATGGCCTCAATTCCACCAAGGTCCTCACTGCCAGCAGCACACACCCTCCAAACCCCCCTCAAACTGACTTTGGTCTCCAGACACATGGAGCTCCCTAGACAAAGCGATGGCATCTGGCTTGTTTATCTTCACCAAGACCATCTCTGACCAAAGGAGCCACTTAACATTTCATCCTTAATGATTTTTTTTATATTAACACTGGAAGGGTCGCTTTGACTCAGCTTCCCGAGATTTGACATTTGCTGCTCTAATAGCACAATTATATCCCAGCATGGACTTTAGAGCATCGTATTGCACAGCCAGTCGATGGGGGCTGGCTCTCCTTGCACGCAGATGAGCTCCAGACTTGCCACAAATCGATGTCTTCTTGCCCTGCACCAGGAGCAATGAACCGAGCTCTCATCTTACCACTAACCCACTGTCTCAGCCTCTGGAGGAGAAGTCCAAGAATATTATGATTGCAACCTCCATCCCCAGTGGAGCTTTCTGCTGCACAAAGGGAATATACTGTTCTATTTTCTGGTGTCTTTAGGAACCAAGCGTCCATGAAACCTCTCCCTTGTGGTTCTCCAGACCAGGGGAAACTGCGAACTCTTTCATGCATCTTGCTTCCTTGCAGAAAAGCCAGAATGCACTTCCCGTCCTCACCACCCCCCAAATCAGCAGTGGGGTAGGGGTGGTCCCCTCATCTCCTGACTACCCTATAAATTTGCCACGCATAGGAATTAATGAAATTAGTACTGCTCCCAGTTGCCCTGGCTGCTTTCCTGTGACTCCTTCAGCCCAAACCCCACCCTGCCAAATGGTCTAAGGGCAGCACACATTGGGGCAGATAAACCCCAGCACAGGATTCAAGAGCGAGTCCCACCACACGACTTCTCTGAGCAGCTGCAGGGTGGCAAGGTGCCCTGCACGAGTCTGAATCATGGCCACTGGCAGACAGACCACGTTATCTTCCTTTCTTATTTCCTCCTTCATTTCCTTCCCTGCTCTTTGTGCCACTGGCATCTGCTCTCCCCATTTCCCAATATCCACAGCAGGTGCAGCTAACACACAGATGTGACTGCTGGAGTCATCCCCTCTCCCTTTGATTTGCCAGCCAAGAGGGAAACAGCATCCTCGTTTTGTCCCCCCCACGGTGGCTAACGGGCCACCCTAGAATGCCACTACGGCAACGGCAGACAGCGAGTGATCCGTGCATAAATTCCCTCAGAAAGAGCCAGCTACTTCAGCACAGCAGAACATTAATACAGAGCCAGTGATAGGCTGTTTTACTATTAACTTGAGCTCATAAATCATTCAGCCTGCCTTCCCAACACCAGATACTATAAAACAAGGCAGGCAACGCTTGCCTCACATGAAATGTAACCCATCAAGACAGAATTCAGTTTTTGTTTTCTCTCACACTCGTAAATCCATTTCTCTGCCAAAACATTAAGAAATTTCTGATGAAGGAATGGGGACCTCGAGCCCCATCTGGCTTCCACTGCACAGAGACACGGGAGCTGGCACTCAGGGAAATAATGCCCGTTTCCACACACCTTATTCCTCTTCCTCCCTCCAGCCTTCTACTGCTCATTAAAAAGAAAACTAAAACATGCACTTTGGAGCCCTGCCCGTGCAATGGCAGATGCTCTTCTCCACCTTTCATTGAAGAGAAAAGTCCTCCTGACCAGTCTGACACAGGCTGTCTCCTCCGGGCTGTCTCCTCGGCTGCGCAGGAGCAGGACGGGCTCAGTCCCTGGGGCAGGGAGGAGGTGGGTGCTGGCTCCCTGCCTCGCCGGAGTGGTTTTTATTCACTGCTTCAGAGCCGAGAGGAACGAACACCTGCACGCCGGGAGCTCACGGTGCCTGTGCCCCCGCTCTCGCCTGCGGCTCGCCGCTGCTGCGCACGGGAGCGATGCACACCCTGCGCCCTCCCGGGCATCCCACTGCCAGCTCCTCCGAGGGTCACCGGGGCTCGCCGGCAACAGCACTGGAAGAAGTTGCTATTTTCTGGCTCTTATCTCCTGTGAATGAGCCCTGGAAAACCGCGCTTTACAAACCCAGCTCCTTAACAGAGGCAGGCTCTGCTGTAAAAGGACTCTTGCACAGCACTTCAGCTTCCCCGACACCCCAGGATTCAGCGGTTTTTAAAGGATCTGAGTGCATAAATTAATAGGGAACTTGTGGATAAAAGCAGTGGACCCTCACGGCTGTGCAAGAGCTCAAGTCAAACAGGGTTTGCCATTGATTTTTCTTGCACAGTAACATGAGGCTGATTATTTGCATGGTTCAGTTATGCAATCCAGGTTAAGATATCTCTACGATCTGGGAAAGTGCAAACAATCATTCTAAAGCTGTGAAATAAATTACTTTAATTATTACTGCATAATATACTCTTGGTTATTCTTTGCCAACTCTTGGCCCTTTCAGACACACACAAATACTGCCCTCCCAATACATTATTAGAGCACATCCAAGCCACGTTTTTACCAGAATTTTTTGTATAACGAGACACCATTAAAAATACTGACAGACAAACACAAAAAGGTCTAATTGAATTAAATGTGAGCAATTCATCCCATCTGTGGACAACCTGGATTTTTGCACAGCAAATCTATAACAATCTCACTGCCACCCCAGACCTGACTGCTCCCTTGCCCTGGTGGGTGCACCTTCCCTGATCTCCATCCCTTCAGACTCCGTTTGGGGATTGGGGTCCCTGGGGCTCAGCCCAAGGGTCACCCACTTGCTCCTCTCTGGCAGATCCGGATGTGCGGGACTAAAGTGGAGCTGCCAAAGTCCCAGACGGAGTTTTACGATTTTGGAGTACCCCCTTTCCTAGAGAGCTTAACAAAGAGGCAGGACCCCGGGGCATCGGTGGGGACCACAGGGGCTGAAGGGTCTCTTACCTTCACTCACTCCTCCTTCTCCCAGCCCGGCGGGGGGAGCCGGTGCTGAACCCGCTCCCCGGCACCCCCGGGTGCTCAGCGCATCCCTGGGGATGGAGAGCGGGGGGGGCTTGTCCTCGGCGCCCCCTTCCCGCTGCCCACCCCTCCGCGCCCCCTCCCGCACCTGGGGCTCACCTGCGGGCTCCGCCTGGCCCTGGCGCGGGGAGCGCGGCCGTCACGGCTGGATCTGCCGCTGCAGCAGCCGCTTCCCGGCCAGGAGGAGGAGGAGGAGGAGGAAGAGCCCGAGCCTGAAGCCCCAGCAGGATGCCATAGCGCCGGGCTGCGCTGACAAAGGCGGCAGCAGGTTGGCATGGGAGGAGAGAGAGGGGAGGGAGGNGGGCTCCGCAGGGACGAGGCGCGGCGGGAGGCGGGGGGGCCGAGACTCCGCTTCCCTAAACCATTATCCCTATTGTTTTTATTATTAGTGTGAGACCCGGCGCTCCTCGGGGCGGGGGACAGCGCCCGGCTCCCCCCGCACCGCCAGCCCCGCTGTCCGGGCAGGGGACAGCGCCTGGGGCAAAGGCGGGCAGGAAAGGGGGTGCCCAGCGGGAAGGGAGCCCCACTCTTCCCAGTCGGCGACATGGAGAGCAGCAGTCTGAGGAGGAGCGGCTGATGGAGCTGGGGCTGCTCAGCCTGCAGAAAAGGCGAGGCAAGGGTGACTTTATCGCTCTTTGCAACTCCCTGAAAGGAGCTGGTAGCCAGGTAGGGGTCGGTCTCTTCTCTCACATAACAAGCGACCGGGCAAGAGGAAACGGCCCCAAGGTGCACCAGGGGAGGCTGAGGTTGGATATTAGGAATACTTCTTCACTGAGAAGTGAAGGCTGGAACAGACTGCCCAGGGAAGTGGTGGAGTCACCATCCCTGGAGGTACCTGTAGACATGTTGGCACTTAGGAACACGGTTTCGAGGTGGACTTGGCTGTACTGAGTTAACACTTTGGACTTTGTGATCTTAGAGGTNGCCTGAAGCCCCAGCAGGATGCCATAGCGCCGGGCTGCGCTGACAAAGGCGGCAGCAGGTTGGCATGGGAGGAGAGAGAGGGGAGGGAGGGGAGGAGAGAGGGAGGAGAAGGAGGGGAGACGGGAGGGAGGGGGCTACACAGGCCGAGCCTCCCCGCACCGCCCCCCGGTCCCGCAGC
>VZSE01013033.1:638880-756388 GCA_013398275.1 Promerops cafer
GGCAGGGGACAGCGCCTGGGGCAAAGGCGGGCAGGAAAGGGGGTGCCCAGCGGGAAGGGAGCCCCACTCTTCCCAGTCGGCGACATGGAGAGCAGCAGTCTGAGGAGGAGCGGCTGATGGAGCTGGGGCTGCTCAGCCTGCAGAAAAGGCGAGGCAAGGGTGACTTTATCGCTCTTTGCAACTCCCTGAAAGGAGCTGGTAGCCAGGTAGGGGTCGGTCTCTTCTCTCACATAACAAGCGACCGGGCAAGAGGAAACGGCCCCAAGGTGCACCAGGGGAGGCTGAGGTTGGATATTAGGAATACTTCTTCACTGAGAAGTGAAGGCTGGAACAGACTGCCCAGGGAAGTGGTGGAGTCACCATCCCTGGAGGTACCTGTAGACATGTTGGCACTTAGGAACACGGTTTCGAGGTGGACTTGGCTGTACTGAGTTAACACTTTGGACTTTGTGATCTTAGAGGTCTTTCCCAACCTAAACAATTCTGTGATTCTGTGACAGCATCCAGTGTCCACCCTGCATGCCCACCATCCCCAGGGCACCAATGCCACCAATGCACATCCCTGTACTGCCCTGCTGCCCACACCCCCCTCTGGCAGGTGGTCCTTGCAGGGATGGGGTCTGGCAGTGTAGGAAGGGGCTGCACGGTGTGGGAGTCCCCACCCCAGTGTGGGGTGTGCTGTGCTACACGTGCAGCACCACGACACGCACATTCTGTCTGGGCAGGCAAGGTCTTACCTCAGCCAGAGCACTGCCTCTTCCCCTGCTGCTGGCTGGCTCGCCACGCCACACTGAAACACTGCAGAGAGTTTTTAATAGAGGTGTTGCTGGGTGAAATAAAGCAGTAAGATGTCAAAGGCTCGACTTCTCCTCTTACTAGCACTGTTTGGGGAGTGCTTTCCTTTCCTAGATGAACTAATTTGAAGAGTTGTATGCACAAGCACACCACAGCCATCAGATCACCATGGACAAACTGGCCTAAAACTGTGTGGTTTACTTACTCTGACAACCTCGGGAACAGAGCTCTCTGCTTTCCTGAGAGAAAAAAGGGGTCAGGAGGGAGTTTTTGTTTGAAACCCACTGATGTGCAAGTTCTTCCACTGACTTTGAAGAATATTGTGTATGATTCAGTGTATACATAATATCTGTAAAGGCACTTAACACACGCAGCTGCTAATGAAGAAAAACATGTTTATAATACATTATTCCTACCACTACTTAACAGCATTAAAACAGGCAGTGTCCTTGGGCCCCATTTTCCATGCTTTTGTCAGAATTCTTTTAGTCTGTAAGTATCCATTTACTTGCAAATTTCACGGCTGGATGATTTCAGCCCTACACCACTTCCTAGAGCACATGCCTTCAGGTCATCAGAATAGTAAGAAGAGCTCTCTGTACCCTTCAGAACTGCACACACCAGAGAATAAATAGAAAGCATTTCTTACTCCTAGTTGAGGTCTAGCTGATCTTTTCTTCCCAGGTTCTGAGAGATTTCCAGAGCTGGCTCCCATAGCTGCTGCCAGAGGAAAATTTCGTGACTTCGTCTTTTGCCTTCCTTGCTTCTGCCTCAGCACACAGAAATTACATTTAATTGATGGCAAGGGTTTCATTATCTTTTTGTGGGCTGCGACTAGCAGCATATAATTAGGAATCACCTGCAAAAATTGGTTTGAAACAGTTAAACACGGTGCAGACTCATAAACACGAGACATTGATTTTACACTGGGTGGTGTGTCCCGAGGGCAGCAGGGCTGGCTCCCCTTGGGGCCAGGGAAATCCTCTCCGAGCAGCTGGAGTCCTGCAGGTCTGCAGGGACACCTGCCCCCTCCCTTTTCCCTTGCTTTCCAATCTGGACTCCAGTTCTCCTCCCTCCCCAGGCCAGATTTGACAGCAGCTTCAGTGGGAATTCCATCCAAGAGGAGAGCACCGGATCAGCTCTCCCTGTCCCCATTCTCCATCTAATTTTAGCACCATCAACTCCTGTCTCCCCTCACCACCTTTCCTTGACATTTCTGCTTTGTTCTTCACTCTTCTTTTCCCTTTCATCTTCTCTTTCCTTCAGCAGCTGTCACATTTACCTCGGCTGGCTTCCCCATAGCTTTCACCTTCCCTCCAGGCCTCCCATCTTCCTTCCCCTCTGCTTCAGCAACTCCTTCCAAACTAAGCAGGTGATCCACAGGATGCAGATGTCTCCTCAAGCCAGGGCTGTCCAGGACTGAGCACACCCACCTTTCCCAGTTTGATTGGCATCACGGTGCTGCAGAAATAGTGCCCAGTTCCTCACAATCTCTTCCCTATGTAGCACAGCCCTAATATAAAGATATTTCAGCCCAATTTGGTTGTCAGGGCCAGAGCATATTCCTCATTCATGCATGATGCCAATTCCAGCTACACAAAAATGAACACACTGCCACTGTCCTCTCTCACAGCAGCAACGGTGCTTTTTATTTGTGCACAGGAATAGTTCCACAGGGATGGAAACACTGAGGCTGATGGATGCAAAAGGGGAAACTGATGTTGAGGGTAAGGTCTAGGAAAGAAAATCTGACTTTCACCACTGCAATTCTCACTAGATATTTCTCTGAAACTTTTTGGCTCCCTTTCCATGTGAACAACTCCCTGTGGAGAGGCAGGTTTTTTCCACTTATGTCTCATCCACAGTCTCCTGCAAAATTTCCTCTCTGCTGCAACCCCTCTAGAGCAGTGTACATGCAAGGAGCCAGCATAAACATCCGCAAGCCTGGGCTCAGGGCTCTCCCTTGGCCTTTTCTCACGCCAGTGGCTGCAGCAGCACACAGCTGCTATGTGCTCCTCCTTGCAGAGACTCCTACAAGTGTTTATAACTGCAACTCAAGCTGCTTGTCCCAGTGACAGCAAAGGGACTGCCCCAAGGGCTCATTTAAAAGCACTAACAAGTCTTCATGCAGCAAGTCTTTTCTTCACCTTCTTCATTGTGAGCTCTGGGCAAATTTGTGCCTTTAGAAAAGCAAGACCAAAAACTCATCAGTTAACTTGGTGTTTTAGCTGCTTCCAGGAACCCTCAAACTATTTCCCGGTGCATCTCTTTTACTAAGAGGTAAAAGAAAACAAATTTCATTTTACACAGGACATGACTTTACCTAGCACCTTCTTCAGCACAGATATTTCTTAAACACCTAGCAGCATTCTAACGGTATTAAACTGTAGGAAAAGCAGTCCTTTGCCAATATCACCTTCAGTGCAGAGACTGGTTTATATTTCCAGTGTTGCAGTAGCAAGTCCTTAATCTCTTCTGGGTTTGCTTTTAAGAGAAACAGAATATCTAAAGCCCAAAGCATAGCCTGTGCTGGGAAGTACAGTTAGTTACACTCCAAGCAGACGAGTCTCTCCGAGCCTGCTGTGCTCCCTGAAGTCTTTAACCAGGATTTGGGAGAGCAAGGCAACCTCTGGGGGGAGAGCCAGACAAGCCAGGGCACGGCTTTCTTCCTCTCTGTCACGTCTGGGTGAAACATTGAATCCTCTCCTAGCTTAACGACAAATACTGAAACTTTCTGCATCGTTAAATAGCACTTAGCAATACGGAGCCTGCAGATTGCTATTTTTATCAAGTACTCCGTGTTTGCACTTCCTCTGAAATCTCAGCAGGGTCTCAATATTGCTGAAGCTGACTCCTGCAGCCAGCATGCACACAGGCTGTGCCTGGAAAGATGCATCTTGGAGTTGGCAGCAGTTATCAGTGAGTGATTGATAATGGGCAAACTTCTTGTTCAGCTAAACGGGCTTTGGCACAGGATCACTTGAAATATAACAACAACCGGAAAAAAAAAATAAAAAATCAGTCTGTTGAAGAGCATCCACCCATACCAGATGTGCTGACTGGAGAATATGCCAAATTCTTCAATGCAGTACAACTTGACAGCAGTTCTAGGCAGAAGTGATATTTTTTCATCCAATGTATTTACAAACAAAAACAACAGTAACTGTAGAGTAGGATGGATAAGATAAAATATTTTTGTGAATATTGGTCTAAAGTTTTTAATGTGTTTCCCTCTGCTAAATGGAATTTCTTTTCAGTGGGCATGGGAGCAACTGGCTTTTGCTGGCACAAACACCTATGAAAGATATAGAGCCCCCCATACTGCATGTTTGAGCAATTATAAAGTGCACTTTTAAAACCATGTAGAAAAACACTGATGATTAAAGTAGCCATGGGCTAATCAGAGAGAAGAAATGTTACATTTAGGTTTGTTTAACCAACTTAAAACCAGAACAATTTTATTATTTATATTCGTGGCCAATACTTTTCTAAATGAGCCTTCACTTCTCAGTTTTGGTCTTTGTGAATGCTAACCATGAGCAAAAAGGGAAGATTCAGACATTTCTCAGGTCATGGCACAGACAAGCTCCCTCCTGGAGTGAACATGCACCGAAGCACAGGTGCAACAGATTTTAGGTCAAAAGTGAAGGAAAAGATAATCAAGGGGTTGCTTTTCAAGTGCAGCCCCCAGGAGGGAGCAGGTGCTGGAAGGCTGGGCAGATGGAGTCACTGTGGCTCACGTTCATCAGTGCCCAGCCATCACTCCAGCTCCTTGGGCACCGTCTCCTCTCGATCTCACAGGTGAAGGCAGCAGCAAGTGTGACAGGAAAGCACCTGCTGCTTTGCAGGGCTCTCTGGAGCACAGCTCCACAACAGGCTGTGTGGGACCTCAGGTCAGGGCTAGCATATTTGTTCCATGTGAGCTCTTGGGAAGGTGTTACCTTCCACAGAGAGTGCCAGAGAGGTGAAGGTACTGCCAAGCTGTGCAAACTGCCTGCTGCTTTCTTGCACGTTCAGGTGAATTTTCTATGCAATCTGTCTCTCTGTTGGTTACTGGCTCATCCCCAAGCCCATCAAGGTTTTCTAAAGAAAAATCACAATTAACCTTCCCAAGAGAGTCAAAACCTGAAGGAAGATCTCCCTCGAGCAGCGATGCTCTGTGATGGAGGGTGGCACAGCTCTGCCTCCCTGCTGGCTTTAGCCCTTGCACAGTTTCCACAGCTGTGACCTGAGCAAGTGTCCCCTGAAGCCAGAGGAGACGTCCCAGTCGTATCGATGGATGTCTGATGGTGCTCACTGGCACTTAGTAGTATACTAAACAGCCTTCAGATTTCTTGTGGTCACCAAGGAATTCACAAATGCCTTAGCTTTTACTGCCCTGAGTAATTATTTATTGGGATGGCCTTTTTATAGAATCTCCTTAAAATGTCCATCCAGGTTTTAAGGCCAGTAGAGACTATTAGCTCATGGGTCTGCAAAACAGCATATCCCATAGCATTTCACTCAATAACCACCACTGTGTTTAGCTCAGCAGTTAGCATTTGATTAAAAAGTATCTTCCAGAAAAGCCTGCACTCCCCACTGAAGAAATAAATTAAGAAATCACCATTGCCTTCAGTGGTTTATCTGGTGCTGAATCTCCTCGTGGGTTTACAAGTAAGATGTATTTAATACAGAATATCCCCCCAACCTTTGAACACCTCTGGACACTTGGCTGGGGAGCACCAACAGCTCTAGCCCAGCATCCTTACAGGTTTGTATCCCCCACAGCAGCGTGTCTTGCAGAGAAATGCCTGGAACTGTCATGGGGGATTGAGCTATTCATCCTAATCCCAACCTCACAGTCTGGAAAATGAAGGAAGAATCTTTGCAAATCATTGTTGAGGGAAAGGACAAGTTCTCATTTCTGCCACGTGGGTCGGAGGAAAGCAACCATTGCTGTGATGGAGTGGTTTAACTCTGACTCCTTCTCCAGCTGAATCAGAAGTTGCACTGTTTTGCCTTTTTCTCCCTCAGTATTTCTCTCTTGCTTGTTCTAAGCTCCAGTTTCCCATCTCCCCTGTCAGTTTTGCTCCAGGAAACAATATCACATTGTGAGAACAGTCCTAGGTCCAGTTGCAGTATGATGGTGGGCAGGAATGCACCTCCACTTAACCTTGGCTTCTTTGGCCCTACTTTTATTTACAACCATTTCCTGGATCTTCACTAGGAGAATAAGGATCATGTATTAACCAGATGCTCCAAGGCCTTCAAGGGATGGAGCAGTTTGTTCTGTCTGAGCCCGTGCGAAGTGGAGAGTCAAAAGTGAACTTTTGCAACAACAACATCTGCTGTGTGGGGGCCAAGGTCAGCTTCCCTGGGAGGGGATATGGGGAAGGCCTGTGGGATAGAATTTGTAGAAGCTCTAAATGACCTCTTTCACACCTTTTGGCTCAAATCTCTAAATTGTTCTTGCTTCCTAGTATCCATACCTCTCAGCTGAGTTTGTCTGCCTTAAAATCCTTTGAAATTATGTGTTTTTTTGCTCCCAGAGTGACAAATAGTTCAGAGTGTATCTATAGAAAAGTCATTCCTTGCTGCCTTCTCCAGGCCACTTTGTACCTCAATGTGGTGCAAAATTCACTGGCTGCAATCCAAAGATCCAGGCAGCAGCACACATCAGGTTGTGTCTTCGGGCTTGGTAGGGTTAAATCACTTCCTTCATTTGAAATTGTCAGCAAAAAGCTTATTGATCTCAGCAGCCCTGGGATTTCTCCAGTAGCTGGTAAGACCAGAGCAGGCAGTGTGACACCACCTGACTGCCACAGGAGAGCAAGGGAACAGTGTCTTCATGCATTCCTATTCTCTTGTATTCCTCCCGTGTCACTGCCTCGCTCACAGGAGGGATTGCATGGTATAATAAGATGCATCATAACAAGATGTCTTTATCAGCCAAAGAGTCATGCTTCTCCATGCTGGGAAAAACAGCAGATGAATGACCCATATGGATCACAGTAACTTAAATCACATTATGGAGACAGTGAACTGTTTGTGACACATCCTGTACAAGGCTCTTGAACCACAACAAATAGATTGAAACCTCTCTAGCATTTAATCTTTTCTCCCATTGACCATGAGCAGGTCGTACAGAAAAAGAATCTCTCCTCCTTCTCTTCATTTCATTAGGTTTGCAAGGTTTGCTCCCTGTGTGAGTTATTCTAAGTCCTTACTCTTCCCTGTGATGTCTGGGGGATTGTACACACACTGCAGCCCAACACTTCCATAATTGCTTTATCAGTGGGGACCATGTAAAACCACATCTTACATGGCACTTCTGGCATAATTTGTTTTGCTCATGAGAAAGATAGAGTACTTAAAGGAATTGCTTTTCTGCTCTGTACCAGAGAGGATCCATGAGGTGTGCCATACCTGACCTGCTTGTGTGCATCAAATCCACGAGGACTCAGGAAAGTCTTGCCTGGAGGTACAGAGACAAGTCCAAGGAGCAGCAGCATCCCAGGGAATGCCTCATGCCAAGAAGCTGCATCTGCTCACAGCTGGGCTGGGGCTGAGCAGGTTTGCTCAGTGCAAGAAGATACCAAGAACCAGCCAAGCCTGACTCCTGGTGCCAGCTTCTGGGCAGCAAGTGCCAAGGTCAAGGATGTATGTGCCCTGTGAGCTGCACCTCACAGGCAGTGATGCCATGGCCCCTGTTTTCAGCTCCCAGCTGAAGCTGGGAAGGATGGAAATGCAGCTGTTACCTCCCACCTCCATGCATAGAGAGGGAACAGAGCTCACCCTGCTTTGCACTTTCACCCCTGAGCTGCCCTTGAAATGCTTTTTGAGGTGGTTTTTCCCTTTGCCACAATTGAACATTTGCATCGAGCCCAGCAAGAACCTGCTCCTGAATTTGCAAGACAAAATTTTTTTTAAATACCTTCATTGCATCCAACACTAATACAGACAGCCAGAGAAGGTGGTATAGGAGACCTTTTCCTTTAAGTATCAGTACTCTCAAGCTTCACCACCACAAAGTATTACCAAAGATTAAAAAAAGCTAAAAAAGCTTTTTAAAGTCTCTTATAGACAATGATACTATCTAGACTTGGAGTGATAAGCATCAGAACCCTACACGAGTTTTGGAGGATATCCAAAGATAGAGAGCGGGGCACAGATGTACAAAAACAGTGATGAGACAAATTTAATTTCTTCTGGTAGCTGATTGGTCTGGTTTTGCTCTTTCATGGCTTACTCTGACCTCACTGTGAAGGCACTAATATATGTTGTTTTCTTAGATGAAAATTAAGGCATGATGACTATGCATTTCTGCAGTGCTCCCCAAAATGCCTGCTGCTGGCCCCCCTGGTGACAAAGCCTTGCACTGGAGGGGCTCTTCTGATCCAAACTGCCACAGCAGTGGCCCTGCTTCTGTGCCCCAGCAGGGCATGCCAGACTGCATCCAAGGATAAAAAGGTAATTGATCCCACAGAGGAAAAGAAAGAGCCTGAGGCGAGAGACCGACGCACAAACTGGAGGAATGCAACGTTTATACTTTTACCTAAATCAATAGTAACTATGAGGAAGCTGTTATAGCTGCAGGCTCTTAGGCTGTGGCTGAGTCTCAGACCTGGAGAGGGGTTTGGAAATTCTTGTGTGCGAGAAAGTACCTGAAAACTGCACAAAACTGGGAGTGAGGTGAAGAAAACCAAAGCCACCAGGAATTAGCTACACTTACACACAGGCACGAGGGGTAGCGGGCAATCCTCCTGCACCAAGGTCGTGTCATTTTGGAGGTGCCAAAATGTAGGCTGAGACCCGTCAGTTCGCTTCACATGGCACAGTGAACAAGGGTTCTTCAAGACATGGTTTCCTGACCCAGGCTGCATTGGAAGAGAGATCAGACATCCATCAGTACCCCACGCACTCTGTCCACTGGAGATCATTTATTTGGCTCCAGTGGCAAGCAGCAATATGTGAATTCATCACGGTCAGATAAACACTAATAAAATGTCCCAGGATCGAGCAATAGTGATTTTTCTGTCATGCCCAAACTGAATAAAAAGCAGAAAAATTTCATTTTCTGCTCTGAAGCTGGAAGGACCAAGGTGTAGAAACAGAACAAGAATAAACCACATGAATTCTTTGCAAATAGCTTCCTCTCTTCTAATTGCATTTTCCATCTAACTCCACTTTCGCTATGGCTTGTGGAGGTAACAGCTATTGATCTACAACTATTTTGACAAGGAGAGGTGCTGCAGAAACAGCTGAAATCTCCTCAGGTCGTTGTCAGCTAATCTGGGCACACAGTAAGGGAGAAAACAATTAACACCAAGCACTAGCTGCTGGGCTTATCATTATCCAGCAGTATAAGGTCCTCTGAGGACTTGAATTCACATTTGGGTCCAGCTCATGATACAAAAGCCACACTTGAGTAACATGTGCTGGCAGAGCTGATTTCACAGAGTACAGAAATACAAGCACAGGAACTGCAAACCTGTTTTCCATTGACTGGAGCATACAATGTCTTATTTATCACAAGCCAATTGATGACTAAACTCACCAAGCAAAGTCATAAAAGCATTAGTTTGTATTTGTTGTTCACATTCAGCGACATTATACATCAAAAAGGTCAATGCTTCCCAACTAATTCAATTATAACACAGCCATCTATCATACTAGTTCATTTAATACCATGTTAGCTTGCTGTTTCTGAAGAATGATAAAAGTTGAAGTGTCCATACAGGATATTCCACTTTAATGACAAACCTGTTAGTGATAACAGAGCTCATTGCAAACCTTTCTGCAGCCATTCTTTGCCAAATTCTTTGTGTCTCTGACCTACTGCTCTTTGCTGGTGACAGGGTGTTTAAGTGCACTGAGACACGGTGCTGCAGCCTGAAGCCATGCTACCTATACACAGCTTGAAAAGTGAGAGTCTCTAAGGATGTTTTATTTGCCTGCATTTGTTATTAAATGCATGGTGACTGGGATTCATTTACTGGTCTGTTTTCAGTAGATTTCATCAAAGAAAGAACCATCATCCTCCCTGCACAGGCTTGAAAATCTGGATGTAAGATAGCTACAAGGCAAGGATTTATTTAATAAATCTGTGCAATCAGATAGAATGAGAAAATATGATATTCCAATTTTTTAGAAGTGCAGACAAGCAATCTGGGCAGCTTCGGGTTCTCCAGTCTGATTTCACAAGCAAGCGAGGCTGTTTAAAACATGATGAAGAAAAGGGCTCTGGAAGCAAATGGTGGCAGGAGAAAATGCACCAAGATAAATCACACCCAGGGACACCATTATGTTTCTCTGATAAAAATCCTTATTTTTTAAAGCAGCACATATAACCTATCAGGACTTCAGCAAAACAGCTGACATGGAAAATGAAGTTCACTGGAAATTATCTGGATTAATTCACAACCACTAACTACTTCCCCACCCACCCAGTAGGAGAGATGCTGACGTGCCATTTCGAGAGGAGGATGAGCAGGCTGGGGGAGATTATTAGAGGAATTCCTCTGTGTCTGGGACCCATTTCCATTACTATTTTCATTAATTATCTGTAGACAGAGCAGAAAGGCACTAATGCCTTCAGTGGCATTAGACAGAGAGCTGGGAAGCATTCTTAGAGAAATTGCACAGAACAAGAGGCTGAGGGATGGGTCAAACACAAAAAATCATTTATGATTCTGTGCTGAAGGAGCAGCAACAATAACTGTGAGCACCTGGGAGCTTATCAGTGGGGAGGAAGGGGAAAAGCAAAGCATTAGTCCAGCACAGGATGCTTATGAGCGTTGGACAGGCTGTGGCCATACAAAATCAAAGGGAATGGGATGAGTAGCTCTGCACACAGCTACTGGGGAGGATGCTGACACATTTACAGGGCACAGATCACTGGGAAGGACAAGCACCTTGCTGGGAATACCCTGCCCCACACAGTCCCCTGTGCTCAGCAATGCCCAGCTCAGCAAAAAGCAACAGGGATGAGCCAGTGCTGTAAGAGGAAAGTGGACAAGCTGCTCCATTTAGCTTTGCAAAATGAAGCCTGAGAGGGGCTGTGATTATTTTCTATAAATACATCAACGGGGTAAACACAGGGGAGAGAGAAGAGTTATTTCAGCTGAGGAAGAATATTGGCACAAGAACAAATAGATGTAAATTGATGGACTAAAAAAATTGGACTAAAAAATCTTCAGAAACGTGAGTTTTTTGAATAGCTGCACAGGCAGGGAAAGTAAGTTTTCCCTCTCTCCTCACAACCTTGCTCTGTTGCTGAGTAGGTTGGTAAGGCCCATTTGGGTGGGATGACAGCATGCTGCTCCCAAGCCATCCTCTGAGGTCTAGGTTCCCACACTGAGCAGGCACCAGACCTGCTAATTGCTATCTCTGATACCACAGAGATCTCCAAGCCCCCATTCAGCCCATACCATCCAGAGTTCCCAAGAGTTTCATACTTCCAGTTTTTTAAATGGTCAGGTTTTCACCACAGCTGTGTTTTCCTGGCCACAGGCCAGTGGCCAGGAGGCCTGTGGAGCTCCTGCCCTGTACCCTGGCAGGGAAGTGGTACAGATGCAGCCAAATCCTGTTGGTGTGCACACAAACACCTGGGGCCCTCCTTCCCTGCAGGACCGACCTGCTGATTGCTGCCCTGTGCCTCTGCTGACAGGCTGCCAGGAAGGGCTCCTGCAAAGGAGAGCTCCAAATAATGGGATTTTTAACATTAATGGGGATCAGAAACCATAATGCTGGACTCAGTCCTTTTGCTAGAGGCTTTTAAATCCCAGAAAATAACCACTATCCATACTTACACAGTAACAGTACTAACAGACTCACAAAATACCATCCCTAATCATCACATACCACGACACTAAACAATATGTGTGAAACTGAGGCACAGAAAGTCAACGTCACAACTCATCAATACTTTGATCATTCATTTCCAGCTAAATTATCCTGCTCTAGCCTTACAAGAGGTGCAAAACTCATGGCTGTCACTGGCAGGAGATCTCCACAGACAGCAGGGGTAGCTTTTCCCAGCTCTGTAGCACCTTGCTCAAGCCCTGGCTGTGAACCCCCTCCCTGTGCAGAGGCACAGCCCCCCAGGAAGGCATTTTGTCAGGCTGAAGCTTTCAGTGCAGCACATTCACACTCACTGCTTGGATGGCCCTCCTCCATCAGGTAATATATTCTAGCATCTCCTCCAAGCAGCTTTTTCTCGGGGCAAACACATCATCTTCTGGAGTGTTTTTACATTATCACAGCAGAGCTGCTCTGATGACACACAACTAATGTGGGACTTTGCTTTTACATTTTGTTGCAGTCTGCAATAAAATTAGATGGAGGGCTCCTGAGATGTGCATTTTGAGTCCTTCCATATCACACTGGAAAGTGCCAACCCATCTTGCAATGAACGAGTCAAATTCAGAAGTGGAGACTTCAGGATAAACAGGTCTTTCAATGAGTGGGGAAATAATTCTCATTGCTCTTCCTCTGAGTCACCCACGAGAACTCTCCTGCAGACCCAAATGAGCTCATATATCCCTCAAGTGCAAATAGGAAATGCAGTCCTCTCCTCCTCAACCACCAATTTGTGTGTTGCCTCATACTGTTCAAATCATGTTTTGGGCTGATATTATCACTTTTACCGTCAAGTTTATTGGTTTTATTTATACCAACTGGAGTCATTCTTTTTAGCATAGACTATCACTGTGCTTTATAAATCTTATCACAAGGATAAATCAAGAATAACATTTTTTGCTAGTCTATGAATCCATAATTGGCATTTGCTCTCTGATGTTTTATGCAGATGAGGATCTTTCTCAATACATTACTACACATGCAGAAAAAAGCCCCACACTCTTCTCTAGAAAACCCAATGAATTTTAAATGGAAACCTTCCAGATTTTTTGTGCACTGAGGTTGAATTTTTTTCACACTGAACAAACTCCGGGAAGAGAAACACATTCATTTTAATACCTACTGCTGGATCTTAAAGCATGTTTTCTTTTACATAAAGAAAGCCTTCAGAAAAAAACAATATTAACAGACTATTTGCTCAGAAGCTCTTCTGGGTATGGGAACTTTCTCTCTGAAACCGATGGATGCTGTGTGACAGGGCACAGGGTGTCCCAGGAGCTCGGGATCCACATCCTCCCCCCCTTTTCCAAACATCAACTCAGAAACCCCAACTGGGGCACGGGTCAGTGATGGCTCCAAGGGATGCAGTGATCACCAGGAGCTGGGAAATATGGCAGCAAAGCCAGCTGCACACATCCCAGCCCCTGCTTTTGTTGTGGGGGACTCTAAATCTCCTAACGTGCCAGGGCTTTAGGAGAAGAAAAAAAAACTTAAAGGACTTTATTTTAGTCTGAATCCATTTCAGAGAAAACAAGGTGTCATGAGTGTGATACTGCTTGGGGGAACACTGTAGATTCTTCCTCTTTCCCTAGCATGATATAAAGGGTCTAATAAAAGGGAAAATACCACTCTCTCGTAGCAAATAAAAAACCTATGCCCTTTCGAGACAAATAGATGTCAGTCCAAACTGATGGCTTAAATTAAATATTAAAGATTTAAAAAAACCAAACCTCCTAAACCAGAGTTTGATTTATATAGTACTGTTCCCTTAGAGAGGATTTGCGGAAACATGAACTCCTTCTCTCTGTTGTTCTTTGTAAAAGAAAAAGAATAAAATCAATTTCTATAAAGCAAGATTATTTTAGGAGTCAAGTTATCAGAAATGCCTGCTGTATCTGGGACATCTGTTTTTCTCTCCCCCATCCTTTCTCTCATAAGGCAGTAACTGCAGAAAAAAATTGAAAAGGATCCCAGAGCCAGCCCAAAACTAGGTTATTACCACTTTTCTCAATGTGATTAAACTTGTCTTTATTGCAATCTCACCTATTTTCAGCTCACATCATCAGCAGAAGCTCAGCTCTCTTCACAGACCCACCTTTACTGCAGCCAGCAGCATCCCTGGGCCCATTGGGTGGTTTTGCATGCTCTCCTCATTTCAGTAGGACACGATGGAGCACATGGGCACCCAGCATCCAAAAATCACCACTTTCCCCAGGGGTACTGTCCCACAGACAGCAATGGTGCTGGCAGCATTTGTTAACAAAACCAAAACAATTATTTCTCCAGCAAACCCTGGACTCTGAACAGGTAATTACAGGGTGATGTTAAATAGCAGTTACGAACCTTGTGCCCCATTTCCAAAATCAATAGAGGCATGGACAATTCTTAGTGGACTTCAGGCTTCTTAATCTCCCAGGCTCTTCTGGAAGGGATTAGAGCATCTAGCACTGGTACTCAAAATTTTGCAAGATGTTCCCATCTTTCAGGAGGATCTGATATGACACAGCCCAGGAGACACGGAGGGGTACAAGCCCCTTATGCCCAGCTGGTGTTTTACATTTTATGGTTGGCCTGGCACCAGGTTTTCAGCTGCCCAAAGGAACGGATCCCCTGGATCTGATGGACCAACTCTAGACCTAAACCATGTGAGGAGGTGACCCAGATGCCTGATAGCAGGTAGGAAAATGTGAGGGGAGCTGGTGTGGGGCTGCAAAAGGCAGCCTCAGGTGTGGGAGAGATTTAAAAGTGTGCTGGGCACAAGCTGTCCATGGTGGTGGGAGTGTTAATCACACAACAGCTCCCTTCAGGGCCTGTCTCACAAAAGCTGTCTTTCACAGGCAGAAAAAAGGAGAAAACAGCTGCTAAAGAGAGAGAAAAGATGGTGCAATGTTAGAGAACTCCTCTGGGTTTGCAATAAGTCACTGGAGCAAGTTTGTTCTTGAATGTGTCTGAAATGCCTCCAAAGCAAACATGTTCTTTTGAAGAAGGATGTTTTTATATGTAGCTTAAAAGCGTTTAGTTGCCAATCGAAGAGCACAGAAGAAGAAAGTATTGTAGAACAATTGGAGATTGTACTGGTGGTTATCACACCAGCCAGCAATCAATACTAGAGTTAATGTTGTCACCATTAATTTAAATATTAGAAGCCCAAATGGACTAAGGAAACCCACATAAGCATAATGAAATCATTCACCTGCATCCAACCAGCTTAGAGGAGGAGTTCTCTCCAGTCCAGCATCTGCAGCCTCTTGTACAAGTGGCATGTGAATTTGCATCAGAATTTCAGATGGAAAACCCAGAAAATTGTTCAGATCAAGTTGGATTTGGCTCCATGACAACAAATAGCAAATGCAAATCCTGTTACATGGTGCACACTCACAGCGGGATAGAGATAAAGCAAGGAAGATGCTGGGATGTTCAGTAAAGAAACCACCACAAAATTTGGCCTGCCTTTCAGCAAATGCCCAGAAAGAGAGAGGCTGAAAGGCTGTGCTTACTCACTACTGTTGCCCATGTTTATTTTCTCCCCGGAAGATGCCAAAATATTTATCCAGCTGCTGCATTTTAACAGTGCACTGGAAAGGGACTAGAAATACTTTACAGCTCTTTTGCAAGTTTAGTTTTTATGAAAAAAAAAAAAGAAAAAAGAAAACTGGGGATCTGTGTAGCTGGGTAAACTTCCACTTGAAGCTCTCAAGTGCTGTTAGGCAAAACAGCAGGATTTTATTAAAGCAGAGATGTGCCTGTTGCCATACATTACCATGTGCCTTTCTGGATGCTCACAGATGCAGATTCTAAGGCTAAGGGAGGTTTATCAGGGATCCAGCCTCATCCATGTTGCTGGGCACTGAGCTCAGTAGACCTCGAAAACCAACCAACCAACCAAAAAAACCCCAAACACCCCACCCGAGTTTTCACAGGCAAACCAGGCTCATCCAGCTCCCCTTCACCTAATTAACCCAAACACTTTAAATCTTACAGAAAACCCACAGGCGTAAAATCACAGACTTGGAGAGACAAAGTCAACTGGCTTTTAGAGGTTAATTTCTAGACACACTGGAAGATGCTTTATGTGTACAGCTCGGTTGGCTCCATTATTAAATTAGCAGGTTACAAAGCTGGTACACCATGCTCTGCGCTGGGACATTAAGCTGCAGGAATTTTCCTCTCAGCACTGGCATCTCATTATTTGCTTCTGTTGATTATTCAGATTGCATTGGATGTCAAGGCTTGCTAGATTCAAAGACCTCACTGAGACGAAGGCAGTCCTATCCATCACAGACAACGCCGAGGAAATGAGTGCAAAAGCGACACCATCCCTCAGGATAACAAGTGATGCAAAATAGACCACACCATGCCTTATTTCAAAGTCTTTTGAAATGTCATAACAGCTTAGATTTAATAGGGGGAGGTACAGAGGAGGGGGAAATCCACCCAGTTTCAAGAGGGTCTAGAGCCAGAGCTCAGTGAATTGCACTGTGTTCTGGTCATCACATCTACAACTCATACCTAGCTCACCTCTGCAGTACAGATTCCAACCCTGAGAAGTAGTAGGCATCTCTAAAACAGAGGAACAAATTAATTAAGAGATTACACTTCCATCTCCTCCTCTAAACAGAGTGTTCTTTGTAGGAATAGGTCCAGTTCCCCCCTGCCCCATCAGCATGAAAGATCCTCTGTGGACAAACAACAGCTGCACCTAAAGATAAAGCAGCCCCGTGGGCTGTAGCTCCAAGGCAGCCTCATCCTTTCTGCCTGAGGTTCCCTACCAGGAGCACCTCAGTGCCCCATCCCCTTCTGCTGCTCCCTCCTGCCTGCCCTGGGCACAGGCACACTCTCCAAATTAGAGGCATTTCATCCCACATCCTCACTCAGGTACAAACAATGGAAAAGAGCCTGCACAGCCAGAAAGTTGAATTTGCTTTGGTTTAATAAAATACCAAAAAAAAAAAAAAGTGGAGATTGCCTAATTGTTCTCTCAGCTAACCATTTTAACCTTCTTTCCTCCTACTAAGTGAATATCTTATGTGGTTTCTGTTCTAAAAGCAGCTGAATGTCAGAGACATTAATCTTGGCTCCAGCCTTTTTTTTTTTTTTTTTTTTTTTTTTACAGGATTTGGATCTACTCTGATTTGGCACCACATTGCTGGTTTCTATCAGTGTCAAAGTGCCACTTTCTGCCTTGTTTTTGCTTGCTCACAGACCTTTGGAGAGCGAGTGCCAGCCTAAGTACTCGGGGCAATTAAACTGTGATGAGAGGAGACTCCCCTTGTGTCCCCAGAGCATCCTCTTGGTGCTTCCAGGGGACATGAATGTACCAGTGGGATGGGAAAATCATTCCCAGAGTAATTCACTGCCTCCCTTCTGTACCAAAATTACTACAGACATCACTGCCATCACATACGAGCACAGTGGGACCAAGCAATGCTGGTGGTGCTGCAGCAGGACTTCCCACCTTGAAATCACAACTTCAGTTTGGAAGATGGCAGCTCTGTCAAATGAGAGAGGGAAAATCCCTCTGCCCTGCACAAGTCCCGGGCTCATTGAATGATTTTTCTTTTTTGATAACTACCTTCTGCATTCAGAGCATCCTCATTCTTTTGTTTCTGTTGCCTTCTCCTTAAATACTGGACGCTGTCTCAAGTTCTCTGCAAGCTCTCTAGAAAACAAGTAGAAAGCACTTTCCCTCTTCTAGGATGATACACTATATAAAACCACATAAAGGCATATTAACCACTGATCACATTCATTTATTCATGCCATTATAGATGAGAAATATTCTTTGGTTTTAAAGGTTTCTTTAACAAATGAAGGTTGAAAAGCCAAAAGAGAGAAAGAAAGAAGAAAATGGAAATAAAAAAACTACATCAAAATATTAAACATCAGAGAATATCGAGCCAATGTTCTCATGGATTTCTTGCCAAAATCACTTCCAAGACTTCCACAGCTGAAATTGGGACAGAATAAAAGAACTGAAAATACTAAAAGAACATGCTGAACAATTAAAAAAAAAGGTGAACAGAAAGTCTGACTGAAGAAACTTAACTGTGATCCCAAGGCATTTCCATTACCCATGAGAACCCAAGCTCTTCTCAGGAGCTGGAGTTACCCTTCCTTCCCTGCCAGCACCAGGATGGGGGTCCTGTTTGGGACATTTATGACCCCAGATCATAACCCCAGGCTCTAGAGGAGCAGCACCTTCTGCAGAGGTCTAAGAGCAGGGAAAGGGACAAGTGGGGTGATAGCTGGGGATTAAAACAAGCAAATGTAGATCAGTTCAGACTTGGGCTCAGGAGACCATCAGCAGCCCCCTCCCGAGGAGCAAGTGGGATGAGAAGTGCCAAAGCAGAGAGGTGAGGACAGGGCCAGCACTGGATCTGGACCATCTGCTGGAGTAGGCTCCTCATTTCCAGCTCAGCCTGCTTGGAAGGCAACTCAACACCAAGTTTTGGCTCAAGAGCATCAAAGAGAAGAAAGAGATGTGGGTTTTGGAGTGAACAGCTGGAACAGCCAAGAAGGTGCAGTGAAACACAAGAGATTCTTGTTGTCCATACTAAGAGCTTAACGAGCCAAAGGGCTCTGAGCATCTCTTGTGGGAAGATATTATCCACAGGAACTGCAATTGCTCTCAAAACCCAATTAGGCCTTGCCCACATCAAAATGTCAAAGGGAAATAAAGGTGTCTGATCCAAATTTGTCGGGTGCCTCCCAGCATTTCTGTAACAGATGGTGAGGTTTTTGACAGAACTATGATGCGCGAAGTCAAGATCAATCTGCAAACTGCAGATGATGAAGACGTGATTAAGGAAATAAGAATCACTCTTGGAAACAGTGGTCTTAATCAATTAGTTTCCATTCCTTGAATGCTTGCCAGTGTAAAGGCTGCTCTGCAGGCCATTTGCAAGTGACCAAGGACACCTATGCTACCAGTAGCTTCCTGGAACAGCCAGAAAACACAATAATCGATAAAGCAAAAGGTGAATGCAAGTATCCAAAACCCCCGTTCAAACTTGACATTGGCTATTATTTTATAATTAATCTTCTGTCTGTTTGTGGTGATGAGGAAGCCAGATGTTTAATTAGCTTTAACAAAAAGATTCCATTAAAATTTGTCTTGCTTCTACTGAACTAGATTTATAACCTGTGTAGACAGAGACAATTGAAAATCCCAAGAAAAATATTCTGTGGGGAATCCAAGAAAATCTGTATCTCAGAACATTTTCTCCTGTACTTGGGGACCTTCAAGGTCTGTAGACTCAGATAGAAAGACCACATGCATTTTTCAGCTGTCACCATCACTTTCTCACTTAACAAAGGAAAAAGAAAAGCCTAATTACTCATGGGTCCATTTTTAATTTGCAGGGTTAGTGATGTTTAAGAAAAAAAAAAGGAAGAAAAACACAAAGATGAATTATCCCTTCACTTAGAGCAGTAAGAAGATAGTGGTGTTTCCAAGCAGGCAGGTCCAGGGGGGAGTGTTCAGGCAGCTTTACAACCCAGAGCACTATTCCAGCCAACTCCCGACATCACAAGGTAGCTGCCAGTTTGCAACCCTCTGCAGTTTTTGTTTGCATGCTTTTAAGTAATATTTTGCTCAGGGACCTGTTTCTGTGTTATTCTACCCAATCTCATCAAGGCAATTTGTATCCCCAGCCTCTTCGGGCACAACTTTCCCAGAATCCTCATTTCAGTAGGTCCAGCAAGCAGAAATTTTTTTTCTGTACAAAAAAATTTCCAAGCTAGACTAATGTCACTATTTTTTATTTGAAATAAAAAGTGTCCTTTCATCATAACCTCCCCAGCTGTTACAGGAAAACCCTCCACATGCAGACAAATTGTTGTGCATAAATAACTACAAGGAGTTCCAAGCTACTCTTTTGCAATCATATGTTCTGCTGTTACTCTGCTAAGCACAGAAAGACCTGCAGTCATGGTTATTTTGGCTCTTCCACCCTCTGAGTGCCCCTCTGTGCTGTAACTGAGAACAGATCCATCCCCTGGAGGCTGCTAACATGATTTTCTACTTGTCGCAATTTTCTTTCCTCTCCTCCTAATTAACACTGTTGTGAAACTGGTTGCTCTCCCTTAACCTAACCGATTTTAACATATGCAACAACATCCACAAACCCCTCAATTAATTATTAAAAAATACCAATACAAACATGTTTTGGGGCATTGTACAAACAACTCAGTGTAAGCTGGACTTAGATATAAAGCAGATCCCTGTCTGAGCTGAAAGGACTTTGTTTTGATCACAGGAAAAGCCTGTAAGCACAATAAGACTTTGGTCTTTTTCAGGCTGTCTTCTCTGCTTTCTTGGATGAAAGGAAAAAATAAAATTGCAAGCACGTTTCTTTCAGGGCAGATTTCAGCCTTACACAAAATTGGAATCTTTGTCTTAAATAACACTACCCTCTTTGCCATTGTGAGGGGCAAACTACATTAGCCAAGAGCATTTTTTAAACTGCTGTTTAGAAAAATAGGTTTTTCCAGTAAACACAATCTCATGTCTAGATGGAGTCTGAAAGGAATCTACTAAAACCATGCAAAGAGAAATATGTAGAAACAGCATATTCTCCTTCATGCAAGAAAAGGTTTTTCCGGGAGCTAAAGTACCTCCACAGGCTCAGCCCCAGCTCTTTCCCAGGGGGTTCAGATGCATCTAATGGGAGATTTTGGCCTCTCTCAGGGAGGTCAGGGGAGTTGTTCCAACACCTGATGCCTTGTTCAATACTTGGATCTATAGAGGCTGCATCCCTGGCCCTCACCAGCAAATTCCCTCCCTGGCACCAGGGAGAGAGCCTTCGGAGCATCACGGCTCACGAGGAGCAAGCTGTGTGAGTCAAATACACACAGGAGCAAACCCCAGCAGAAAGGGCACTTCATGAAGGCCTTTACATTTCCCTCAGGACCAGATTCCCCTGGTCCTCAGAACAGGGAGAGTATGGGAGGGGGGGCTACAGCCCCAGGGCTCAGCTCCTGCCTCTGGATCCATCCCACTCCTGTGGCTGGCCTGACCCAGCAAACCTCCACTGTCATCTCAAGGCCATTCTCTGCTCAGGAAAAGCTCAGACAGTTTAGATTATCCTCCTCCCTTGCTAAAATGTGTCTTGTACTTGTGCCCAGGGCAGGAGCAGTTTAGATAGCATAAATAGAAATAAATGATAACTATAAAGCAAATAACAGCAGCGTGGAGGGAACAGCATCTTCCGGAGTGTGTTAAGGCAGTGTTAAGAAACATGGGACAAGCTGCACTGAATATCAAATTGGGAATAATGGCTTTTTTCTTCCTCCTCTTCTCCCTGGTGAAACCCCAAGGCATTTCTCATTCTGCTCTGAGGCACAGGGCCAGCACCTCTTTTAACAAAAACTTGTTTTGTGGCCAAGCATGGGGACTGGGAGACTCCGGCTTAGCTGAAAGTGTTCTGGTCTCAGTATTCCAGTGGGTGCCAGGCTTTTCTACACTTCTTTACCTCCCATGACAGCAACATACACAAAGTCCTGGCAGGAGGACTCTGGTTTCCCCTCATTTTCCCCAATTACAGTCATTCCTCCCTCCACCCCGTCTCAGACACAGGTTCCCTTCCCTGAGCACATCCCATTTACCAGCCTTCCTTGGGGACACTTCCATCCTCTTACTCCTCAGAACCTTTCCTCCCCCTGGGCATCTCCAGAGTTCACCATTCAAGCCATGGCTTGTAGGAAGGGGTATGGAAGCACACTGTGTGTGGAGAACTGTTCATCATAAGAATGTATTTTCCTATGCCATGTCCTTTATCCATTTGGTCCAGTCAGTGGAAATGGAGAGCCCTTCTTGCAAAGGTTCAAAGTGCCCTGCACTGATAATAAGGCCAGATATCAAAATACAAGGAAGAAAATAAATGCAAAATGCAAGGTGACACCAGTCACAGCAGACCTGTGACACTTCTTGCATCTCAAACAGGGTGAACCCTGAGGGGATTCCCCGAGTGCTGCTTTCCCCACACCACCAAATCAGGGCTAAGACCCCTGAGCACAGGGAGGGCAAGTGAAGAAACAGCCCAGGGACACTGGAAGCAGCATGGTCAGGGTGGTGGTGGAGTTCACAAGACTTCACCTCCCTGAGGGAATTGAATATGCAATTGAATATGGCAGGTGAGAAGCCAGCAGGGCACGCCTGTGACAGCACAGCAAGCCCGAGCAGGAGCCTTCAGCACCCAGATGACTTTGGCAGGGCCCAGAGCCAGCTGCAGGGTGCTGCAGGCACTGCTGCCCAAACCAGCCCAGAGGTGCTGTTCAGCATGTCAAACAGATGGCAAAAAGGCACAGGGCTCCTTGTGGCACGTTCAGAGCTAATCCCTGAGCACTGGAGATTATACCAGGAAAGAGTCAGCACATCATGCCCTGCCTCTCCTGTAGGGCCACCAGCACAGACCAGGGCCTCTTCTGTGCAGCTTTTACCATGGAGGGGGCTCTTGCATGACAGGAATGGAGTAGAAAATAAATATAATTTGGTACAATCCCAAACCTAAATGAAAATTTAACTTCAATTTGCACTCAAAAAAGTGGGTTTTCAGTGCTGGGACACAAACAGGATGACTAATATGAATGAGTTAATAGGAATGGAAATCACTCCCATCTGAAGTGAAAGTAAGAGCCAGAGCTTAATGCACTTAAATTCTGGGGATTGGATAATTCCTGAGGATAATGATAATTAAAAAAAAAATCTATCAAGGCATAAACGGCAGTGTGTGCTAGGAAACAGCAAATATAAAACTATGTTTAAGAGACGACCATTAATCCAACTGCACTAGTGTGCAAGATTTCCTGAACAAGTTATGAAGGGAACCATAATTAAAAGATATGGTGGTTAATGGAAAGCAGTATAAAATGTAGCACGGATGTACAAAGAGAAGCTCATGCCAGACTGAATTCAATATCTTTCTTTTAAAAGATAACTAGTTTTCCATGGGAAAAATGTGGTAAGTCTAATCTATTTGGACATCTGTAAGGAACTTGGAAATAAAACTGCACGGGAAAGTGCTGGTTGGAGCTACAAAAAAAGGGGTGCTACAAAAATTATTAGCAGTAAGAAACTCTCCAAGGAGCTGACCAGAATACACACATGCTATGTTCTTGTCCTCCCATCTTTTATCTTAGCAGTGACTTAATTTTTTAAGGTTAGTCTGAGTTTCTATGGTTGATGAAATTCAATTCTCACATCTTAGGTACTTAATAAGCCTACACATAAAATAAGCTTTTTTGGGGGGGAGGAGAATATAACAATTTATTGTCCTTTGAAGTAGTCAAGGACAGTGGCGTGTCTGTCCTTAGCTTCAGGAAAGTTTCTTTTCATAAAAAGAAATTTTATGTCCTAAACCATCCAGTTTCTAATGCTCCCCAAGCCTGTATTGCTCTCCACAGCTGCAGCACAGCTTTGTTTCTTCACAGTTTCAGTCCATCCTCTCTCCTCTGCAAACTCAGTCACGTCATTGCCAATGATCTGGTGTGAAGTTTGCTTCTTGCTGACAGAGGGGAGGCTCAGATACTCCATCTGCAACTTTACACTGTGGATACTCCTGAGGCACCAAAGATGAACATCAGGCATGTGCCAAATCCCCTGCCCCACAAGGAGCAGCAGCACTGAGGTGTGGTTTGGGAAAATGCAATCATTGGCAAAGGAAAGGACTGGGACCATTCTTCTGCCCCCTGACAGGGAAACACAGTGGTCATGGCTGTCAATCAGCACAGTCCCAGCACCAGTCAAACCCACTGTGGAAAAGCCCAAAGAACCATTTCCCTGGGCCAAGCCAGGAAAGCTCAGTACCAGACAGGAATGACATTGGTCTGGACCTTAGCTGCCCTTTGGGAGACTTCCTACAGAGGCACCTTGCAGGAGCACACTCCCAGCACACTCCCAGTCCCAGTGACTCTTCAGCTCCGAGGCTGCAAGCACAATCCTCCCCATATGGGCAGTGGCAGATACTCTGTCAGCAGGCAAACATCTGCATGGCTATTAAAGAAATAAAACCCAGAAAGGCTGCACACACCAAGTGGTACTAAACTGCTATAAAATTCAAATTGAGCTGCATTGCATTGCGCAAACTTCCCCCCAAACCCACCCCATGTAAGGTTATTAAATGAATGGGACTCAAGTTCTAGAAAGAAAAAAAAAAACAATATGAAAATTCCTGAGAAGCCAGTGCATAATTTTCCCATCTCCAAGCCATAATGTGGCAGTGCTAGAAGGTTTCCTATTTTGGAAACATCAGGCAGGCACATTCTGTCTCCATCCCAGCATGTCTTAATCAAAAGCATCCTGATCTCAGGTTCAGCAGCTATTTGCAGGAACAACCAGCAACACACAAATGATCAGACAGATTACAGAAGAGACCAGTCCTGTACCAAGAAGCCTTAGCAGGGTCTCCTACCCTCTCCAAACATGTGTCTTTGTGCTTTAGCATCTCCATACACTGCTGCAGGAACCAGAGAGGAGCAACACAGTCAAGATGTGAGCAGTATGGCCAAACCAGACTGTCCAGGGCATCACTCATTCAAAGATGCTGAAGATAATTTGGGTTTATTGCACAGTGTCTTTCAGCCTTTGGGTACAGTGAAGAAAGTGGGAGAGACACAGGGAACAGGTGGGAAGGTTCTGAACCAGCCTGGAAAGCATCCATAAAGAGCAACAGCGTGTAAAATCAGAAGTTGGTTTTCTATAGGGAAATAGAAGAAGGTCCAGTCCTGATGTCATTTAAGGTTTAACTGTTTTAAAGAGATTTCACCATGCAACAACTCACAGCTCTGCCCTCCCTGGAACCAGAGGTTCAGACATTGTGAAATGGAAATCAGTGTCGATGAGCTGGAGCTCCCTTCTCATTACAGAAATAATGAATAAACTACTCCTCACAAAGGGCAATAGAAAACTTTACAAGACCATCCACAATCTGAATCTTAACAAGCTTAAAATATATTAATACCACCAGTATTTGATCTTTTATGAGCAGGAAAAGAACATTAATTTACCGCTGAAGAATATTTTGGGTTTTCACCTCCTGTGATGAATCTCTCAGACAAAATCAAATCAATTCACATTACTACTTGTCTATCATCAGATCATACGGAGGAACCATTCAGAAGGTAATTGAATAAAGTTTTTAATCTTAGATGACATTCAAATACAAGTAAACAGCTTTCTCACTACTAAAAAAAAATCACGCTTACTTAACAGGTGGCAGATGTAATGATGCTTTTAAGGAGATTGCAGTATTAAGCTGAACAAGAATGACAGAGCTGACAGTGTCTCTTCAGTGGTCTTTAGAAAACAAAGTTTGCTTGCAAACTTAAAGTGACTGTCTCAGAAGCTCTCCATGGAAAGGGAAAGGCTGGCTGTCCATGGAAATGGTCAGATACTTCTGGCTGAGCTCCCTCACAGCACACCCCTCACTTCTGCAGAGCCTGGGGAGGCCAGTGCAGCTCAGGTGCTGCTGTTCAGCCCTGCCTCCACTCATCTTTCTGGGCACATCTTCCCTCTGGAAGATTTAAGGAAATCAATGTCCTCTGGTCTATGAGTGTAAGAGAGAGACAGTGCTTCTTCCTGGAAGCTTTATGTTTTATTAGAACAGTGATATAGTTTAAAAAAACCAAAAAACTATATAGGAAGGAACATACTTGCCTGGAAGCCTTCCTCACTGCCTCCTTTACATTAATACAGATATTGCAAACCTCCTTCTCTAGACATAGGAACACTTAACAGAATTTGCTGACCTGGCTCCACCTTGACACAACAGTTCCCACAGCACCTGCAATAACATCCACCTGAAAGAGACATTGCCATCAAAACCCAGGTGCCTGCTAAATTGAGCAGTGCTGCAGAGACTGAAAATTCCCCCAAGATGGAGACAAAATAGTTCACAGGAAGCCAATGCCCTCCAGGTTAGCAGTGAGTTCACCCAAGCCAAAATCCCCCAGGGGTTTTTTCAGACATCTCAGCTCCTGGCTTCGGAGAACCAGCCTCTCCCTCACTGCCTGACCCACACACCAAAATATTCCCTGCCCTGTGCCCTGAACCAGGCTCGGTCCTGCTTAACCTGCATGGTGCCCACCACATCCCCATGCATTTGGGAAACCCCTGCAGTCAGAATTGCTCTCTGTTGAGAATAGTTAACAATCCAATTAGTTTAAAATTAGCTGGTTTTAAGGTGCAAGGCAAGAAAATATTTAAGTCAGGAGGAATCCTCCTCTTTAATTAACTTTGGTGGAAAACAAGTTTGTCAGACAGTATGGATATGTTTGTTTTGGTTCACTAGATTTCTTAATAAACACATTAGGTGTAACATACTACAGTGAGCTTAATTGCACAGCTATAACAAAATTTAATGAAGAACATAGTTAACAATTGCTAAACTGCAGCAGCTCCTGTTATTGCTCACAGAGTTATTACAGCTGGCAGTGGTCATCTGGCTCCTCTGGATCCCAACAGAGCAGAGACTGCACCAACCCATAAAAGAGGTAGAGAGACCAACATACACTTAAATAATTGTGCAGCAAGGCCTTGTAAATTCCAATTTCTGCTAACACTGCTTCCCATGGAGAACAAACAGCCTTGGCTGGCATGGTCCATGCTCTCCTGCCCAGGAGCCATTGTGTTCCCTCACTGAGAGCTGAGCTCACTGTGAACTGAGCTGCAGAGATGCCCCAAGCAGAGGACCAGTCCTGCCAAGCCCTCCATCAACACAGCACGGTGGAGGCTCGTGGCATCCATCACTCCTGTGGCACTCACAGCCCAGGGAGGAGCAATGAGTTGTTCTTCTCTGCAGGTCAGTACGTGGCTTTAAGCATTTCTGTCCAAGAGCTGGGAATTCTTGGAGGGAAGAGCAGAAGGAAGAGATACAACCAGCACCTCCCTGCTGCCAGGGCCATCCCAGCTCTAAGCACTGTGAAAGTTTGCCCAGTGTCCCTGTCTGAAGGCCACAGCCAAGCAAAATGCACACACTTGTTCAGTATCAGTACCTCTGCAGCCTCTGTTTGGGTATTACCCAAAAATCCATGTGCTGCAGACTTCACTGGTGGGAGCTCTCATTTTGTAGCAAGAGGAACCAGTACTTCTCCATACATGGTCTTCCTGTGGCAGGAGAAGGGAAGCCAGACTGGGGTGCTGGAGAGTGATCCTTGCATGCTGCTAATGCAGAGAGACTGATGGTGCAAGAGCATGGCAAGGGCAGACCAGGTGAGACTCTGTACCACAAGCAGCACAGAGCAGTTCTGCACACACTGGATGAGACATGTCCCACCTCACAGAACCTCCAGGGACACCCCTTCCACATCCCAGCACATGCAAGTCTCAAAATCAGTACTGGCTGATCCAGCCAAGACAAGGAGCAGCCCTGACAGAGACACAAATAATTTTAGTTTTGTTTGACATAGCTTCAATTTTCTATTCCTCCTGAGAGGCTGAGCAGCAGCAGTTGATCCTAATACACACACACATATATATATATATAGAACATATTCCTGTGATGGATGTCTCCCTTCCCTACCACATCTCTCAGTCAGCACACAAATTTACTTCAGTCAATCAATCATTCTGCTATCTGCACCTATCACCATATATTAACTCCAGTGATAAGATAGTGATAAGATGAAGTTTAGATATAGGTCTCTAACCTCTGGCTGGTGCAAATGAGTTTACACAGCCCGTACTTTCACAATCCCATGAGGAGAAATAATACTTACTACCTCTGGGCTAATGATGAGCACAGACTGCATATCCATACTTTTATAGATACCCTGGAGAAAGGTGAGGGAAGGTGCACTCCATAAGCATATTGATGAGTTATGCAGAAGTGCTCCCAGTACCCATTAGACACTCTAATCTCATGTAGTCTATTAAGAGGAACACAGGCTGGACAAACCACCGCACTCTGTTACTTTACAAGTGATAGGCAGAGAGGCCATGGACAGAAAGAAGTCCTTTGACTAAAATTTAATCAGGCAGGAGAGAGTATACAGCAGGGGTTTTGCTGCTGTTTTACCCATCATCCCTCGAGAGGAGAAAAACAATCCTTGCTTAGCTTTGGTGGCAGACAAAAACTGATGTCACACTGTGAGGTGAGGGCTGAGGGCCTTTTCTCCACAAAACCATCTCTGAGAGCTGTTCATTCTTTTTTGCCTCTTCCCAAGACCAATCATGTCCCAAGCCATCCATTGCACACACCTGCAAAATGGTGTCATTTGTTCCACTGCTTGGTAAAGTCTATTTTGGCCTGAAACAGCAACAATTTAGCAAAGCAAAATGAATCCGACTTCCTTTGGCAGAGGAAGTGTATCAGTCATGGCAAAGAAGTGCAGTTTTCCTCCCTCTGCCTGCAATTGCTAACTGTACTTGGCCCCAGGTGGTTCAAAGGACTTGTGTTTAGAAATCCTGGTTGTCTGCAATTGAAGTTATGCATTGCCACTGAAGGGAAAGTGCAAACATTCTCCCCAAAGGTTTTAGAGGTGCCTGGCTGACCATACACCCCTCCAGACCACGCAGCCACCTCAGGAGGCATCGCCAGTGACTCAGCTGTCATTCCCCCTCAGTCTGGTGAATATTCTCTATTCAAAGGTGGTAACAACCAGAAGAAAGACATAACCCATTTTGGTTGTGTCACAGCAGAAAGCCTGGAGAGCATTAATTAAGGTCAAGGGAAAGAGCTAGGAGGGTTAAGAGCACAGGAGCAGTCAGCAGCAAAATATTGCCAATTAACATAAAAAGCGCACAAGTTGTTCATTCTGTTTAAGCTCATTAAATATTGAAATTAAGTGTTATGAACTATTAAATAAAATTAAAGTCAAAATTAACTGCCATGCCTCGCCTTATAACAGCTCATTAGGGATGCTCACCAAGGAGCATCACCCCACACACAGCACCACTGCTGCTCCCTCTGGGACCTGCCTGCAGAGAGCTCCCACGCATCAGGCTCCCAAAAAAGTTGGTGGGCAAGAGTCTGACACTTGTGGATCAGCAGCCAGCCTTGTCCATCTGAGCTAGACACAGCTGGAGATGCAGAATAACCAGCAACAAGCTCCTGAATGTTTCAAGTGACAGAGCTCTTCTCAGAGCAGCTTTAAAATCCCCCCCCCCCCACGTTTGCTAATTAGTCACACCTAAAAATACATCATTTGCCCCAGAGACCAAGAGGATTAAGTCACTTTTTTTTTCCCTAAAGACATGATATTTTTATAGGAAGAAAATTTGGTAAATATATGGAAATGAACCAACTCTCCTAAAAGGTTCTCTGATTTTAAGTGAAGACTGTTCTGCATCACCAGCTGTTTATATGCACTGATTGAAGGCATAATTGACAAGGGATAATTGCTTATTCTTCCTAATACATGGTGAATTACATTTTTCTGACTCAGCACACCATGCTGATGAGAAGCCTCACAAAACACTTGCAACAGAATCAGTTTGGAGGGCAGGAGCCAGACACTTTTCTACAGGAGGGGCCACTTGGGCTTCATCTTGAGCACTGGAGAGCCATGCTGAGTCCTCAAGAAAGCTGTGACACCACCCAGGAGGCCTGGGTCTCCTTGGCACTACAAAATAGCTCAGCTAAAAGTGCTACAGAGCTACCAGCACATCATGCCTGGTACAAATCTGCCATCAAACACAGACATATTAAAAGTACAACAGGATCAGAGTTCAAAACTGTGAGAGGGTTTAAATATTGAATATTCACTACTCAGGTGAATGTAAGAGCTACTTAAGACCACGAGCATTTAATAATGCTGATAAAAATCAGCAAAGGCTGATAATTGCTTTGCAGAAAATAGAGCCCAAGGAATGAGTGGGAGGAGGATTTAAACCCCTGTAGTATTTGAAAGGGAAATATTTTTGTCCTTAAAATGCTTCACAGCAGTTTAAAAGGGGCAAAGAGGTTCCAGAAAGGGTTTTAGGGATTTCAGAAGTGCATTTGGAAGTCTTTCCAAAAGTCTTGGCAATTAAGTTGGAAGAAGGTATTACTGAATGTCCTCAAGCCCAGCCAACTGCCCAGAGTCAGCCCAGGAGCAGGAAATGCCTCCTTGTTTTAGCAGGGCTGGCAGGCTGGTGCAAGGTCTGGTCAGTGGTGACACAGGGGCCTGTGCAGACAGGATGACAAAACTCTCCCTTGGTCAGACACTAACTGCAGCACTCAGGCAAATGCTTCAGACAGGTGAGGCCAGGGTTGTATTCTATGGATGTTCCCACAACCCACCCCAGCCCCCCTGACTCCAGAGACTTTGGATGAATATCTCCAGCTTTATCAGATAAGAAGCTTATCTGAAATTCAAGGCAAGGTTATTCCAAGGCTCTTCCTTTTCTGCATGTTCATTCTGTTTCAATGGAAAGATATTTTATCTAATGCTTTTTAATTCTGGCTACAGAGTATAATTGGCCAAGACTGGAAGATAAGCAGTTAAAAATCTCCATTTCCTTTTTGAATTAAGGTTTTCTTGAAAACAACCTAAATCACATTTAATGAACTCAAAATATTTAATGCTTATTCAGTAAGTTTCACTGGAATTAATTTTTGGTTTATATACAAACAACACTTCTGATTGTTGAAATAGAGTGTGCCTTCAAATTAAAATCTGCTGGTGGGATATGTAACCTAACATTTCCTTCAGATTAATGCCAACACTAGAGAGGACATCTCTTGAACAACCTTACTGCTCCAAAGAGCTGTTAAAGGAAGTTACATATACAGAGGTGCAGAGCTCATCCTCCCAGTGTTCCTCTTGCTGGCTCTGCCATCCCCACACATCAGGGATGGCTGCTGAGCACAGACATGTCCAGGTTCACCTCCCATCACCACAGCAGGACAGGGCTCTCTGAATGGCCACAAACTGACCAAATCAGGGTATTTTTTCTAAATTTTCCTCCAACCCGTGCACCCCATGTGGTCACTGGTTGGGCTGTGCTTCACAGCTGGGTGGTCCTCAGCCACAGCCTGTGCCCTGATTGATACAGGCACTCAAAAGCATCCCAGTGCTCAACTCTTAAGCATCATCCTTTGCACAGACTTCTTTTGGAGTCAGCAGCAGTGCACAGCAAAGGGCAACAAATCCTGTCAGCTCCCGTGGAGCTTTGTCCTGGCATAACTCCCCCAAGGCAAAGCTGGGCAAGGAGGAATCGAGGTGGGACATCAACCAGATCAGATCTTACCATGAAGTGATAATGTCCTAGAAGGTGCCACTGGAGAGGATCAGCAAAAGGCAGAGAAACACTAATGAGACACAGATTAACAGTGACTTTGGCTTATCTCTTCTTTCCTAAGGGAGGGAAGAATCTCTAATAGCAGGAGGAGTAGTCTCAAGCAGCAGCTGAAGCTTTGGGGAGTATTTTAACCACACCATGTTCCCAGGACCCCATATCCACATTTCACCAGCGTTTGCCTGGGTGGAGAGGTGGAGCAGACCCCCTTTGGCACCCCAAGGACCAGCCCCTATTCAGTGCCAGTGAGCTGCCATGCAGTGTTAAAGGCTTTGCAGCGTGACTCGGGAATACAGCACATGTAAAATCTCCATTTCAGAATTCTGCTGTTGAATTCAGGGAGACAGAAAGGGAGTGGTGGAAAGCTGTGAGCCTGGATTGTGTCTTTGAGGCACTTTGGGGCTCCAGCAGTGATGCCCCATTAACACAAACAGCCAGTGCCAAGCACACCCCGGAGCACTAGGGGCAGATTACTCCGCACAACACAGATATTGCCCTGCAAGGAGGTGGTAGGCTGTTTTCCAGAGGCTCTGCTGCCTCTCACAGAGTAGAGTTGTTTCCTTAACCTACTGCTGTAGGCTGTGGGTGTAGAAGCAATACCAGAGGAAAAACAAAATAGGATAACCCAAAGGAAATTATCCTGCGCTTGCTTTCAAGGAAATTGCTGGCTCATTCACTAAGCCTGCCAGAGTTTAAAAACTGCTTGGTCAACACTCAGGCACATGGTGTGATTCTTGGGGTGGTCCTGGGCAGGTCCAGTTAGATTTCAATGATCCTTGTGGGTTCCTTCCAGCTCAGGATAGTCTGTGATTCATTGGCCAAGAATTAACCGGCAATGGCTGCGCAGCTCGGGTTTTGCTGGCCAGGACGAGTATCTGCTGCAAAAGCACCAGGTGAGCTATTAGCTGATAGAAAGGGTTAAAAGACTGCTCCAAGGCAGGCAGATTTGGCATTTCAATAAGGTACCTCTAATTAGGGCCACAGGCTGGGGACAAGAGAGGGACAGCCAGCCTAAGACCTGGCACAAGCTCAGAGCAAACTTGTGTTTTACAGGGATCACTGGTCTTACCCAGGGTCTTGGGAACCTGAGCAGAGGGCTCAAAGCAGGCTGAGAAAATGAGTAAGGAAAGTGAGGGTGTTAGAGATGCAGACCATGTAATTACAGGCAGAGACACCTGGATGGCTTAACAGAGGTAAATGAACTTCAGTTCATTAAGGTCTAACACAAGACAGCCAAAGATCTCAAGTGTCAGTACTAAACAGGCTGGAGGAATTCAGCTCTTCAGGTCCATCACCAGTTTGTTTTGCGTATCAGGATCCCAACAGGGCTGCTGGGGCACAGCTGGGAGTGGGAAGGAAGCAAGAACGTTTTCCTTGCAATCTCACATAGGAAGGACAGCACAGGAAAAACCAGGAGATCAGCCAAGGCACGCACACCAGGGACTGCACAGTGACAAACCTCTGTCTCAGCTTTGCAGCAGCTGGGAGATGCTTCTCTTCATGCAGCAGCTCTGGCTTCTTGTGACAGCCTTGTGCCACCAGCTCCACTTTCAGACACAAAATGGCTTTTTCGGCCCTAAACTCACAGCACCCAAGAGGCCACTGACTTTGTGCTGGCCAGCCCTTACCTGATGTGTTAAGGGGACCATGAAAGGAGCTCAGAGGGGCAGCAAGAAAGTGTTCAGAGAGGCTCTGGGCTCAAAAAACACACTGAGCTTCTACTACCTTCTTCACACCAGACAGCTGGGGAAAAAATTCAACCCAAAAGCTAGGCCAGCAGGATTGCAGCAGCACACTTTGCACCAACACATGTCCAGTTTGTGCTGCCTTCCTGCTCTGTCCTTACAGAGAGGCTTTTCAGTGCCAGCCAACCACCTAAAGAGAACAAACATTACAAGAAGACAGAAAAATCCACTTTCCTAGGCTGTATCAGAGCTGTTGGCAAAGAAAAAGGAGAACCTGAGCATCCTTCTTGCAGGAGGTGCTGAATGAACAGCAAGCTGAGGGCACCAGTTGCTTTGCAGAGCTGGACCCCAGCCATGTACTGCCATCCCAGCCCTGGTGGCACCTGGTGTCCCAGAGCCCAGAGGGAGCCACCCTTGGTGGTGCTGCCTCACAGTGCTCCAGGAGAGAACAAGCTGCCTCATTCAAACCTGAGACCTTGAATTCCTGCCCAGCAAACCACCCTCTTGAAAAGGGAACTTTCAGATCAGCGTTTATTAATTCTGGAGTGTGATTTGGTTTCCAAGAAACTTTCTTGGCTGAAACAATGAAAAAAATTGCTGGTTTGGCAAAGTTTCTGATTGAGAATCCAAGCGACAGAGCAAGTGTTTTGCTGATAACAAAATCATATACATTTTTGTTTTAAAGCCACTGCTATTTGCTGCAGAATATTTATGGGAAGTGATAAAAATCTACATACTCAGCACAGCTCAAACTTCTTTCCACAGACAGGTCTTTACCCCATCAGAAGTTTTGTGAGCACAGAGGAGTCACCTCTCAGAGGTCCAAACACACATACCTGCTGCACAAGTGGGCCAACTCACCCTTCTGCATGGGACCAGGGCTGCCAGGAGCAGCTAGGAGCTGCACAAGACTCATCCATGTTCTTGAGATCCTGTTAACCAAACAAATTTCACCTGGGAAAATCTGAAATTCAGTTTAGCCAGAGGAACACACAGTTGTACTGCTCCTGTGCACAAAGCACATAAGAGCCTATTCAAAGCTGTTTCCCTCCTATACTTTAGTTTATATCAAATCAACATTAGGCCAAATAGATGCTCTCATATAAGCTGTTCATAGGCAGCCTGGATTATGAGTCTGGTTTTATGCGACTTGGAAGTCCTATTTCTTATTTCTTGTTTTTTAAACCTCTTGCTGTTAAGACTGGAAGCATAAGGAAACTTCCAGCTCTGGCTGTTGCCTCGCTCAGTTTGCCCAATAGATCTTCAGGCAATGGTGCAGATTACTTGATTGTTGCTAGATCTTACTGCCACCTCTGAAAAACTGTGTGCTGACAGACACCAGTGACTGGAGGTCAGAGCAAGCAGCTGGAAAAAGGCTACCAGCACTGCTGTGGGGAAGCAAGACTATCAAGCCTGGAGTATTTATCAGACTGCAGGAGAGCTGACTTGCCTGCTAAACAGGGTGGGTTGGGGTTTTTTCCTCCATTCAGATGAGGAGGGAGTTGGAATCTCATACAGCTATTTGCTGGAAAGGAGCAGCTTTCCACTCTAGCAGTAGCAGCCCTGCCCGAACTACTACCCTGACAGCCAGGATATATTGCCTTACTACTTTTGTTAAGAAGAAAATCCAGGGATTTGCAGCTACAACCCCCACCATTAATCATCTAGGTTCAAAGATTTTACTTCTGTGCAGCTCCAGCAGAGCCCTTCGATATGCAGAAGCTGTATTTACCCCCAGGGGATGGCTCTGATGTGGGGAGGTTCAAGGGCACAAACCAAGACCACGGGTTTCCATTTAGACAACTGGCCACGATGGGAGTGGGGGCACTGTGAGGAGCCTGGAAACCATCCCTGAGGCCTGCTTTCCTTAAGAGTATGCACACACTGGAGGTGAAGTCTGACTCAAGTGAGAATTGGGGACTCAGTCCATCAGGTCAGGACCCCCAGCTGCTCTGTTCAGGCCTGTGTTTCACAGGTAAAAGCATCCCAGGTATGCACAGAGGGGAAGTTGGGATCTATCTGCCACCATTGCTGAGCACAGCTGGGTCCCTTCATTGCTCAGCTCATCAATCCACAGAGAGGCTATTACTGTTATTGATGTGCCTCAGACCTCAGGAGTCCTCAGACTTCCAACCCCAAGAGCTTTAAAGTCATGAATTAAGGCCTAAGAGTCATTATTAAAAAAGCTGCAACCATTGCATTATTTTCATCTGCCGTCTGTTTAAATGCTTCAGGCTATACTTAGCTCAAGGTTTCTCTCCACAAGAGCTAGAAATTTACTTGCTCTAAATGAAAAAAAAAAAACAAAACCCTCCGATTGTCCTGGAGTTATGCAGTGATTTGAACTGAAGTTTTCATTACTGTGATACTTGCAGTATAGGCAAAACACTCCAGTGCTTCCAACTTGTCCTTGAGAATGTATTGCTTAGGGTGGGGAAGGATGAAAATCCAGGACCTGGCCAGAGCTCATCTCACATCATTTTTTCCCATATGCATTTGTGCCACAGTCCACATCAAGGCAGCGATTTCCTTAGGTGTTTGCCTGCCCTCCCCATCATTGATTTTAAACCACTGGATCAAGGGGAACTTAGTTTACCTTAAGTTTTCCACTTCGGTTCATTTTCAAGCCATCTCAAATGAATTGAAAAGTAAAGCACAGATTCAGTTTCCTAATCCACTCTGGTGGATCCACCCCATTCCTCACAACCAGCCTTCATTCACCTGCTCTCACCAAGAGCAACACTGATAGCCAAAAAAAAAAAGGAAAGAAGGGGGGAAGAAATAAGAATATCTAGCCTCAAAAATAAGACTTTTTTAAAAATTTTTTTCTTTACTGAATTTCCATTTCCCCAAGTCCTAAAGAAGAGCAAAGATAAACTACAATTGATTAAAAGATGTTCTATTCCACAGCCACAATATTTGAAGTCCTTAGACCTCAGCCAGAAACAGCCCATTTAGATTTTAATTACTTCTAACTCACATAGTAGAAAGTTTGCGGTTACAAATTAGGACCCAGTACTCCTTGAAATCAGTGAAAAAATGGCACCAAGATCAGACTTGGCCCTGAAAGAGAAAAATAAAAACCTTTTTCTTTAAGAACAGCTTTAATTTCTACATTCAGTAAGAATTCAAGAGAAAAGCCCAGGATGTTTCTCAAGCTGGAGAGTGCTCTGTTTTATTTTCTGCTTTATAAAATAATCCTACTGGAAACATCTCTCTGCATACATTCAGTAGCTCTATTCCAACAAAAAAGGAAGCCCTACCCAATACTGTAGATAACTTAAATATTGAAAGGATTGCTCTACAAACACCACAGCCCTGCACAGAGCTGGAATCCAGAGCAGCATGGGAAGGTGGAGGCATCACCCCCAGACAGGAGGCACTCTCCTTCCACAATACCCTTGCTATGCAATAGTCCCCTCTATGGACATCAGCTTAGTCAATAGCAACACAAAAGATTTATTGCAAGACATCCACTAAAGAAAACTTAGGAGGAGCACACCCATTCCCACTGCTGGTAAGGCAATTGCTCCATCAGGGAATGGGGGAGGTCAGTGCAAAGGGTGTCCTTTGTAAACAGGTGCCCACACCTCTGTCCCACGGGGACTGGCTCCTTGGAAACTGCAGACATCTGTGGGTCCTCACACCCTTGAGGAGGACCAGGCCCTTTGCACAGCCCCCATTGCATTTTGGGGTGGCTAGATTCCAAGAGGAAAAACAAAAGGACTAAGTTGACCTGGCTTCAGGTAATTTCCAGATTCAAAAATCAGCAGTCCTGGCTGAATCAATTTGTATTTCCTCCTCCTGATGCCAAGGTCTCCTTTCTGAGATCACCAAAAGTTCTAAAAGCTGTACCACTCACAAGGGCAATAAGAATTCCTTTAATATGTCATTTTAAACCACCCACCACACTCAGTCATTCAAGTCTTTGATACTCATCTGCTGCTTTACTGAGGCCCTTTGTTAAGGCACAATGTGATAGACCTGAAGCTCTCTAGGGTGAACCAATTTTCACAGAATGTGGCTTTAACAAATTCTATGTAGCCAACTGGAAAATTAAAAACTGTCTTTTTTTCTCTGGAATTTATTAAGGTTGAAGTAGTCTTTATAAGTATCTTCTCAACATGTCAGTACTATCTAATCAATTGAAGATAAATTAAGGGTTTGATCAGACTTTCTTTCACAGGAATTGACCTGATGAGTAGAGACAATACTTACTGTGTTACTTCCTCCAGTGCAAGTAGAAGAAAAACCAACTGTACCTTGCTACAAGTGGCCAATTTTGGGTACTCAAGGCCACCTGACCTTAAGCATCACTCAGTGCCCACTGCCATCTAAGAATGACTTGCATACTTGCTTTGCATTTGACTGTGCAGGAGAATTGCCATAGTTATTATTTAAATGGCTTAAAATTGGGACAGCTTGAAGGGCAGCAGGGCAGACTGGACCATGAAAACCCAAGCAGTGCCACACAGCCCCCTGAGGTTACCACAATGCCTCCTCTAAAGCCTTCTTGAGAGGAGAGACAGACACTTGATTTCTTTACTCAAAAAGACAACACCACAGGCTCTGGGTAGTCAAGAAAGCTCAGAGGTAAAGCCACTTAAAAATCACAGAATCCACTAAGGTTGGAAAAGACCTCACAGATCTTTGACTCCAGTTCCTGACACAGCACCACTGTGTTCACCACTAAACCACACTCCTCAGGTGCCACTTTCACTTGACTTGTGAACTCTTCCAGGAACCAGTGATTCCACCACTTCCCTGGGCAGCCTGTTCCACTGCCTGACCACCCTTTCAGTGAAGAAATTTTTCCTGTCATCTATTCTGTAAACATCCCCAGCACAGTCTGAGGCCATTTCCTCTCATCCTGTCACCTTCACACACCCAAATTCCTGCTTCCACCTCTTCCTAAACCAGGCAGGGAAAAGGTTGGAAAGCCCACACCAGTCTTCCCTCCAGCCACCTGCAGGGTCTGCAGAAATACCCACCCAGGGAGGGAAAAAGCATCTCCACAGAGGTGTATTTCCAGCATCCCAGTGCAGAGCTTCCACCCCTGACCAGGCAGAGACGCTGCCCTACCACAGCTGCTCTGATTCACTGCCCAGGAGCCAGGACTGCTGAGCAATACTGACAAATCTGGCCCAATATCCTCACCCTGAGATGCTTCTCAGACACACCATGCTGATGGCTGCCAATCTCCCACGTACCTGTAAAGATCCTGAAACAGCCAGGTATTCATTTCAGGGAAAGTGCTGAAACAAGAATAGGAAAAAAATAACCCACAGGAAAAAAATCATTTCTGTTTGAGTGTAATAGATGCCCTGGGAGGATGACAACCTTTGTGTATTTGTTGATAGAACAAGCTGATGATGTGACTGGGCCACAAGAGAGGCTAATGAGTTTCTGCAATTATTACAGAAGGTCTGCTCAGGAGAAGATGAAGTTCAGTGTTATTGCTCAGGCCCAGGAATCCCAATTTAGAAAAGATCTCATTCAGACTGTAACAGGTACAAAGGACCATACCTGTTTAGTTAATCTCACCAAAGAAGATAAAAAATAACCCATTTCAGTTTGCAAATGAAAGTCTAGTGGTACATTTGCAGCCTTTGAATAGATCAGGGAGATTACCAGCATCAGCCCCTGCCTATTTTTACACAGAGCTGGAGTGACCCTTGACTCCACCAACAATGTGCAAGACAAAAAGCAGTACAGACACAAGAGGAATTTTTACATTTAATTTCCAACACAAATACATTGGCTAGTTAAATGTCTAAGTGCTAGATGAGGGCATAGCTGGAAAAGCTTTCCCACAGGAGAGGAAGAAATAAGCATCCCTTACTAAAAGGATCCCACTGCTTGCAAGTTCTCTGAACAGGACTGGGATCCTTCCTTGAGCCAAGACACTGAGTTAAACTTTCAGCCACTTCCCTTCTTCCCTGACCCCACAAAGCAATTTGTGTGGATACTAACAGCCCCAGTAGCATCTCCAAAGCTGTTCATATTTTACAGTCTCCTCATCACTGAATATTTCCATGAAGCATTTGCAAGTTTTTCAGAAGAGGGATGGGGGGAAGCAAGTTTAATATACTGAAAAATTAAAAATTTAGGGGCAGGATAAAACTAATTGAATCTTGTGTTAAATTATACCACTGCAGGGATACCAGTGCAATTTTATCATTCATACTTAGTCTAATAAAAACTCTCAGACCTTTAATTTATCTCCACTCCAGCACCATCCTGCATCATGAAAGGGTTTTAGCACAGAGCAGAAGTCAGGCTGAGGAGCACCACAAGCTGTAAATACAGCAGCTGGCTTCAGCTGCTTCCCCCATGGGAATGACACCAGGGTACTCGTTTCTAAGGATAAATCAGAGATAAGCACAGCACCTGAGAGCTCACTTGCTTTCATGTTCTGCACAACTGCTTTGCTCTCCAAAGTGGGCATAAAACTATGCAAAGCAAGCATGGGGAAGTCTCAGCTGGGCTTGGCCTCCAGCAGTGTCCCCCACAAGGATAATTCAGAGCTTCTGTGGTTGCTGCTCATCAAGAGGACAGAAGAACAGCTTTCCTTTCTCCAAAGCCATGGTCCATCCCCTCATACTGAAAGGTGTTTAAGACATCCTCAGAATTTAGGCAGCTTCCTCAGACCAGTCCCACATTATTTGTAGAAAGACAGGGCTGTGTACCAAGCAGTTGCCACATCTGACCCCAGGAGACAGCAGATAGTGCTGGTGCTTGCATAGCCTGCAAAACATGCTGTACTTTAATCCTCAGGTCTATAGGGATCCGTGACAGATATTTTGTGCATCTTCTGGGCTAGAGATTTATTGCACAGTTGCCTGAGCTCAATGTGCCAGCTGTTCCACATTAGCCCCTTGCCCCCATACTCATTTGAAGCCCTGTTTTGAATTGATTGTCCCCAGATGGGAACTAAGCAAGTTCTGGAAGATCTGTGTGGCTCCACCTGCCTGAGATCTGGGTGGATTTTGATTTCACATGAAGCTGCTCAGTGAAACCTTCCTACTCCATATCTATTTCCCAGCAGGTTTCACAGGACCTTGTACTTGAAGGAGCAGTGGTCCCTGCCAGCCACCCACCCCACTCAACACTCAAGCTCAGCCTGTGCACCACTCCCCCAAAACAGGCAGGGTAAAATTTCCACAGTGTCTTTTAACACAGTTTCAACTTTAAAAAGCCAACAAGAAAATGAACAGCTGACTAAACTGTTGCATGGTTTTGAGGAATTATTAATTTCCCTTATTGGTACAAGCTATGCATTCATAAGCAGCACAGAGCCTCACCAGACTCCTGCCAGACTGAATCATTTTAGCTGGCAGATGAAAAACTGCAAAAGTTCAAGGTTGCCACAACAGCAATCAGGCTTTAGTTCAGGAAATGCTATAAACAAGTAAGCAAAAAACCTCCCAGCCTCAAGACGCTGGAGATTCAATTCCATCTTACAGAGCCAGGCACTCGAGGTGCACTGGAGGTGGGGATGGGATCTGTGGGAGCTCTGCAGTGGCCTCATCCCAAAATGACACAGGAACACAGGGCTTTAGTGCCTGTGAGCTGGAAGGACCTAGCAGGCACCAAAGGGTACCCTGGATACATCAGTAATTTCTCTGCTGCCAAGGCACCCTTCAGGTAGTTCTTACAACTTTTAACCTATCCCAGGATGAAAAAGACCATTGGAGCATCTTCCCAGGCTGAGAAAAACAACACAACTGCTCTGTCCTGCTGCCTCTGCAGGGATATCTCGGACAGCAACCTGTAGAGCTGCACTGAGTAGGTACATATGGTCAGGGACCACCTTCAAAACACAGCAGCTTTAATTATTCTCGCTCCTGTGCTAGACATATGGCATTTTACCTTCAGTTTAAATGCCATCAGCTTCTATTCCCATATTGTTCCTTTCCAAAACTTGTCCTTTCTCCCCACTTTAATATTTTAAGCTGCGACAGAACTAGTTTTTTTCAAAGTCTGTAGCCAAGCAAATATGTCCATGTCATAAGATGAATGACTATGCAGCTAAAGCAGTGATGTTTTCAGGATTAATCTTGCCTAAATATTTTATTTCTTCATTTTGAATTATGAAGATCTTTTTACGTAAGTACTGATAGAGTTTATAGATCATTCCCAAAAGGAAAGTTTGATTAAAAAACTAGAAAACCACTTGAGGAAGAGGACTTCAGTCTTATCTGAAGGACAGTTTTTGCCACCTACTGAAGAGCCTATGATAAGATAAGACACTTATTTTTGGTAGTGTTTTTATTTTGAAAAAAAAAGGACTATCATAAATCTTGTGCTACTTTGCCATTGTTGGATTAATATAATGAAACATTTGCTCGAGTTTAAAACCATTAGGCATTGTCAGAGAGTATCTGGGACTCAGCACTCTGCAAGGATTTGGCACCACATGCACCTCCTTGTACTGTGGGATTCATTGAGAGCTGTCAATGCACATTTCCTTCAGGAAATCAGAAAGCATAAGAAACCCCGTGGCAGATAAAATGCAAGACTGATGAGCTGCAATCAGTATAAATTAGCACCTGCAAAGGATAAATCCAATGCACAAGGAAAGAAAATATCTATTATGACTATCAGAAAAATTCCAGGTGCAACATGAACTTGAGGAAGTGACAGGGTTGTTATTTACAGCTAGACCTCTTCAGCAACTGGAGTTTTGCAAAGAAAAAAAGAAAGCAAAACCAAAACAAAACCAAAGCTGCTAAGATCTTAGACACCCTGAAGGTGGGTGTACACCCATCATGGCACCATCCTTGCCAGGTTACATGAGTTAACACACCAGAACTCCTGGAAACGCTCAGGGCCCAGCTGGGAGGTGGTGGAGGGCTGGCTGGACAGGGAGAAATGTTGGCTCTGCCAGAGGAACAGTTCTGCAGGAGGTTATTTACATGTTCTATAGGAACAAAAGGGTCCATTTTCCCCCATGCATTGTTGTGTAGCCAGGACAGAGACCTAGAGTGTTAGGAAAAGTTTTAGTAGACCAAGCAGATGCAAAAAGGAAATTGGTGTCAAGGACAAGCACAGCCCAGTGTCACCAGGCACCCCAGCAGGTCACATAAACCATCTAAGCTACAAATTTCATTTAGAGCTCCTTGTTCCTACTACACCTGCAAAAGCCAGATACTGGTCTCATCCAAGAGCACCTCTTAACTAGGAGATAAGAGCCATTAACTACCTGCTGGCCCGGGGATATCTCCTTTCACTGCTACCCCACTCTCAAGTGCTTTGAAAAATACCGAGTTTCCTCTTGCAGGGGGAGGGATTACTATTTGCAAAGTGTTAATAGTCTAAAGCCAGCTGATAAGTTTATCCTACATCTCAGCACTTCATAAACAGCAGCTCCAAACATTTTTCCCTGACCAATTTATCAAGATTTATATCAGATTTGGGTTCTCTGCTGCAGCTTGACTTGCCCAATATTTCAGCATTCTGTAATCAAACCCCAAGAGGCCCATGACTCGTGGGCATGACATCTTCTGCTTTTCAAGATGCTCCTGTGCTGTGAAATAAAGAGGTAACTGTGCCAGGCAATAAGCAGGAAGAGACTATTTCAAGAACACAAGAGAAATAATTAAAACTCAGCAATTTATTTAGGAACACGTATGTGCTTTTGTTAGTAGGAGAATGTCATCCATGGCTTTTTTAATCTCGGGATGCACTGATGTATTGTGACACTTGGTGCTTTTCAGCGCCCTGCATTCCCATCCATTCCCTTCCCTCAAGTGGGGCAGGCTTTCCAACGGATTGTCACCATTTAGTAATTACAAATATAAATGTCACTGCTGTCAAATAATATAACACACCTCACGCATCAGGACACAAGCTGTTTAAAATCGAGCTATTATAGCAGAGCCACCGCTGTGTGAACACGCCTTGATTAAATTCATAGACATTAATCATTTTAAATAAAAACTGAATTTTGTCAAGGCAGCAATGAACTTTCCAGAAGATATAGGAGTGAAGTGATGTTTCCAGAAGGCACTGTTCCACCAGGCATTGCTTTAAGACTGGAGCACAGTTGGAGTACATAACACGTAGCTGCAAAAAGCAGCTTTTAAGCGTGAGTTCCACGGAGCAGTTCAGGACCACAAAACCCCTGAAAGCTGCAACCTTCAGCACATGGCAACTGCTCACCTGAGCACAAGCAGAGCCATCACAGTCAGGAGTGTTGTCTGCACAGCCCTAGCAAGCCAACACCAGGGTCCAGGGTAATTGGTTTTGCCACGCTGTCTATCCCACCCCCAGGAAGAGGTTTCCCTGCCAGCATGCTCAGTGCCAAGACAGTTTCTATTTTCCAGACTGTCAGTCTCAAATCCTATCAGATTTCAGGCTGCAGAAGATAGATTATCTGGGCAGCATTATGACAGATGCACTGCTGAAGATGTCCACTTACTCAGAGAGAAAAGGGAAAATTTCTCCCCCTGCTCCTTTTCTGTGTCAGACTCATCTGCCATCCACTGCTGGGTTCATCTTTGTCATGCCTGGGAACAACAACTCCACCAAAGGGTCTGCACAGGCATTAATTAGGAGGAAACGTCGTTTGATGGAAAGATTTAGTCTCTATCTTCCCAGAGAAGGGATATCCTGGGAAAACTATGATTATTCCCCTATATATCAAAGAAGTTCTTCTGCATAGGGATCAAATTGCAGTCACAGAGTGGAACAGCCACTTGGCACAATGATAGATTGCTGTATCAGTCATACCTGCGAACCTTATTTACAGAAGCACCACAAAAATATTTGAGCTGGCAGCTGTTCCACTGTGAGAGCAAATATAGCTAAAAAGGCTTTCTATTTTGCAGAATTTCTAACTCTTTTTCTTTTTTTAAAATGCATGTGCAAATCACATCTCTCCTGTCATCCAGCTCCTGCCCACCCCTTTTGATGAAGGGTGTCCTAAGTGTGAAGCATTTGCTAAAATGCAGACAATGATGTTGCTGTCACTGTTCAGTCTACTTATGAGAGTCCAGCTTTGAGATCAAGAGCAGATGACAGAGGAGAGAAATCTCATTTGGAGTCAGATGATGCTCAGCCCCAGCTTGCTGCATGTCCAGCCAAGTTCTTTACTCCATTGCTGAGTCACCTTGCACTTGCTGGTTTCCCAGGTGGGACTGAGCTTTGCCCAGTTTGGGGTGAGCAGACACTGGTGCCAACTACAGGGGCAGAAAAAGACCCCCAGGGCCATGTCAGAACTGTAGCAGCAAACCAGCCTCAGAGACCAAATTTCTTACCCTTCCATTTCAAATGTGAGGAGAGCTCAGTGCCCTCACACGAATTGAGCACAGCCAATACACAGCCCTGCTGATCCCTCCCCTGCCCTCAGCCCTGTGCTGTTCCCTCCATTACCCAACTACAGCTGTACATGCAGCTGCACAGCAAAAGCAGACTGAGGAACTGATCTGGGCTAAAAAAAGAGGCAACTCCTTGCAAATGAAATCTTAAATTTAGCTTCAGAATTTGCAGCAAAGCTCTCCTTGATTGAGGCTGGTGTGCTGGGATGAGATGCCTCCTGCATGGATCACCCACCCTAGCACACTCAGCTCTTCCCTGGAGCTGTGGGATTTCTCTGTGCTGCCCTGGGACACATCAGCATCGTGCACAGCCTGTGGTGCCCAGCAGCACCGTGGTCCTCCCTGGGCCATCCCCACCAGGCACAGCCTCACCAGACAGACAAGAAGCACTGCAAGGCCACTCACTCCACTTGAGGTACCAGGCAGCATTATCACAAATCCTTAGGCAACAGTAAAGCCCCTAGATTTTGGGGTTTGCTGTTTTATAAGCTGAAACATGCATGCCTATGTTCCATCTCTCTGTTGCCAAAAAGAGCCAGACAGGTAAAATATGAAAAGGTAAAGTTTGTTATAAACACAAAAGCCAGAGCCCACAGCCCTTTCCCTTCTATCCCTCAGCCTGAGTCAAGCACATTAACCTACTCAGCCTCCTCTTCCTGATATAAATGTGTAACAGAAGGAGAATTGTGCCAGGATCCAGAACATATTTGCCACCTACCAGAGCCAGCACTGCACTTTACACCAGAAAAATCTCCCCTGGGCACTCACTTCAAACTCAGGTCAACTTTTGACTCCCTCAGCATCAAGTGAAGCAGCTCTACTGAAAGCTGCTTGAACTACCCCCTCTACCCAAACTTGCTCCCTGGAAGGCCAGAGAAGCTCACCATATACAAAGTTTGCTTTCTCACTTGCTTTGCCTGATACAAACCTGCTACTCCTCAGCACCCCTCAACAAGAGATTAAGCCTCAAACAAAAGCAGCTCTTCCAAGCCCAAGAAAAAGCAGAGCAGACACCACCTCAACTTATCAACCAGGCTCCCAAGCAGCTCCATTTCCCACAGCCAAGTTCTTCCTTTGCAAAGCCACTTCATCCTGCAAATCTCCAACCTAAACACACCTCACCCACCCTCAGCTGGGGAAGAGTGTTTTATACTCATGGCCCTTAATGAATTGTCAGGTGGTCTGCATTCAATGCACCAAAAAACCTCATCTTCCCCACCTGAAAGCTTTTACCCCACTCTCCTGGATTGCCCTGGGAGGAAATGTGTGTTTTGTGATAAAACATTTGTATTCCTTCACAGAGAACAGAAGAGAGGTCAACATAGAGAAAAAGGATGCTGCAAATGGAAAAGTTTGGTGTTTTGGGTTTTTTTTGTTCTTTATGGAGAAAGAAAACCTTTTCTATGCAGAAGAAGTGTTAAAATGTTATGGGTCAAATCAGCAGCAAAGCACACATCTTGCACTTAAAAAAAATACATTTGTGCAGATATAATAAAAGCATCAGAGTCTTGCGCTGCTCTTCAGCAGTGGAAAAATACCCCTGGGCTCTTCTTTGCCTCATAATCACTGGCACAACTGTCCTGTGCAAAATGCTCTCACTGGAGCCAGGCTTGGGGTGGCAGGAAGGGCAGGGCTTGGTGTTGTCACCCAGCACAGTGGCCAGCAGGGCGGGTTTGCAGCCACAGCCTGTGAGAATGGGGCCTCAGACTGTGGTGTGCTGTCTTGCCCTTCACTTTTCAGCCCGTTTTTTGTACACAGGATTAAATTCTTTGCATCAGCTTCAGTAGCAAGAACAGGTCCCCAGCACTACACACCTGAGAGCACTTGCTGCTGGGTGCAATGTGACATCCCCTACTCTTACCCGCACATCATGAATGAAATTCAGAGTAACAGCTGTGCTGTACAGTCAAAGGGGACCTTCTCGTGGACCATTGCAGAAACAATTCTCTGCAAAGTGTGTTTTTTCTTAGCACATGCAGAAGATGAGCTCACTCAGACCACACAGGCGCTGGAGCCTCGAAACCCCGGTGTGCGGCCAGCTCAGGGCAGCGGGGTGGGATGCATGCTCAGCGTGGATGTGCACCTGGATTCTCCCTCCTGTGGCAATCCAGGGAGCACAGCATCCTCCTCAGCCCCACGACCCCTAGTGCAAGAGCAGGAGGAGGGAGCAGTGTGGGGCTGGGAGGGCTCCAGGAGGTACCAAAGCAGTTTTGCTGAAGTCAGGGCCGCACACGGCGTGTTAGCGATGGCACAGCCACAGACCTGAGCTCCGACCTCCACAAACACCAGCCTTCTGATAGTCTGAAACCTTTTAAAAACCCCCTTCATACACCTCAATTATTTTAACCATTTAACCATCACGTTCCAGTATTGATTTGAACGCAGACGAATTATTTAAGTCAATTGCCTATTAAAATTCATTTTCGGTGAGAGGTCAAAGCTGCAAATTAAAGCCAGATGCAGTACATTATGTCTATCAGTACTGTGATCTGCACACAAGTTCATTATAATGTTTCTGCAGAAGTAATTTCTCTTGTCAAATTTTGCTCTGTACGCCACTGTGGCTATTACAAGCTCTAATAATTAAGAGGCCTCTTTACTCTTATTAACAGAAAGTTTTAAATACTGCAGTCTCAAATAAAGATACATAAAAAAGCATTAGGGCTTAGCCACCTTATAGCATGCTGCTCCTGAAATTCAGAGAGAAAGGAAAATGAATTAATTTTGTAGCTGGAAGTGAATTTTATTCAGTTACAGGAGATCTGAGGAGCTTTTAGGCTCCCTGCAGGGAGTAACAGTGACAAGTAGCACCCTCCTCTGAAGCCACCAGCAACATCCCTGCATCCAGGACTGCGTTGCTTGTAAAGTGCAGTGACTTCTGGGCAGCTCTTAATCCACTTGAAGTCCATCAAGAGAAAAAGGCCACAGGAACGGCCTCTCTGTGTCACCTTGAAGCCTCCATCGACTCCTGATGAAAGGCAGCAGAAGTACAGCAAACCTCAAAGCAGCCTCTAAGTGTTTACACTGCTCTCTTCCTCAGCAGCCAGAGCTGGGAAATCCCACCCTGACCTGATTTGGGTTGCACCTGGTTTAAAGTTCCTAGAAAAATAAAGGCCAGTTACTCATGGCTTGCTTTTGCCCCAGCACATCACACTGACCTTTGTGACTTTCTTTCTGTACACGTGGCTTATGCAGCAAAGGGGGCACTGGAACACAGAGGGGAACGTGGCATTTTCTCCCAGTCTCAGAAATGTTTTGTTTTCTTTGAGATTGACCCTGTAACTACTGTCCCAAGAGAAAAATTAGTTTTCTTCCAAAGTAAAAATCATTTGAAAGGAAGGCTGCTGTTCCACTGGGAAAATGATGGTGTTCCTCTTGGGAAAACTGAAAACAAACCAAAATGGAAATTTTTATTTCATTTTAAAGTGCCAGCTTGAAATAGGACATTTGTGTTTCTCCCTCCAATAGCAGGCCTGTTGTTCCTATTAAGATCTTTATAAAAAGATTGTGTTTTGGTAGAAGGAGGGGGTGTTTGATACTTCTGATAGGGAAAGCTGATCTCTGACCATCTCTGAACATCTGAAAGTGTTTTGAGCTCTTTGCAGCCTACATTGACATTTCAGAGTGTTGAAAGTTGCACAGATCAAGTCAACAAATTTCAAGCACCTTATGAGTAATTCAGTTTATAGAATCTCTCCCAGCCCTGGGAATCACTTCACGTTACACCTACACAGACCAAGGCTATACTGTAATTACAGCATCTTCCACAGTTCTTCCAAGAGTTCCTAATAGCTCTTTAAGACAACCGCCAGGGAAAAGTGGAGCAGAAGAGCCAAGAGAAGAGGAGCTGCTCTCAGTGCCAAGCATATTCAGCAGTTCAGCAGATACACACAGACACATTTTTTCTTTGCCAAAAGTTAAACCTTTTCTTCTTAAAGTTCTCATTATTTTCTTGTAAAAATATTTCTCTTCAGTGGAGCTCTGTAAAATCTGTCCAATTTCCTTATACTGTGTTTGCTGGGACAAGGAGGCTGTGAGTCCCCAGTGGGTCACCCCAGAAGTTGATGCCTTAGGATTTTAGCTTTTATATTTTTCAAATCCTGTACTGCTTTAGGGTATAACTCTAAACTCCATATAGAGTGTTAGTTAATTGTCCTCACATTTTGGTCAGACAAAACAATCCCTCTGGGCCTGATCTTGATCAAAGTGAGTGGGAGCTTGTGAGTGTCCCAGGGAGGGGGCATGGGTGGGTGCAGGGGCTGCACCCAGAGCAGATGTCTCTCTGCAACACAGCTCATGGGAAATGAGAAGGTGTCTCCTGTCCTGAAACTGGGATCATTGTGCAAGCAGCCACAGAAAAGGGGCTGAGGATGGGGAAAGGCATCAAAAGCAAGGGTCCTGTTTGAAGAGATGCACTGGTGGTCCTGCTTCTGGTTGGGTTAACTCGTCTCTCTCTAAAGTTACTTGAAAATGACTCTGTGGACACAGCCTCAGGAGGGGCCAGTGGAAGGAATCAAGCTGCTGTCTCAGAGCCCAGCTCAGCCCAGCTCAGCTGCAGAGGTCTGCAGGCAGGGCAGGGCCTCTCCTGCAGCGGGATTTGACACAGGCACAATCCTGATGGGAAGGGAGCTGCGTGGCCAGGCCAGCAGCACTGGCAGATGGTGAGCATCTCCCACCTCAGCAGAAGCTGCAGGGCTCTCTCAGGAGGAGGGGAGGCTGGACACCTGCTCCTCCAGTCACACATGGCTCTGTGCAAGCAAAGGGAAGATCCAGGAGCAGGACATGCACTGCCCGGGGTGCTGCCTCACAGCTGTGGCTGCTGAGGCCGTGGCAAGAGTTCTGCAGGGCCATGGCTTTTGGAAGTCCCCACTGGGGTTTAAAACTGCTCCATTTAGTCAGAAGAAATCATGGCAAGGGCTAGTGCTGTGGGGCCATGTAACCCAGGGGTTAAACAACAAATTCCAGTATCATTTCTCCACCTCTCTTCCTCACTTTCTTGGAAAAAGGATGAGACAAGTGAGAACCCAGCCCTGGACAGGACTTCAGAGTCCGTGGCAGGCATGTATGGACTCTCTGAATGCAATTCACAGAGGGGAGGCATCTCAGAGCAGCTTCCAAATGACCAAACTCGAGGAGCTCTCAGCATTTGGCTGAGCTCATCCCAGGGCCACTGTGAGCCAGTCCCGGGATGATGCAGAACTGATGCTACACTTGATCTCAGCTGCAAGGCCATTACAGAGAAATCAGAAGAGACTGGCTAAAAGCAATTTATGGGGTTACAAAATGATGTATTACATGCACCATGGCTCCAGGTTTGCAGTAATTTAGGCCGGTATTGATTGAGGAGAGATGGGGGCATATTCCACCACCTTTTTAATTTCAGTCTGATTTGGCCACTACTTGCAGGTCAGCAGGCAATTTGATGAGACAAAAACAAACGAAGCATTAGAGCAGCCTAAATCACATGCTTTTAGAAGTACCTTGTAAATAACTTTTAAGGCTGAACAAGGAGAACAAAATGAAAGAATTGGCTATTAAGGAAATCGAGACTGAAGTTTCAGGCTCAGAAAAAATGGTTTCATGGCACAGCTAAGAAAGAATATCACTCACACCTACCATCATTGCCTGCCTGCATTTTCCCAAACAAATATGCTGTCTTTTCCCTCATATTATGGTGCTAATTCTGATTCAATGTGTACTGATTAGATATCAAAATAAAACCAAAGTTCATACAGTTTCTCACAAAGGCCCCTAATGATATTATTTCAACAACAGGATGGACGACTTGGTAGGATTCCAGATTATTCATACCATGTAACAGTGGAGTACTGCCTCTGCACTCCAAGGAAAGGGACAGGCTGTAAACCTGAGTGTAAAACTCTTGTAAGGGTAAACCTGAGATTATTTTTCTCCTGGAGGTAGTGATTTCAGTATTAGTACATGGAAGGGCACCCATCGGTACCTGAGGTGGGGAAATTGCCCAGTGACTTCTGTCAGGGAAGAAAACTTGTCACATACCATGTGATATTGAGGAGAAAAAGCACCGGCAGAGGAAGAGGGAGAAAAAGGTTCTTTAATTCTGCATTATTTCTTTTTGATTCTAGGGTTGAAGTGGTCCCCTCCTCACAAAATTACATTAAAGTGCATGAAATCCCAGATCCTTTTCCCGTTTCCTCCTAGGAATATGCCCTGTAACTTATCAGGCACACCCACAGTCTCACAGGGTTAGAGGGTGGTGGAAGCACATGGTAAAGGAGGAATTGTTCCAAACCATAGAATGTATCCAACTGCAAACTGCCTGAACTGAGCCCAGAGCTCACCTCTGCTGCGTTTGCATGTTGATGTCGTGTAGGACATGGGCAAAGGTCTAAGCAAAGCAGATCGATTATGTCACTTACACCAGCCATCTGGGGTGGATATAAATGGATTTTCTAAGTTTGCTGTGACTGTCAAAAGCTTGAACTCTGATATGCACAGGTAAAGAGAGACACAGGATTCTCTGATTGGAGTAATTAGCACTTTCCTGCAGAAGGCTTCTCTGATCTCTAATTGCATGTTCATTTCAGTCTTTTAATAGCACACTTGTGAGGCGCTTTTCTACTTGCTGCAGGTAAAGGGAGACGTGACCCCGTATTCCATTGCACGAGCTGATGGAGCACATGTGATGTCCAGACTTGCTGAAGCTTGGGGGGGAGCTGGAAAAATCTCTGAATTTACTTCAAACCAAGCTGAGGACCTAGATCTTTATTTCTGGCTAGCAGGGAGTTTGTTCAAGTGGCATCCCAGGCAACATGAAGTCCCACGTCATGGTTTGTCTCATAATAAAATCAAGTTGAGTGGTGTGAGGGAGGATAACATCTCCTTCCACGGGCCTGTGGGAAATGATAACCTGCCCCCAAATATATACACGTGTTGGAAAGGCCAATCAGGCTCTATGGACTGTCACAGACAACACAGAAAGGGCAGGGCTCAGCTGCCAGTGAACCTGATTCCACCCTTCTAATAATTCATTCACAGCCAAATGAAACCACCTGAGCATCTTCTTCTTTGTCTCAACTCCAGAAGTCAAATACCTCAAAAGTTATTGGCAGTTTTAATTAAAGCTAGCTTTGAGACACGGAGCAACCTATAATGATTATGGCTCATTCTAGATAATACTGTAATAACCCTCTCTCATATTAAATATAGCAGCAATATTGTTCACCAGAGATGAGGACATTAGCACAAATAATCAGCCTCACTGTTGTGGGGAGGGCACTGAAGCCAAGAGGGGGTCTAAAATGATTGCATAAAATGCATTTGCTCCTGAAAAAGAGACACCCTGCAGCTCCCTGCCCTCATCAGCATCCTTCCCGGAAGGCCCCTGAATTTCCAGTAGATTTAGTTCAGCCCCCCCATACTATCTCAGCAACGTGCTGCCAGTGGGAGACCATTTCCAGGTTCCTGCCCGTGCCTGGGCACTGGCTGCATTGTCTCTGCCAGACGGTCTCATTGACACGGGCCACTTGCCACCAGCACAGAGCTGTAGCAGGGAGGGCTGTGGGCTCAGTGGCTGCAGATGTGCTCACAATTTCAGCCCCATTCAGCTTTTCTGATCCCAGGCCCTGGGCTCTGCCCAAGGGGTTGCAGCAAACGCAGGGCTCAGCTCAGAGAACTCGACATTCAAGCAGGCTGACAAACAATCCTTGCTTTGCTGCCTTTCAGAGCTGGGCTGGCCATGGCACTGCAGCTAAGGGGCTTTGGGTGGAAGGCCACGAGGCTCTGCCTTGGGCTGGAGGTGCAGAGAGCCATGGCAGGTTATCACAGCCTTCTTCTGAAGCAGTGAAGCCAAATGGCTCTGCAAATGCACCGCTGGTGCCATGCCTGAGGGATGCATGGAGGCACCTGCCTTCTGCTCACCTACAAAGCCTCAGCATGGCTGCAATTAACTGAAGTTCCCTCCTGTTGATTTAAACAGGAAATCATTTTTTCCATGGTGTAAATCCACTGAAGTCAACACGTTCAAGGATGCCACACAAGGAGTGCATTTGAGCCAGGGCAGTTCCTGCCCCAGACTGGTGTCCATTGAAACTGCCCAATGGCCCTTGCAGCTCCAGCCCAGTGCAGTTTGAAGGGCCAGTGGAAAATATAGCTGTTTCTTCACGTGCATGTCAGCCAAACCTTCAGTGCATTTTCTAGAGAGATATCTAAGGTTCATCTGAAAATCTCAAGACATTCTGATTTGATTTGAAGGAGGCCTTTGGGAGACAGTGAAAACAGTCCATTTGAGGAAACTCTAGTTGAGTACGTGAGGTAAAGGCATCCAAAATCATTAATTTCTTTTGCAAACCACATTTCTTTTTTCCTACAGTGCTGAGGATGTGCATAAAAACACTGAAACAAGTTTTGCTCAAAGGACCATTTCAGTGAAAAGGATTGTCATTTTTTAAACTAATGAAACAAAATGCAGCAGTATTTCTCCTTTGAGAAAAATAAAAAAAAAGAAACCGTCTTCCTTACAGTTCTTACTCCTTTTTCACTCTACGTGTGTAATTAGATAATAAAGACAAGTGAATAAAACACTGGGGTTGTATTGAAAATTTGAAAACCACAGAGTTTTTTACAAACCTTCCCTTCTTGGGGAAGTGTTTAGCTTTCTGACAGATGATACAAACCTTATAGAACTGTAAGCTCCTGCTAACTTAAAATCCCTTACATATGAAATGCCCTTCAGTGGCCATTCTGCTCAGGAACAGTTCATCCTTGGGAAAATATTATTGCTGGAATGCTATGTGAGTCCACAGCTTAGAGCTGGAGGATGCATTTAAATTCTCCAAAGAGGCTTTAGGAATTCATAACAGCACTTGATCTACCTTTGGGGGAAGGAATATGGGGTTTTTTGTGCTGCAACAGCTGAAAGCATTAATTGGCTGATCTTTTCACCAACAATTCATTGTATTTCATTACATGCCTTTTATGTGTCTGTTGTGTTGCCCCAGTGCCTTGCTAAATATTTCCTAGCTGCAGCATGGCATCTTTGAAAGAGGGAGAGGGGCTCCAGCCATCACTCTGTTCCCAGAGAATGAAAGCAAAGTCAAAATTAAACAGGAAAACAACTGTCACCACAATGATAATCAAACTGCAGGCTGCATTAGCATTTTTCCTCCAGAAGCTCTGGTATGAGGCAACAAGATGCATGTCTTTCCACAAAATAATTATGCTGTAATGAGATTGTCTTAATGTGTTCAGAAAGAAAAACTGCTGTTAAGGCTGACTAAATGGAAGTACAAAAGCAGAACAGGTAGCCTAAATGGCAGCTAGGCTTTATAGTTTCTTCCCCAGTCTGGAAGATTAGGATTAGTCTGATCATAGCGAGATGTAAGTGTAAAATCCAGATCTGGATTTCAGGTTTTCCCCCAAGAGGTGGAGAATATTCAGAGGAAGGCTTCTGATGCAGATTCATTTTGTAAAGGAAATGTGTAAGTCTCTATTTGTTCGCTCTGGTTCCAACAAGTAAATAACTTCAGCCTCTCTGATCCCTGAGGAATGATGATTTACAACTGGTAATGTGCACTGAAGAAAAATACAACTTGTTCCTGAAAACCACTGATTAAAGTGATCATAGCAAAGCCAAAAAACTCACGGCTTCCTCTTTTTATCACTCATACCTGCCTTACCCCTTCTTACTCCACTCAGCAGCACTGACTCTGATTTAATCTGCTGGAAGGGGGCTTGTCTGCAATGCTGATCAACACAATTCAGCCTTTGCAAACATTTGCCAGTGCCAAGGGACCTTCTGGTAATGCTTTTAGCAGAAATAATTTTAAGAAAATGAATTGCTAAAATATGAACTTCCACAGAGACAGGACCAGGAGGAAAAATGACAAAACCACAATAGGCACTGCCTGCTCACTGGGAAGCATGAAGGATGCAAGTTATTGAACCAGGAGGGAAGTACAGCCTGGCAGATCTGTTTAGTCCTGTCTCATCCACCATCGCTGCCTCACTCTGCCAGGACTCTGTCACGGGGGAGATCCGTAAAGGGCAAAAGCTACTAGGGATGGAACTGAACATTCCCTTCCCAGTTGGACAACTGCAAACATTTTTCCTGGTTTGTATCCCTGCTCCTGGTGCCTCTCTGCACTGTCCCAGGAATTATCTGAAGTGCTTTTCTCATTTCCTTCTGTATGTTATAGCCTTCAAAGAGAGAAAGGACCCAAACACAAAGTGTGGGAAACACTTCAGGAACCCATTTCATTTCTAGAAACTGAGAATCACAGGGAATCTGGGTTGGAAAGAATTCAAGAGTGCCCTCTGTCCTAGTGAATTTCCCTGGCCAGGAGAGATCCCTCCACGGATGGATACTGCATGACTCCCCAGAAATCTACACTTATGCTGCCTCCACAGCCAGTGCAAATTTCCCCTCACCTCTAACCTGAGCCCACTGCTAAGGTCCTCCATGGACACTGCAGCCTGTTTAGTCTCCCTACATCAGCTTTACACACACACACACGGCTTCTAAGTCCCTCCACAAAACCCACACCTTTTCCTGGTGGGCTCTTTCACCTCCCAGAGACCCAGCAAGCTGGAGGCTGGAGCGTGACCTATTCCGATCAGAAACAGGGTGCAAATTCAAACAGCACAGGTAGTTAACAACTGTGACAACTGACCACAGGCTGTGCTGGCGTCAGTGATGGGCAGTTTAAAATTAGGATGCCGGATGTTTTTAAATGATGGCTGTGTTTCAAAAAGGAATTAACTCAGAAGCATCCTTCATTTAGTGTTTACCCTGTATTACTGTGCTATATTATCCTATAATTGGTTGTTAGGTCAAGATTGCAATCTAGCAGGTTCCTCTTCCTTGCCTAATTAGTGTATATTCCTCGTTGCTCGGTGCAGGACTTGTTTTCCCCCTACACTTCTCCTTTTCCTATGAACACCCTCTCAAAACACAAATTTATTCCCTCTCTCTCTGACAGTCCAGCCCTTCACGTGCAGAGGAGCTGCTGTTTGCCCAAGCGGGCTGACCCGAAGCTTCTAACAAAACGAGCTGTTCAGTGTGACGAGCTTGAGGCAGTGGAAGTGTTTCAAACTTGGCAGCACAGCCAATTCACTACTCAGACACTGTACATTTCCCTCCTGTCTGATCTGTGGCCCTGCAGTGACGTGAGTCATTCTCCTTCCCCTTCTCTTAAACCATGGGCTTTCCTGGGGCCGAGCCAGCGCACGGCCCAGCACAGAGGTGTGCCACGTGAAGACCCAGCTCCTGTGAGCACAAATCCTCCCCTACAGCACGACAAGTCTGCTCCTCTACACCCCAGGCCCAGCTCTTGGCTTGGGTAGGGTGTGAGTTCCTCAGAGCACAAGCACTGTCTGTCTTGAGCTGCATGGAATGCCTGTAAATCCACAGGGCAAGAGCCAAAACACAGCATCACCCTCGTCATCGTGCAAATCTCTTATCTCTCCATCACCCTCAGCTAAGCTCAGCCAGCCTCATCCTGTATCTTGGCCTCAAAAATGTGGCTCGTTTCTCATCCCAGCAAATTGTCCTGCTCTTGCAAAATCTGGTATAAAGGCCAGCAGAACCTGGCTCCCCATGTGAGACCACACGTGAATATTGTACAAGGTCCTAGACAGAGCAGCACCAGAAACACTGTACGCCATCAAACTGGAATAGAAACAGGGACAAACTGGAAGGGTTTGGAAGTAAACCAGACTGAGATGCCTGGCACAATGCATTAGGGAAGATTGAAAGGGTTGATCTGCATGGCTTGGCTGAAGAGCACAATCCTACAGCAATAGCCTGGACTCAGAGGATGATGAGAAGCTGCACCCTGGTACAGGGAACTGGCATTAGAGGTAATGAGGCAACACTGGTTTAGACAATGAGAGCTATTTCAGAAATTAGGAATGGGATGCAGTACACAGTCTACCTATATCTAGACAGAAATTAGTAGAGCAGAGGAGGCAGCTTGACCTTCCCTTGCTACCTCCAGAGCAAACAGAGCAAGCACTTGCTGGGACTGTCCTGCCCCAGGCACCACTGCATGTCCCACAGCATCTTGCAGGGACTTTATTTCTCCCATGTAGGACACAGAGGTCTTTGCATCTTCCTCCTCAGAATGGCTTCAGGTTGATGTGGTGAGACACTACAGAATATGTGGATTGTTGCATTAAAATTGGCAACACAGGCAACAAGGAATCCCAGAGCACACAGCACTTCAGCTCTTCCGAGGAGCACGCTCCTTCCAACAAACACAGTCGTGGCTTATCCAAAGAGCCCAAACTTTTGCTGGCCCCAGGAGCAGGGGAATCAGATCAGATCAGCCTCTGATTTCCTCTGCCTTCACAGCACAAGCAAGTATGCAAAGAAGTGAGATGACATTTGGCTTCTTGCAGAGAACAGCAGATAATTTAGCGAGATTAAACGACAGCCTCGTCTCCCTTCTCGCGCAGAACAGCCGTCTCCGCCCGGCTGGGCAGGGACCTGTCTGCTGGAATGATGCTGCTCGAGCGCCTCTCTGTGGATCTGAGCTCCTGTTCCTCCCCCACAGCCTTCTCTATCCATCAACTGATCTTTTAACTTCCTTTTACTTTTTTTAAAATACAGAGCCAAATTGCTCCTATTATACCGTGAGCACCTCTGAGTTCATGAAACTTGGCACTGAGCTAGGAGCTGGCCCAGGCAGAATTCACAGTTTCATCTTTTGATGGTGAGATACATATATACATATATATGATACAATTCAAGGCCTTTCTATAGTTTCCAGCAGCAGAACAGCTGAAATTGGAACAGACCTACAGCTGCCTAGGGCTCACAGAGTGACCAGGAATGAAAGCATGGCTGCCAAGGGCATTGTCTTTGAACAAGCAATCAGGAGCCTGTGTTTGTGTGCAGAACATGCTGTGGAGCTCAGCACAGAGCTCCATCACCAACACACATGGCAACACACTGATCATGCCAATTTTTCTGTATCCCTCGAAGAAGCAGGAAACAAATGGTCCCCTGCTGAAATCATGAGTTAAAACAAAGGCTCTTCATCAGCCTCCTGCAGCTGCTTGTTGTTTTCCTTTCTCTGTGGAGCCTGCCAGCTCCTGGTTATCTTGGCCAAGCACATGATTAGAATCTTAGAGCAAATTCTAACTGCAAACAAACAAGTACATCTTGAGAGGAATACACACAAACTGGTGGATGCACAGTACATCTGACTGTTCAGCAGGTCCTGTCCTGCCTCTTCTGATGCCAGGCAAGCCCTGCTCCTCTTCTGGATGGAAAGCAGATGGGGTAGGATTAATGGCACAGATCCCCAGGCCCTTTATATTTGCACAAATAGCAAGAACTAGACCCAGTGCTGTTCAAGGGGCCACATATTAGTTGTGCTGGCTTTCTGCAGCATGGGAAGCAATGTAGGAATAGGAATTCCTGCCCTGGCTATGCCAGAAGGTCTGTTGTTTCTGAAAGTACCATTGAAACAAAATAAATAAGCTCTATGGCCACCACAGCAAGAAGAGAAGGAAGGATCAAGGATTGCCCCTTGTTCACTTCGGTGCTGGCCCGGGTGGCTCGGTTCAAACAGGCACTGAGGGTGCTTTGGGCTCGCCCGCCTGACTCCGCACTGAGGCAGATGGCAAGAGCTCACACAGCCCAGTCCCAATATCCGTAACAATCAGATGAGCTGTGAAGCTGTAATCTGTGGCAGATGGAAAATGACAGCACAAAAGCTTTTACTACAGCCCTCAGAGCCTTCACAAAGGTAGCAAATAGGAAGGTTCAATTCAAATAGCTTGTCCTTCTCCAGAGCAAAGCCAGGCACCTGAGACTGTGAAACAAATGGAATGCTTCTGCCTCTTCCTACCTCCCCAACAGATTGGCTGACTTTTTTTCCAGAGGATGAGCTGAAACCTCTCATCAAAATTCAGCCCAAAACGTGACAACTTGCTATGAAAAACTGAAATGGGACCTTGGCATGGGAGTGTCTACACAGCACAGTCTGTGCTGAATTCCTGGCACCCTGCATTGGTGCTCTCCTGAACCTCTGTGGAAAGCACTAGAGGGAGACCTGGGGGAAAAAAAATGTCCCCTGTGCACACAGATTGGAGTAGTTCCTGGGAGATTTGTCAGATTCTTGTGGGTTAGCAGTCATCCTGGAAAAATGATCAGTTGCAAAAAGACTGAAGCTTTCTCATGGGCCTTCCAGGCTGCAGTTCCTAAGCAGTCTTATCCCAAAACTGTCTGCTTTGAAGTCAAGAGAAACAGCTGCAGAACATCCTATGTCAGGCCTGTCACGCTCTGCAGTGTCGCTGCTGCTTAGCACTGCTGTGCTTTGAGGGAAGACACCTCCACAGCCAGTTTGCTGCCTCCTTTGAAAGGACCAGGATTCTGGTAAAGCACAAGGATGCTGATGGTTGCCCATCTGGGTAGGAGCAGAAAATGGGACCCACTGGGGAGCTCCAGCAACACAAGGACAGAAAAGCAGAGTCTGACAAAATGCCAATCCTATGAAGAGCAAGAGACTTTTCATGGAGGAAAGGCTTTATTAAGGTCCACTGTGTTACTGTGACATACCAGATTGCTCTGATGCTCCAGGTCTCTGGGACAGAGGTGATTGGAACAGAGTGTCTATCAAAATGCCAGTGCTGAATCATGAGCCTGGCCCTCAGGGTGCAAGGCTGCCTACTGCTTCTTCTCTCCCTTCACTTTCTCTCTCTCATTGTCCATGGCAGCTGCTTGTGCCTGCAGACAATCCCAGTATTCCTGCTCCTCCATTTCCAGCAGTACTTGCTGCCTAAAAAGGTGGGGAAAGGGTGGTTAAAACAAAAACAAACTGACATTCCCCCAGTGCTCAGACAACACCTGCAGGGGCCCCTGGGGCTCACTACCAATTAAGCAGTTCTACTTGCTGTGCCCAAAAATCTCAGTGATTCCCTCATGCCAATCAATACTCAAGTTCACTGCTCCTGACAGCAAGGACCTCTGAATTTCTATTGTCTCTAGATCTCTGTAGACACAGGTCTCACTGCACTTGTATTTGCACTGCTCTGGCTTCAGCTCTCAGCTCCCAGGGAGCAAGATATCCCCGGAGCTGGTGACTCCCCAGTTTTCTGGTATAAGGCAGACAAGAGTCTCCTCTCCAGCATTTTGAGAAGGAGGGACAGAACTGCTGGCTGGTAGCATAGGATGGAACTTTTCTGCACTTAACTAGCCAGACCACTCCACAGGATCCACCCTGGAGACAAGGAATTAGGGAAGGCTACCAGGTAAGATGTGCTATAAGGTCACACCTGCACCCACCTGTTTCGTTTCAAATTGGAGAATTAAAGCATAGTGAAAAGAAGATACAAAATACTGACAGGGATCTAGCGCCGGGTTTCCCACAGAATTAAGGCGAAGGACCCCAAAAAGAGATGTCACAGTGCCATCTAATGACGGCATTGACGCAATGCTCCATCCCCGAGGCTGCCGGGGACCTTCTCAAACCAAGGAACCTCCAACACAAACCTACTTAAACATCACATGAACCCGGGACTGCAGGAGCGAGAGAGGTACAAAGAGATCCCAGCTCTGCCTGGCTGTGGGATCTAAAGGAAAACGCAAACACGTGAGGATCATACTCCCTGACAAGCTTGCACAAACTGGGTTGTACAAAAACACCTTAGAACCTGCAGCCTGACTTATAGCTGAAGCTGTTCTGGGAAGGACAGAAGGGAGAGGAGGAAGGGTTCTGGGTGGCTGTCAGGAATCCAGCTGCCTGCACACCAACTTTACCCAGACACAAATCTCTCACAGCACACAGAACAACCCAGAAGCTCCAGGGGGAGACCTTGCATGAACTCAGCTACACCACAGCTTACAATAATGCAGGTGCACTTACCTCTCAGGCAGAAAGTGACACCTATCACGTAAGAAAATGTTACATCTCTCAATCCACTCCAGTTCCTGCAAGGGTTTGAGAGGCAAATCTGGTTTCTTTGGGAAAGCCTCCTTCAGTGGGTAGGAGTTGAAGTCAAAAAGGAAGATGGTGCTGGGAGTGGCTTTGCTTTGGAAATATTCATCTGCCTGCTGGTGCTCATCTCCTAGACAGAGACAAGAACAGTGAGCTACTGCATCAGGAGTCATCCAACAAGAACTATCAAGGATCAGTGCACAGCTGAATGCACCCGGTGCATCTACGACCCCCCCAAGGTGTCACCCACCTCGGAGCAGCAAGCAGCAGTTCACACTATCCACTGTGAACACTGGCTGCCAGGCGGGTGCTACGGCATGAGAAGGTGGAGTGCAGAAGCAGTAAACAGTCTGTGATGTGTCAGTGTTCATCAGGGACACTGTGCCATCCCAGGAGAAGATCAGGACCTGAAGCAGCAAAACTGACAAGTAGGTATAAAAGAACTGGAAAACATTTTCTGTAAAGGACTTGCAATCACATCCAGGACTTCACATCCCCAGCTCCCCAACTATGATGCTGTTTTCTTTGCATGCCCCATAGTCATAGGGTGACAGAGATGAAAAACAGCCCTTGCAGGGAACTTGGACCAAAATTGCAGGAGTTTGGATTGGAAAAGGGCAACAGGGCACATTAGAAATGAGCTAGATCCAGCCTTGTGTATGGCTGCTGTAGTGAGTGGCTTTTAGTCCTTTCCTCCCCATGCCTGCAAACTTTCTGAGGCTACCTGCAAGGTCTGGCTGGACTTGTGTTTGTAATTTCCTCCCCAGGATGCCCTCTCATATTTGACCCTGATGCCTGAGGCTTCATGGCTGAACCCTCCCACCTTCCAGATGGACCTGTCCATGTGCACCTCAGTGGCCAGTTAGAGGGCACAAGTGCCAGGGGATACTGAGTAAGATCATGGAAGAGAAGTCCTGTGAGCATTCCCAGGTACACACAGACCTGTAACTGGTGCAGGAAGTCTTCACGTCAAAAATATTTGGAGGCTGGGAAAGGATGTGAGGCAAGAACCATATCTGATTGCCCTGCTCGTTATCTTCAGGCACCCAGTTACTGTCCTTGCTGGAAACAAGATCCCAGCACAGCTGGACATGTGTTCCCCCCCAGTTGTTAAGAGAGCTGGCAGTAACACTCACTGCACTGGGGAAGGCCAGGACAGGCACCACTGCACTGACAGTAAGATTTGGATTTTCAGGCCTGTAAAAGAGACACAGGTTTATGCTGCTCTTGCAGGTACCTGGCACGTACCGAGAGGCTGTGATAATGACAATTATCACAATGGCAATTTGTGGCAAAAAGTCCCAGCCAGGCTCCCTCCTCATAGAGACAAAGCCTGTCTCCTTCCAGGCAGGAACCCCCGAGGCCCATCCCTGTGCAAACCTAGGAATTACTTTGGAGATACAAATCCCTGCCTGCCATGGAGGCACGAATCCAGAGTCTTCAGAGCAGCAGCTTCCCTACTCCTCAAACCAAGGGGATAAGTGAACACAAAAATGATAGAAAGATGGCAATAAATGTTTATTCTGACTTCTAGGGGGATGGTATTCTGTTAAGGGCAGAAGAGGGAAGAAAAAATTCCCCTGGGTATCCAGCAGAGACACAAATAGTTCAGCATCAGCCCTGGAGGTGTGCTAGAAGTATTTGTGTTCTGGTGCACAAAAGAACCCAGAAACACCCCTAATTCTGGCTAACCATTGTATTTTAGCACTAGCAAAACCACACTTGCTGCTGACAGTAGCATGGCAGAGCCATCTGGGTAAAAACAGTAGGAAGTTTTCTACTCCACAGAAATCTGGGGCTTCCTGCTAGGTTGAACCACTATAAGTATGGTTTTTTGGCTGGAGTCTACCTCACCTGTCTGCCAGGAGTGTGATGCTGGACTTCCCAGCCCTGGGTGCTTTCACCAAATAGAAAGAGCTGTCTGTACACAGCACTATGAGCTGTATGATGGGACAGCCAGGATCTGCACCACAACAGACAGGATCTGTACCACATGTCTCATCACTGGCAGCTGCAGAACCACACAGAAAGTGGATACTACGGATGAAACGTTCCTCTAGAATGGCAGTCACAGACAGTGGGTATCCTGAGGAAGGAAGAAAAAGGAACTGGTAATTTATCCAAACAAAGCTTAGTTTGGAGTGTGGCCTGCTCAGAGGGAGAACAAGCAGATGGCAGAAGAAGATTCTTCTGCCAGAAGAGTCCCTGGATCACGGCAAGATGACACTAGCACTGATGGCAGCCTGAACTGTGGTGCCACTACAGTCTCAAGAATGACCTTAGAGTGCAGTGGCAAAGCAGGGACTGTCACTGTCTCACAGCCTTGGGGTGAGACTGATCAGTCCTTGCTGCAGCAGTTCCAGCCCCTGCATTGCCCTGGATGGGGATGGCTCTGCAAGGGCCAGGGCAGTCATGCTGTGCTGGCAACTTCTGGCCAAGCATCCAATAGATGACTGAATCCAAACTATTTTCAGATTTCCTTGTAAACTCACCACCAGCGCTTTATTCACACTAAGTCTGAGCCTCAAACTCCTAGGCAGAGGTGCAATTTATCCACAGTGATCCCAATACACAGTCCCAAAGGGCAAGCTCACCTAGGTGCTTGTCCCAAATAGTTATTGTTGCATCTTCACCTGCCAGTGCCAGGTACCTGGAGCAGGAACTGACAGCTGAGCACGCAATTGGAGCTGCACATGGCCACACAACATCAGGTTTCAGATCAGAACCTGAACAGAATGGCATGAAGAGACACAACTGTGAGAAGGTGCAGAACATTCTCCCACGTAGTTCTAGCATCCATTTCCCCCGTTAAACATGCACCATTCTGCAGCCTCCTGCCAGAGAGGCTTCACTAAAAACACTGTCAGTTTGTGCAACACAGAGCCCCACAATTCAAATGCCAGCCTAACCCACAAGGTATGAGTCAGCCTTCCTCCCAGTTCCTCATTTCCCTGAATCATGAAGACCTGGCAGAATGACAGCCCCTGGCCCAGAACACTCCCACTCTCCACAGAGTGCTGTGCTAGAGAAAGCAAAACTTTCTTACCTGCTTTGTCCTTGAGTGAATTGTTGAGTAAGTAGAAGCAGAAATTGTGGTTTCCATCCCAATGGACACCGATGCCAACTGGAATATCTGGTACAGAGAAGGGGATGACAAAAAGATAAGAAGACTGGGGACAAAGAAAGGAACAATCCAGGACACCAAAACACCATTAGAAAGCTCTCAATAGAGCTTTCATGGTACTCCTGATAGAAATTCTGCTCACACAGAAACTAAACCAGAACAACCTCTCCGTTTGTTTGTTTGTTTGTTTGTTTGTTTGTTTGTTTGTTTAATCTTGACTATATGCCTCCTTTTTAGTTTTTTGGGGGGTTGTTTTGATTTGGGTTTTTTTTTCAGGGGGGAGGTTGTGGAGTTTTTTTAAAATATGAAGATAAGTTTTTTTTACTCCATGCCACTAACTGACTTATAAGTCTTAGAGCTGACAGTTTTACCCAGGTTTATGTCCTTGGACATGGAACTTACAGAGGGGATGCAAGCCAGACCCCCTGATCTCTCACTGGAGCTCAATGTCATGCAACAACTGTGCTTCACAGATTAACAGCTTTTTGTCCATTTGGATTACCTGGCTGTACTTCCATTTCTGGTCCCACCAGGATCCGGCTAGGAAGGAGGAAATGAAAGGTAGCATATCTGAAAAAAGGAAGAAATATATGTAAAAAAAAGGCTTTGATAAGTAGGCAGCACTATGACAAGACCTGGAATGGCTCCAGGCCCGTGCCCTGAAGCCTTGGGAGGAAGGAAGCAAAGCTAAGACAGGCTTCTGTCTACACAGCTCAGTGTCCTGTGTGGATGACTCAGGGACTGAATCCTGGTTCGTGCTCCCACTCACCTGGGGATCTCCTCCTTGGTCACACCCTCAGCCTCCAGATACTCCTGGTAAGTGCTACAGAAGATTGCTTCCTGCAGCTCCCACTGGGAATCCTTGATTAGGTGGTTGTACCCCAAACCAAGCATGCTGCCATCATCCACTTCCTTCAAGGCATCCAAAGGGCCTTTAAAACTAGTGCCTGGATTGGGAACACAAAGGGAAAAGGCACAGCCCTGGAGAAGCAGAAACCATGAAGCAAACACTATGGAGGCATTTGGGGGTGGCATGGACTTGAAGCAGAAAACACTTTATCTTGTGTGGGACTTTCCACATCACTAGTCTGCTTTCCAGTATTTGAATGCAGGGGTTAGGGCAGGACTTCTGAGGACCCCACTCACCTTGCCTTTCTGTGGCATTTTCCCAGCATAAAGTCTGTCCCCTCCCCATCCTTGGCATTTTTCTATAAATCCAGGACTCAGAGTGATGAACTAGGGGTGCTGCTAGATCTAGGAAGCAGCCTCCTCCCTCTCCAATGACACTGAAGCCAAGGGTGTAACACACTCACTCTGAGACATTCTAAAGCATTTTGTGCTGGCAAAGTTGACATGGGACATGGTCTGGGAGGAAGCAACCCCCACTACAGGATGACATGTAACTAGAAAGACAGGTCAGGAAAGGACCAGGAATCATGTTACTGAAACTTTCTGACCTGTTCTGTATTTATAGGGGCCACGATTCCTTTGCCACCTGAAACAGGCTGCAGGCTGCACACACAGACGCAGTCCTGACCTGTGATGGGTTTGGGTGGCCTCACTGTCAGCAGCAGCACTGGGGGATCCAGCCCTACATCAGCTTGGACTGCAGACACAGGAAGCTCCTGCAACAGAAAAGTGCCCTCCTGAGAACTGTGTTGCGTGCTACACTGATGAGTTTTCACCTGTTCATGGGAATCAAATGCTTGCTAAAGAACTTAGGAAAAATTCCTTCGTTTATGCAAAGGTTGGCTGGCACTATCTGGGAGATTCTGGGTTTGGGCTCATTCTTCAGGCCAAGACACAGAAGCTTGAGAGCATCACTACTTTCTCAACTACATCACAAGGATGTCCTGCCCAGACTCCTGTCTTTGTGCCATCTCTCAATTATTCCTGTTGCAGCACAGGCCTGTATGAGTCACAGCAATGCTCAGAAAAAGGGGGAAAAAAATAAAAGAAAAAAAAAAAAAAAAAAACAAGAAGCAGGACTAAAGGTCCTGAGCAGGACTAAAGGTTTCTGAGTGTACCCTGAAAGCAAGAACCAGATTTTACTTCACAGAGCCCAGGACTGGAGGAGGTCACATATATGCTTGGCTGGGAACAGAAAATTGTAACAGGGGGCTAACACCAGTGTGTGCCCACCAGCACCACCCCACACACAGTGACATTCTAAACAGAAAGGGTCTGGCTCAATAGTCTGCCACATCTGAGAAGGAAGGGGCAGGAACTTGGATAGTTTGCATAGAATCAGTAAAGAGAGAATGCTTGAGTGTTTGTTTTTGAATTTGCTAAATTAGAGTGTTTGCCCTGAGGACAAGGCTGAGAAGCAGTTCCCTCTTAAATGTGCAGGAAAGTCTTTGCTGAGGAAGAGGAAAGAGTTAGGAGGCTGCTATCACAGAGGGTTAATTCAAGGTGCTGGGCAGGAAGTATCTGTGTGCTGACAGGTGAAATCCAGCAGGGTGAAAGTGATAAAGGGGAGGGTTAAGCACCGACTCAGCACTTAAAATTCCCCACAGCAGCTCAGGACAGTCGCTGAGGCCAGTGACCATCTCTGCAGAAGTGCCTCCATGCAGCTCCTCGGTTTTCTGCCGAAGAACCAGAGCCGGCAGAGGTTAGTGCACACAGGCAGAGACTCCGCCCTGCTCAGGTGGGTGAGGCTGTGACCCCACCAGGCTCTTCTTGGATGGAATCTAAAACACAAACCCTGCTTCAGGGCCAGACTCCCAAACGCAGGCATCCTGCCTGGCTCCCACTCCTCTTCACCTTCCCCCAGTAACATAAGGGAGAAGCCCTGTGGGAATACCCTTACACAGGGCCCCCTCAGATGGAGCAATACTGCTGAGAAATGAGCTGCAGTTTCAGGGAGGGGCAGCAGGAACATTAACCCTGGGACCAGAGGAATCTCTTTGGAAAGCCTGTCTTGGGAGAGTAAACATGACCCAATAGCAAAAAGGCCTTATGAAATGTGGGATGGGCAGCTGCAGCAGCTGTAGACACACACACACCAGGCTGTGTCTGCCATCACTGTCTGCAGCAGCAAGGCTTGGGGGAAGACCTGTGGGCACAAAGGTGTAAGAAAAAATAGCACAGAGGGAGATGGAACTGTTTTGTACCTTAGATGAGCAGCTTGACGTCCTCCCACTGCCAGCCAGCTCTTCTGCAGCTCCTATGTTCTTTTCCATCTCTGTCAGCCAGGAATCCTTAGGCAATTGGTAGATCTCCAGCCAAGCTTTTGTGCTGTCTGCATTGGGAAACCATGTTAAGCAATTGGAAATGAGGAGGAAAGGTCTTTCAGGCAAGCAGCCTCTGTTATCTTTCATCCTTATAAAAAGATTTGTGTGTTTTTTGAAATATAAAATCTCTGTGAACTCCATGCAGCCCACCTCTCCTCCCCTGCTTGATTGAGACTGCCATCTCAGCCTCCAATTCCTCAGGGTCCCACATCCATCAAAGACATTCCATGAAGCCACTCAGTCAAGAACCTGACTTGTAGCCTCTGAGTAGTAGAGTAGAAAGCAGAAAGTGAGACTTGATCTCACATTAGTTCTCTGCTACATGTCTCATTCTCAGCATGTCTCCAGGCAGATTCCACCAAACATAGGTCCAGAAAACCTGCCTACCATGGATTCAGCTGCCATGAAACAGAAGAACGTTGTAACAAGGAGTTTCTTGTAGTGTTTTTAGGAGTTCTCTATTCTCTCTGGCCTGTATCTGCAGAGGAAATTCTTCAGGTCTGCATCTTTCCAGTGTAAAAGTGAGCCATAGCAAACCAGAGGAAGAACTGGGTTTGGTACTTCTGGAGAGAGGGAAACCTGCTTTCACCAAGCCTCCTGGGAGCTGGGGACTGCACTGACCAGTTCCAGGCAGCTCGTTTTGGGGATCAGTCCTGATGCACACCAAGCATTTTGGAAGGGACAGGGAGTGGCAGGGGCTGCTCTTTAAGCCAGAGGAGGAACTGTGAGGATTAAAACAGGATCTCTGGGTACCCAGACCACTTGCAGCATTCTAAAAATATTGCTGCTGCTCTGTTAGAACACAAGATTCTCCAAACACAGCATGTTGCTGCACTTGCCTTGCAGCAGGATTCCTGCATAATCACCTCCTCGGGACAGCACCACCTCCACACAAGGGCTTCTCTGGCTGATGTCCTCCTGCCAGGGAAAAACAGGCTGGCATCAAAGCAAGATCACTGATTCAGAGAGCTTCATGGCCTTACACAGTTCTCACCAGGCTGAAGGCCAGGCAGATTTTTGGAAGAACAAAAATTAATATTGGGCAGCAGTCCTGGAGCCATACCGCCTATGAATAAATTTCTGAGGGCAACTGGTACTCCTCATGATTGATTACTTCCCAGCCTGTGCCCTGTGTCTATGGAATTAGGTGAGCACTCACCACTTCATTCAGGATTTTAGTGAGCAGGAAGCTTTCCTTGTGANGCCGGGCCGCGGCCCCGTCCCCGCAGCCAGCCCGGCCCTGGCACGGGCCAGGGGCGCCTTCCGCTCCAAAGGCGGCTGGCGGAGGATGGTGCCGGCCTCTCTTCCGTGGTGCCCAGCGACAGGACGAGGAGCAGTGGCCGTAAACTAAAACACAAGAAGTTTCACCTCAGCATGAGGAAGAACTTCTTTACATTGCGGGTGGCAGAGCTCTGGAACAGCTGCCCAGGGAGGNGTAAACATCTGATTGTGCACAGAGATGGATAAACCACTCTGAAAAGTATCTCCACCAGAACTGACAACTTTCAGATGAACCAACAAACCATTACAGGTGCAGGAACAGGTCACAGGCAGGAGATCATACCAAGCAGTAGTTCTTTCTGCCCAGCCTGAGATGTTCCTAAACTTTATTGTGCTTCACCCTCAGCTCTGCACCTGCCTCTGCTGTGCCAGGAAGGCCACCAAACCCACAGCCTCTGCTAATCACAAGGCCCTAAGGCCACTCTGCCACCCTACAATCTGTTAGCTGTCCTACGCCCTCTCTGCAGGGCTTTCTAGGAAACCTCTCAGCCACCCTGATGCTCCTCCTGACCTAGCAGTGCTCTGTGGCACAGCTGCCAATTCAGCTCCAGAGCAGTTAATCCCCAGCTGGGGCAAGGAAATCCACGTCACACTAACCCATTTCATCCACAGCAAGCAGGACATGGCACTCGTTCCCCAGATCCGAGGCATGGATGGCACAGATCTCTGTTGGGGCTGCATCCCAAGCACAGACAGCCTTGAAGTCTCGCGTGCTGAAGGCGGCCAGACCCACGGACAGACCGACAAAGACGTATTTCCCAGACACTGCAAGGCAATTGGCTCTTTCAGTTACCTACCAAAAAAGGGAAAAGATGAGTGTGCCCAGCTGCCTTCTCACAGCAGGGTACATCAGCCATACTTATGATATATTCCTGGCCTTTTCACCAGAAAATGCTGATTTATTCTACAAGGGAAGCCTTTTGACACATTCTTTCTCCACAAGAGCAGGGGAGGGTCTCTCATCTCTGTCACAGAGATTGGTCTGTGTTAGGAATGAGAAAGTTTTCTCCCATCTTTCCCCTTCCCACAAACAGAAGGGGCTTTAAAGGCCAAGAACTCAGGAGCATTTGGCCCTTCCATTCCAGTGCAGAGCTGTGATGGGATGCTGCACTCCTCCAGGCAACCACAGAGCACCAGCAGACACCAGAGTATCCTCCTGGACACCCCCACATAACAATGGGGAAGGCAGCACTGTCACTCTGCTCACGGTGCTCCCATTGGAGTATTCGTGACACAGAGCTTGCCCACTTGCGTGCTACTAATTGCCTTCTCCCCAGCAAACAAGGGTGGAGCCAGCCTGGGAAGCAGAAGGTGAATTTAGTGTTTTAATACCTGCTTCTCTCTTTTCAGAGAGGTGTGATAATTGAGTGGGAAGCAGAACCTGTCAGACAAGCTTAGAAGATGCAGGCTTTTAAACTGAACCAGTGAGATGGTGGTGCATTCTGAGGAAGGTCATGAACAGAAGAACGACAAAATCTGCTGTGGTGGTTAATGCTATTTCTGCTGGGAGAGGCTCTGTACCTGGAATTCAGCTGTAGGAAAGCATTTTTTAGGGTGACCCTTTCGTTCTTGTGCCTCTCGGAGCATCTCCCTTCTTTCAATGATTTCCATAGCACTCTCAAAAACCTGCATCACCAGTTTGTTGATCATCCTGAAGGGCTGCGGCAGCACATCACGCTTTCGATCAGGATCCAGCAGGAAGAAATTTTCCTCATCTTCCTTGGGCCAGTCCTTTTCAGATGGTGGGGGAATCCCCAGGGGATGCTTCCGGGTATTCACCGCCATGGTTCTCCCCTTCCAGATGCAAAACGCACCACGGATGCAGGAATCACCCTGGATGCAGAAGAATGAAGAGTCCTTCAATACTTTCTTTCATGAGGTAATGGGGGAAAAGATGATTAATGATGTCTAAGGGGGTTTCCTTTCAGTATTGATAGCCAGAGCAACCCTGTTCTGTACAGCTCATTTCTACTTGTATGGCCTCTGTTTCCCAGGGGTTTTGTCCTGCTCTGGGGATCTCAGCCACACAGGGACTTGCAGGCTGCCCACAGGTAAAGAGAGCCCAAAAACTTTGTCACAAGCTTGTGTAAGAATTATGGCAAAGGATTCAAAACTATTAGCTTGTTCTTCGTTAATGGACTTATTCGGCCTGGGTAATATCCCAGCGATTAACTTTGAGAGCAGGTGTTCTCACTGGAAGTTTTATACTTCATTTCCAAGACACCGGGTGGTTTCGAGCTTCACCTCTGCGGTGGAGCCGTGCTCACGCGGGCGCGCCTCACCGCTGTCACCTCTCACAGCAGCCTGACCTCGGAGCGGGGCCGGGGGCCGAGGGGCCGTGCCGGGGGCCGAGGGGCCGGGCCGAGCTCCTCTGGCTTTCGCGGCAGGATCCGTCGCAGCACAGCCGGCGGCTCCGGGGCGGGGGAAGCCTTTAGGGGTAACACCGCCGCTGCTCCGTTGTTGACGGTTGCCGTGGTAACGGCACCTCGGTGCCGCAGCCCGGCCGGGAACGCGGCGCGCAGCGGAGNCCAGCCCGGCCCTGGCACGGGCCAGGGGCGCCTTCCGCTCCAAAGGCGGCTGGCGGAGGATGGTGCCGGCCTCTCTTCCGTGGTGCCCAGCGACAGGACGAGGAGCAGTGGCCGTAAACTAAAACACAAGAAGTTTCACCTCAGCATGAGGAAGAACTTCTTTACATTGCGGGTGGCAGAGCTCTGGAACAGCTGCCCAGGGAGGTCCTGGAGTGTCCTCCCTCTGGAGACCTCCCAAAGCCACCTGCACGCGTTCCTGTGTCACCCGCTCCAGGTGATCCTGCCTTGACACGGGTTGTACTGCACGGTCTCCTTCCAGCCCTGACAATTCTCATTCTGTGAAATAAACCTGTCCTGCTGCTGCCATCCTGTGATTGTCTGTGTCTCACCTGTGTCCCCCTCTCCTCGTTTTTTCCCTTCCAGAGCCACTCAGTACACATGCATGTTGCTTAGCTATTTAATAGAGAATAAAGCCGATAAAAAGAAGCTGGTAATGAAACTCAAGCAGTTGGAATCTAGCATGAGCTCTGGCCGGAAAAGTAAGTACTTGGTGTCTAAAGGGATAAGACCTTCTTCACTTGCTCCTTCCAGTAAAACAGCTCTTGGCCTTCTGTTTCCTGTAGTTAACCTACCTTGAGCCACAAAACCTCGTTTAGTATATTTTCAAAACTGTCAGTAGACCTTATCCCTGCCATGGCTTGCCAGGCAAATAGACTTTTTTTGCTTCCTCGGCCTCCTCTCCAGTTAGACAGTTGGAATTACTGCTGGAAGGATGAGAGAAATAAGTTAACAGTCAACTGTTGCTGTAGAGGCCAAACTGTCACCTCTGTTCAAGGACAGACCAGGGTTACGAGGCAAGGCTGGCTCACTGTGTGCTCATTAGTCCTTCCAGCTGATGGGTTGAGATAGCCCAGTGTTAAAAGATCATCATCCCACAAAATCACCTCTGAAGGACCATCCTTCAATATGGCGTTTATATCCTACTTAACATATTAATTTTCTTTAGCATTTTTACCGTACTAAATCACATCCCCTTCCATGCTTCTCACACAGCCTGACCATTTGCATCACTCCATTCTGTGTCAGGGTTGCATCCACGATGGTTACACTGTTACTGTGTGTGTATCACTTGTTTTCAGCTTGATCTTCCACCCACTCCTCAATTGCTCAATCCTGGAACAACTGCAACATATGAGACAATATTCCAGTCTATCGTATTGCCACGGATTTGTTTGTTATTCCATTAGCTTCAGAGTTATGGTAATTTCTAGTGGGGAGGCCAACTGCTTTATCAGCATGGCCATCATTCTCGTGCTTCTGCTAAATAAATCACTACTAGACATCAGGCCTAAATTCAGGGCTCTTGTAGTTCCACCAGGCTTGGGTGCTGTCAACATCTGTCACTGTGACAAGGCAGCAGGGTGCAAAAAGTGTTTTGAATAATATTGTATTATTATTTACAGGGGCCAAAACCCAAAACAGTGCAGCGGGTGAAATCAGGTTTGCCATCTGTCATAGCTTGGGATGGAATACACTGTTCCCCACAGTTTGCAGGGAGCTCCATGTCCCTCTGACAGATTTATGGCTGAGGAGGGACTTTGGTCTCTGTGCTCAGCACGTGAATCACCGGCTTTCACAGGCACCCGGGAAACTTGTATCTCGTGCTTGCAATAGGGTTGATGCAGTAACATCTTCTGTCCACAACGTGAGGTAAAATCCAGTGAAATGTACAGCTGAAATTAGAGGCCCTGTTTGTGTTCTTTATTTGCTGGCACTGACTCCTGCAGAGCCGAGGGTGATATTGGTCCAGAGGGCCCTCAGGCGCAAGAGCAGAGTGGCAAGAGAGGTTGCAAGTCCCGACTATTGACCAAACGTGTGTGTATGTCCTGGGCTGGTGATGTTTACACAGAACTGAGATGTTTTACACCCCTTTCCTCACAAATTCCAGGAAGTGCTTAAGCATACAAATGCCCAAAGCCCTCCAAGTTTTACAAAAGTACACGTGGCAGGCCAAGTCCGTGCTGACCTTTGTGGGGTTTCTTGCAGTGTTCAGACTGGGCAACGTGGTGCACGCCTTGGTGGCAGCCAGGAGAACTGCAGAGCTGCCAGACGTGGTTCCTCGCCTGTGCCTCACAGCCTCCCACCTGAGCCGGGCGCTGTACTTCGTGTGCGACGCCGTGCTGTGGCTCAGCAGCGTCGGCCTCCAGCCGCGCATCGACAAACCCAAGTGGCACACCTGGGCTACCAAGTGCTACTACTGCTCACTCCTGATGAATCTGGCCAGGGACTGGTATGAGATCTCCTGGAGGCTGGAACAAGCTGCACTGGAAGAAAAGACAAAGGAGAATTCCTTCTGGCAGAAACAGAGCGAGGAACTAAACGGTGTGAAAAGTGATGGTTTGCACAGTTTTCTCCACCAGCTCTTTGAGATACTGAAAAGGAATCCTCCTTTGCTGCTGGACTTGGTGAAGAACCTCTGTGATCTGTCAGGCCCTTTGGATACGCTGGGAATCTACAAGACCAACCCAGGAGTGATTGGTTTCTGCGGCCTCCTCTCCTCCCTGGTGGGGATCCTCACATTAGCAAGCCCACATCTGAAGCTGAAACAGTGACATAAAAGGAGCTGCGTAGTATAAGGCTGTAGCTTTGATCCTCTGATAGATTTTTATCTTCATATGGCACTTTCAAATGAGCATGTCTTAAAATAACTTCAAGATTAATTTTGTCCTCTGAAAAAGTGAATTCTGCCCTTTTTCCTTCCCTGTGCCTTTGCAGGTGAGTTTAGTGCCATGACACACCCCCTGATGGGGTGGAGAGAGGAAAAGGCCAAGTAATATTTCACAAACAGAAGGAGGACTTGGAACTTGGCTGCTAGATAAGAAAATATTCCTTTATTTTAATACAGGGTTGTGAAATAGCTGCATAGGCAACTGTAATAGGTATATGATTCATGACTACACTAATCATGTTTACACTGGAAAGTTTCAATTCACTAATCCAAGGTCCCTACAGTCAGATTGTCTAGAGTGGGCTAAGATGGGTTAGGAGCTGCAGTTAGAAAGGCCTGAAGTCAGGGATGAGTGTTCTGATGGGTTAGGGTTGGTGGATCCTGTGTCCTGCAGGCACTGAATGCACTGCAGTGGTACCTGGAAATGGTCTCTGTGGTGTGTGCACTGCTGATGCCGGAGCTGCAGTCTAGGGAGTGCCAACTCCTGTCCCAAGAAATCTGCACTTTCTTTGTTTCCTTTGATACTGTGAGCCAGGGACTGTTGGCCAGTGACTCTGACTGCTCCAGCAGGCCACAGCTGAGGGCTTTGGTGCAGGACAGCATATTAACTCCCAAACCCCTGTAACTGCAAGCACAACTATTTTCCATTGATGATATTGTGATAAGGAGCTTGTTTTTCTCTTCTAATTTTACATGAAAAATTCCAGTATAATAAGAAGTTTGGAACGTGCAGTTAAGGAGAGAAGCCTGGCTCAGAGCTCGTTGAGTCAGAAAAACTGCAAGGACGTGTTTCTAGTTGTGTAAGCTCCAGGAAGAAAGAGAATGGAGCTGGTCATGATAACATCAGAATCCTGTGTGAGAAGAAAGCTTTTTACTGGATTTGGGCATTCATGGTTTAGACTTTCCTATCTGGTGCTCCCTATCCTCCCTGCTCATGAGCACATGATTGCTTGTGTGTTCCCTCGCTGGCTGAATGGGCTCAGCCATTTGAAAATGCCTCATGTCTGCCCTGCAACTGTGTTATTGTTCATCACTGACCTCACTGGCAGTGATGGCTGGCAGTGTAACTGGGTTAAAAGAGAAATGCTGTGTCCAGCTATCTAGCATGGCATGCAGTTTTTCTGCTCCTGACTTTGCAGAGTAACAGTTTGACACCATCAGAGACAACATTGCACATCATATTGGAGATAAATTTAACATTTTTCTTCATCAGAGTTAGGCCTGTGTGTTCTGCTGCTTCCTGGTATAAGAAGTCCTTGTTTAATCTGTCAAGGAGATGTGAACAGACTACTCTGACCTGGACCAAGGTGCTCTCTTGTTATTTCTGATGCTATCTAAAAACAGAAAATTAAAAGTTGTGGGTTTCCTTTATTAAAAGGCAAAGGATGTGGAATTAAGTAGGCAGGTGAGGCAGTGCTCCAGTTTACCTGAAGTTGTGGTTGGAATTACTTCCAAGTTTGAATATGAAGTGATAGCCTGCCAATGAAGTGTTTGAAAAGAAAGAGATTGCTGGGCAGGACAATTAAGTGTGTTTGAGGACCAGGTGTGGCCTTCAGCAGCTCTTCTTTTTAATGTGGAAATGAGTAGCACTAAAAGTAGAGCATACTGGCAGTTCAGGCCAAAATGGAGCATTGTGTGTGGGGTATATATTATAGGCTATATTCTAGCCTTCTTCTCCTTTATAACAATGGAATGGGTTTTTTGTTTCTTTCTCCATTTGTCTTTCATCTCCTGGCAATGTAGAATCCATCCCTACCTTAGTCAGAGTTGATCATTATCCCAGTGTGTAGCAACTCCTGGAAGAAAGGAAGAGGAGTCTTGATCATCTGACAGTGGAGGTTTGACCAGCTTTTGTCTACAGAATTCCATCTTATTGCTAAAAATGTGTTTTCAATCCCACTCATGGGAGCTCTCAGATGCAAAATACTTTCACTGGTCTGCCAACTGCTTTCTCTTTCTCTCTTACACTTTCCAGGGAAAGCCATTGATACAGTGGTGTAGCCCAGTCTCCACCTCCCTGTGCCCTGCAGGCACTGTGCAAAGCCCTGAGCCAGGCTTTGATGTTTCTGCCATGGGGCCTGGTGTGGGTTGGCATGTACAGCCTTATTGAGGGGGGTGACTTTTCAGCCTGTCCATCCTCCGTGATGTAGGCTGGAATACACAGGGGTACCTCTGTTCACTGGATGTTAAGCACTAATATTTGCCTTCTGCTCCCCAGCTGAAAGCTGGTGATTTAAGGTACCTTAACGTGATGTGACTGAAGCCATAGGATTGTGATCATATGGAGAAAATCCTTTTAGTGCCTTTTTTTGTATCTAATACAGCACTTGGAGTAAGAACAAGATGTTTGAACATAAGCAATAAACCGTGATGAGTGTGGCACTGTGTTTGTGTATAACTTAGAAGGTGGTGTAAAGAGATGCTGATGGGAGGATTCCTCCCATCTCTGAATTTTATGAAGGGTGACACTCTTAGAGATACATTGCCTGTGGTTGGGTTCTAGAACTTTCCTTTTGCAGTAGCCAATTGGCAGCTAGATTCATCCAGCTAATTTAGAATCAAAATTTCAGCTGCAAAAACATTAGGAAATACATGAGTATCAGGGGAAACTGCATCCTTAGAATGCCCTGAAACAAGGTGTTATCTTGGGAATTGCCATCAGCTGCTTTTGAGTACCAGCAGTGAGGGCTGGAGCCTTATGACCACTGTAGGCACAGCTGGGTGAAAGGGACAGGGGCACCTGCATTTCAGTAACTTAAAAACAGCTTTTCATTTGGATGGTCATAGTTTAGTGACAAATGCCAGTTCAGGGAGGGAACACAGGGGAACATCTCTGGCAGAGGTGGCAAGGGATGGAGCCAGGATAACCATTAAACTGAGCTCACTGTTAGCCCCTGCCCCCTGCAGTGAGAGTCTTGCAAACTTGGAAGCTCCAAAATGTCAGCTCCTGACCAATGTATAAAGCATGGCATTCAGGAATAAGGGACAGCAAGGGTTTCCATCTGTATTAGTGGCCTCATACACATTTTGTGATGGAAACAGTCAGTAGCAGAGTGGTCTTCTCTTCTGCTTCCAGACAAGGCCTTCCTAACATTAACACTGTGCTTGGCATGACATTTCAAGGAATATGTGAGCCATTGGGGATTCCCAGGTGAGCATCAAGAGCAGTCAAAGGTTAAAAACCAACATCTCCAGGGAGATACCAAATAAACCGGTTCTGTACAGGAAGTGTGACTGGGGGAGGGTGTGAGTACTCTTCCAAGTGTCTAAAAGCTTTTCTGCCAAGAGCAAGGCAATAAATCAGTCTCCAAATCCAGGAGATAATACTTTTATATTGCCACAAAGAATTAAATCACAGCTTTTTTTGAACTGAATGTAAAATAAAATCTAAATAGCTTGCCCAGGAGGGCAGTCCTTAAGAAGAAACTGGGCAGAGATCTGTCAGCAGTGGTTATGGGGTTGCTGATCCTGCATGGAAGTGAATCAGATACATCTCCAGCCCCTTCCCAGACCAAAGTATAGAGGTGCCTTGCAGGGCTTTGGGGATCTGACTCATCCCCTCACCGTGGTATATTAACGAGTACAGAGCAGACTGCAGAGATAGAAGTGTGAAACTGCTTCCCTGCTCCCTGTGGATCTGGTGAGCTCTAAACATTGCCTGCAGGAGCACAGCAAGTGTTTCTGGGGCAAGCTGGAGTGATGGGGCAGGGAGGCCATGGTACCTTTGCCCTGCAGAGCCAGGGCTGGCCCAGCCTTTGCCCCAGAGGAAGGGGAGGGGATGAGCACAGGCGTTAGTAGGGCAAAGGCTGTGTTGGCTCCTGACTTCAGCCAAGGCAGAGAGGAGGTTGCTGTGCCCTGTGCACTTTTAGCCAGGCTAGCAGGGCTGGAAAAACTCTCAGTGCCAAGAGAGCAAACCTTCAAGCAGGCTGGTGCCCTTTGTCCCTCTGTCTCAAGGGCAGTGACTGACCCCAGCTCCAGCTGGAGGCAGCCCAGCACATTCATGTGCCTCTGTACCCAGCCAGCAAGGCAGGCACAGCCCCAGGCTGGGAGCAAACTCTGGGCTCTTTGGGAAGGAAAGGGGGGTATTTTCTTCCCATCTGTGGCTTCCCCATGCCCCAGGGAAGCCCCCCACCCCCATGTAGGAGCAGTGCAGCCACAAGCAGGGAGCCCTGTTGGGTGCTTACCTCCATGTGCTGAATGGGAGTGCTGGGCAGCTGTGGGCATTGAGAGCCACATGCCAAGGGGCTCCCTGCCTCGCCAGCTGATCCAGGACACACAGCAGACCTGGACCACTCGTCTGCACTGATCTCCCTGATTATTGCCTTGTCCTCTGGCATTTGTCCTCTTTGCACCACGCTGTCCTCATCTCATCAGTGTGGCTCATCTGTAGTTAATAACCAAGACTTGGCATAGCCCCATACAGGTGGTGTGGTCTTCTTCTAAATCAGTACCACAAATGGATTTGTCAGTGTGCCCCCTGTGCATTGAGGCCATAGAAGAGCAGCATCTTAGTGAGAGCCTTGCTGGCTGGTCAAGGAGGGCAGTTGTTCCTCCACAAAGCATTTGTGAATCCACATTTGGGGAACCATGTTTTGTTTTGGTCCCACTATCACAGGAGACATCTTGAATAGTCTGTCAGAAGATCACTGAGAGGGTAAGGCATTCAGGGGCATGGAACACAGGCTGCACCAGCACCAACTGGGGCACAAACTCTGCTCAGAAATGCACAAAGCAAGGACAGAGATGTCAGGTACAATAAAGAAAATTCCAGCTGGGCATTAGGAAAAAATAGTTTAATGATTAGTATGGTTATCACAGGAATTGGGCCCCAGAGAGAGGGGAATCTTCTCCCTGGAAGTTTTTAAGACTGGACAAGACCTAGAGCAGCCTGATCTGGCTTTGAGGGTAGCCCTGCTTGGAGCAAGAATTGAATGAGGTGATCTTCAGAGATCACCTTCAAACTGATCTTTTTCTCCATCTACCCCAAAGGCCTAAAGCTTTCCTAATGTGGTGTCTGCCCTGACCCTCAGGTAAAGCCTCCTCACCAAAAGCCTCATGAATCATCTTAGAAATTGCAGACCTGGGCAAACCAGGTTGCTTCAAGCAGAGTATGTCCCCCCACATCTGCCTTCTGCTCCTTGTGCTTAGTAAACTCTCCTGGGGAGAAACCATGTTCTTGGTCTGTGGTAGGTTTCCCAGCAGGATCGTACCCTGGTCCACCATGAGGCATAACAGGGCTGACAGAAATACAGGAAGGTTTTAATCTCTTAGGAAACCCTGAGTCTTCACCTTCCCCCTGTCTGCTCATGATCTGTTGCTTTCGGGGTGGTGAGGTCCCAGGGCAGCTTCTTCTCATCTTCTGTGGAAGGAGTGGTGTTAAACCCCAGAACATTTCAGCCGTGCTGCGGCTTCTGGACTCTGCAGGGAAGGTGACAAAGGGGATTTTCTGCCGTCATCTGTTCCCAATTACAGTGGTTTCAGGGAGCTCCTTGGCCCGTTTCCACCACAATCTGTCAGCTCCTGAGCCCACGCAACTGGGAGGTGGGGCCTCGTGGTGGTGGTAGTGGCCAGAGCGTGGTGCATCGCCTCACAGGACCGGGGTGAAGGGACAGTGCAGACACCACTCTCTGCTCCTGCTCGGCTGGGGACAGGCTGGCCCTCGGTGAGTAGCCTGTGCCCACTGGGTGCTCCGGGACAGCTTCAGTGGGACCAGGGAGTGAGAGTGGGGATCACCCATTCTCTAGATTTCCAGAATTTCATCTGCTGCTACGAAAAAGGGGTCTGTGCTGGGGCTGGAGCTGTGTTCTCACAAGGACTGGCACTATGAACAGCAGATATGTGCAAGGGGGATGCTGACCTCACCTGGACATCTCACCATATCCCTACCCACTGCTCTTCTATCTGCTCCTGTCCTACCTTGTTACCCCTTCTCAGCCAGAGTCTATTCTCATGCACATCTGTTAACATCCTGGTTGCTCTGAGTTTGCTTTGCCAGCATACTTTATCCTGCTCTTACATAACTTTTCTAAACTAGATGCCTCTCAACTAATTTTTTTGTGTCTTTGGGTACAAAGGGCAGGGCTGCATGGAGGCTTTAGTTTTACAGTTTAACTGGTAAAAAGTCAAACATTGGGCAACACCACGTCCATTGCACCCATGGGAGGTGCGTGTCAGCCCCGCTGCTGTGCTTGGGGGGTGCAGGAGTGAGCGAGGGGCCCCAGCCCAGCCCTGCTTTCAGGCGGAGTCTGCGGTTCCCAACTTTGCTTTGCAGGTGGATGCGCCACCATGACGGTGAAGAAGACTCAGGCTCTGCAGGATGGAAGTGCCAAGGTGGGTGCAGGGAAAGGGAGAGAGACAAGGGCAGAGATGTGCCAAGGGGGCCAGGTAGTGTGTATTGACTGTGCTGGATGAATACCAGCCGCACCTCACGCTGTCCCTCGTGTCCCCATCTTCTCTTTACATGGATCTTTACCTGCAGTAGTATGGAGCATCATCAAAGGGAAAGGATAAACCTTTTTGCTATGAAATTAAATAGTTCAGATTCAAAAAAGTTAACCTTGAGCTGATGCAATCACTAAGTGATAGCTGCCAACTGTGCCTGTCCTTCATCTGTGCCCCATTTAGTCCCAGACCTCCAGCAGGAGGTTTCCACAGGGTGGAAAGGCAGAGGGAGCACCTAAACCATTGGGCTTGGGACATTGCAGGAGTGGGGACCATCCCCCTCGGACACTGCCTGCAGTGTCCCTGCTCCCTCAGTGGCAGCAGCCAGCCTGCTTGTCCTTACTCAACATACCTGGGAGACCCTCAGTGGGGCTTGAGAAATGGCCTCTTCCTGTGCAAACCGAGGCCCTCTGGTCACTGCAACCCACCAAGGGCCACCGGTGTGTGGGCAATTCCTGAGGGAAGGGCTGTTGGCTCACCCGTGTCCATCTGCCATGCGCAGGAGAACGTGCTGCAGAGGGTCCTGCAGCTGCCCGTGGTGAGCTCAACCTGCGAGACGCTGCAGCGGAAGTACAGCAGCACCAAGGAGTCCCACCCGCTGATGGCCTCGGTGTGCGAGGTGTACGAGCGGGGCGTGCAGGGCGCCGGCGCCCTGGCCATGTGGGGCATGGAGCCCGTGGTGCGCCGGCTGGAGCCGCAGTGTGAGTCCCTGTGCTGGGGGGGCCGTGGCGAGGGGGCCCACCAGAGCCTCCCCCGGTGGGACAGCGCTGGCACAAGCACGTGCCTGGCACAGCCCAGGTGCTTTTCTTACCATGCTTTTGCCCAAGGCAGTCGCTGTGGCCAACAGCCTGGCTTGCCGGGGCTTGGACCACCTAGAGGAGAAGATCCCTGCCCTCCAGTACCCTGTCGACAAGGTAAGTCACAGGCAGGACAACGTGAGACCCCCCAGCCCCTCTGAAAAGCCCACAGCACATCTCCTCTAGTCTTGTTTCTGGATGGTGACAGGCTGCTGGCTGGGAAACAAGGCAGCATCTCCAAGTGAGGGCTCCTCCAATGGCTTCTGCAGCCTCAACGATGGTTGGGGCTCCCAAACATAAGTCAGCAATGTCCTGTGTCCCATCCCTGCCAGCTACCTCCAGCCCAGGTTGGAGAGAGCTGTTATGCCCCTCTTGGAGATGTTTCCTGGCATGGACATGGCTGGGGTCCCTGCGGTCCCTCTGGCTGCCCTATGCCACCCCAAGCACACCACTGGGGCTGTTCTCCATCTCTCTGCCCACAGCTCGCATCCGAACTGAAGGACACCATCTCCTGCCCCCTCCAAAGTGCCAAAAGCACCATTGGCAGCTCCATGGATAAGATCATAGAGCTGGCGGCGGAGGGCTATGAGGCTACCAAGAGCACAGTGGAGACGACAGCCAAGTACACGAGGAAGAACTCAGTGACCCAGATGGCAGCTGCAGGGGTCGACACAGCCCTGGGAGGGCTGGAGAAGCTGATGGAATACCTGCTGCCGGAGGAGGATGAAGAAGCAGGTAGTCCTGATGCCCAAATCCCCTCTGAGGGAGACTGGTGACAACTGGCTGGGTGGCTCCTCAGTTGTGGGGTGCATGGGGCAGGAGGCAGCCCCTGGATTTTTGCATAAGGCTGCCTAGGAGGGTTGTCCCGCCAGAATGTAACCCTCCCACCATTCTTCTGCCTGTACTCTTCTACCTTTAGATAAGAAGCCCAAAAAGAAACATCTGTCAACACCAAAGGTCTCCCAGCGACAGCCCAGCACTCCCAGCACTCCCAGCACTCCCAGTGCTCCCAGTGCTGCCAGGGCTCCCAGGGCTCCCAGCACTCCCAGCGCTCCCAGGGCATCCAGCACACCCAGCACTCCCAGTGCTCCCAGTGCTGCCAGTGCTCCCAGCACCCTGGGCCGGATTGGCGCTTTGGTCAGCACCGTGTCCCACCGCGCTTACCAGCAAACCACCCAAAGCCTCCAGCGTGCCAAAACCAAAGGGCAGGAGCTGGCCTCCTGGATCCCCATCCTGGTGAGTGCCAGAACCCACATGCTGGGTTCCTGCTCCCCCATATCCTCTTTTGAGCTGATTTTGCTTTCAGACAGGACATTTCAGGCTCCTTGGAGCAAATCTGAGCAGAGTACATTTCCCCTGCTCAGCAGGACAAGCTGGGGCTGGCGGTTCCTGCATGATGTTCACACATAACCATGTACCACATTAGTGGGACAAGTTATTTTTAGCACGCTCCCAGTGTGCACTTGTTGATTTATGGCCTTGCCATAACATCCTTCCTAAAGCAAAAGGCCCCCTGCAGAGACCCAGAGGGGATGGGGAGAAGGAGGTAGTTCTCCTACCCCATAGTGCAGTGGGAACAACTTCCCTGGCCTGTGCCAAAATCCCAGGGCTCCCATCTGCGCTCAGGATTTCTCCCCAGATGCACAAATGAACTCCCTGCTCCCTGTGCACCCCTGTGAAATCCTCAGGCTAAACAGGACGGTTCAGTGGATGGGACCAGCCAGCTCCCTCTGAATGGTGGCTTTTTGCTCCCCTTCCAGGGAAGCCTGGCCAAGCCAAGTGCCCCTGTGGCCCCTCAGGCCCGCAGTGATGGGCAGGGCAGCACGGGTTGGCTGACCCGGTGCCAGAGCAAGGCACCGGAGCAGAAGCAGGAGAAGGCAGGGAAGAAAAACACCAACCACACCAAGGTATGGAGAAAAGCAGAGAAGTGAGGTATGAATGCTCCAAAGCATCATCCTATCCATGGACCATGCAAGCATGGAGGCTGTTCCCCCATACCTTTGGGGACCAGGCCCCTATCCCTGCTCAATCCTGAACTGCAGCTTGGAGGATGCAAGAGGGGGTTGGCAGTGGGGCAGCCCCGGGAGTCCCCTTCCAATTCCCCAAAGCTGGGGGCTGTGGGCAGCCTTTGTGCCAGGCAAAGTCACCCTGGCTTGTATGTTCAACACTCCTTTGGAGCTGTGGGATGTCAGCACTGAACTCCCTATTGAACCTCTGGACACCCCTAAAAAATCCCCTACCACGGTCCCAGCAGCGAGGGGTGGTGTGAGCCGGTGGGGCTGGGAACAGTCTCCAGCATCAGCTCTGCTGGGACCTGGGGACGGGAAGCAGCAGGTTGGGGTCAGTGCCCTTTGCCTCTGCCTGCAGCGGAAGCGCAGCCTCGAGCAGAGGGTCCCCCGGGGCCTGGAGTGGGGGGAGCTGGCAGGGACAGGGAGAGACCCTGCTGCAAAGAGCTGTGGTGGCTTTTGCACAGCAGCGAGCTGAAATCTCTCAGGCTTAGAGCTGCAAAGGGGATGGGAAACCAGGGCCACCCCTGTCGTGCCTGGAGGTAGGGCAGAGGCCCTGGCCAGGAGCTGAGCTGGTTTCTCTGGGCAGGCGGGACAGGACCCCGGGCTCGTGGGCAGCGTGGCTCACAACCTGCAAACCGCCTGCGCCTCCGGCATCTCCAGCGTGAAGAAGGTCCCAGCTGTGGCCTGGGATGCGGCAGAGGGCTTGATCCTCTTCACCCCCCGCAGGCTGTCCAGGGCCATGGAGACAGTGGATGCTCTTGGGGGGACCCTCGTCAGTGCCCCTAAGCACCTGCTGGGCACCCTGTACAGCTACGTGCCGGTGAGTTTGCCCCCAGCCAGGCCCTGTCCATCTCCAGCAAACCCCATTTTGCTCCATCTCCTGCCATGAGCACCCCATAGCTGCAGGCAATACCCCATAGCTGCAGGGGGTACCAGACTAGGAGGATGGGGTGCCATGAAGACACCTCAGTCCCAGCCTCCTCTTGAGCATCCCCAAAGCCATGACAGCAAGTCCCCCAAAAGAACAAATGGGTCAGACAGTGGTGACATCTTCACACAGTTCATGCCCAAGCCAAGGTGTGACCACATTCCTAGGAAGGTGAAAGTTCTGGCTGAGACCCAGTTCTCTCATTTACCTCAGCCTGTTGTTCCCCTGGGAGCATTTCTCCACCACAGCTGCTCAAGGACTGCAAGCCATCCACTCCCCTCCACTCTGGGGGCAAACTAGCTTCTCCTGAGGTTCTCCCAGTTTAAGGGGGGGCTGTGTAGCACAGGTGGAGCAGGGCTGGCAGGTGGGTACACCCTGGCTGGGTGCTCACCCCATCCCTCAGCTCCGCAGGCAGTCAGTGAAAGAGGAAGAAGCATCCAGAGCCAGCAAGACCAACACAGAGAAGAAAGAGAAGAAGGAGGAGGAGGAGGAGAACAAGCCTGCTGCCCCCTCCACTGAGGAGAAATCCCAGCTGAGGAGTGACTGGCGGCTGCACCGTGGCCATCACCCCCTCTCCTTCCTGGGGCTCGAGGACCCGCTCTTCCTGCGGCACAACTACTACCGCAGCCCTGCCTTCGACCCCGACTACCCGTTCCCGCGGAAATCCGCCTTCTCCCCCTACAACCGGCGGGTGAGCGAGGGCTCCTACCGCTTCAGCCCCGAGTCCATGTACAGCCGGGCCTACTACAGCAACTTCTACAGTCCTGTCTGCAAGAAGGACTGAGCCAGCGGGCGGGACAAGCACATCCCAGCCCCTCTCAAAGCCCCTCAGCACGCTTTGCCTGGGCCCCTGCCAGCTGCCCACACACACCCCTGTTCCAGGACAGGAGCTAAAAGTGGTAGACAGGCCATGGGATAGCTGATTCTGGAGTGCATCAAGGCCGGGATGGGGGAATAAAGGCAACCAAAAGCCCTGCTGCTGGAAGGAGAAGGTAGGGGACGGTGGGACTAGGAAAGTGAAGGAGATGAGGAAAGAGCGGTGAGACCAGAAGAAGGGACTACCCAGGGCTGACACTGGGCTACCTCAGACCTTGCTCAGCAGACAGAGTGAACTTAGATGGGCTACACATTGAGAACAGCACTGAGAGAGAGCAGGGAGGATGGCAAAGCTGTCAAACATCACCATAGCAAGCCTATTTCCCCATCCTTCCTCCCTCCATCCCCCCTTGCAGGACCCATCCCTAGGCACAGATTCCTCCTCCATGGAGGGGCTAAAGATCCCCACCAACCAGCAGGATTCATGAGTGGGAAAGCCCTGGGCACTTCCCTCCCAGCTGGTGGTGGGATGGATGGTGGGGTCAGGAAAAAGGCTGGTGAGAACAGGTGGAGCTCCTGGAGCCGCTCTCCCACAGGATCACCTGGCTTCCCACAACACCTTGTTGTATCTGCTGCAATAATAAACCTGCAATAATAAACCACCTGCCGCTCACCCCATCTGCTCGGCTTCTTTGTGGGAGTGAGACACCAAACGAGGGCATCAGAGGGGGGTGAGACCCCCAGCTCAGGGCCAAGGGAGTGGGTGCGGGAAACATCCTGTTACATTCCCTGTGGGAATAGTGGGATAGTGGGTGCTCATGCCCAGCACGGTACGTGCTCTTCCCATGTCCCAAGTACAAATTCACAGCTCCAAGGAGCCGGGGCTTCCTGCCAAAGAAAATTTATTGCATTTCCAGAAGAACACAGCAGAGAAATCAGTGTCCCTACAGCACGCACAAACCGTCTTCCAATACACTGCTTTCCCAGGGCACGAAGAGAAGGGTTTGGGAGAGGCAGGGAAAAGCCTCCCAGCAGCAGAAGGGTTCAGCGAGGAGCCCAGCGACCCTTTTCCCCACCTCCTTTCCTCCCCGGAGCCCTACAGAAGGAGGGGCTTGGGAAGGCGCGTGGTGCAATTCCCATCCTGGGAACGAGCCCCGCGCCTGGCTTTTCCCAGGCACAGCCTGTACCGCGCTCGCCCGCACAAGGGAAACGGCTGTGATCGCTGAAAGGCTGCGGGGGAGAGGGCCGCCAGCGGGACTGTTCAAAAGCACGGCGCGGGGGATGGGAGGCACCAGCCCTCACCGAAGTCCCCCAGGATCGCCGGTGCCCTGGGGCTCCGGGACATTCACACGGTGATGCACACGTGGGAACTACCAGCGCCTCCCCAGTGGAGAAAGCCCCACCTCTCCAGCTCATGCGTGCACCAGGGTTACTGAAGAGCATCCTGATGAGGGTTAAACAGGAATAAGGATCCCAGAGTAGGAATGGAGAGACAGGGAGTCATGTGCTGTACAAGAGCAGGATATCCTCCCTAATGGCTGAGAGCCTGGGCAGCTCCCACTGCAGGAGCTAGGGATGCTGCTGCCTGGAGCTTTGGCAAAATCCCCCTGTGGTTTCCAGTGTTGGAGGATAGAAGGAGAAAGCAGGAGGCACCTAAAGAGCTGGTACAGCAAAGAGATGAGACTGTCCCACGGCAGAGCCAAGAGTAACACACTACAGTCCTCGGCTGCACTGGCTGTGCATGGCAGGACACCCAGACCCTGACACAAGGAGGACAGCAAGGAACCCATCAAACTTATGGAAAGACACACACCATCTCCATGGGCACGCAGCGAGGAGGCCTGGCCCAGCTGGGCAGCACAGAGAGCGGCAACATCCGTGCAGGAGCTCAGAGGGAGTCTGTTCGCTTACGGGCAAACACAGCCGACATGGTCTTGACGATGCCACGGATCCCTGTACCCTTCTTCAGGGCCAGCTTGGTGTCCGGGATGAGCTTGGCCAGTCCATGGAAGACCATGAGGGCCCCGTGATAAGCCTCAGCTGCAGAGACCTCATAGAAACCGCAGTCTAAAGAGAGGGCCAGGAGCCGCCCCTCCTCGCTGGACACCACCCGTTGGTGGTGCAGGTCCCGTTTGTTGCCCACAATGACAATGGGCACCTTCTCCTGGCTCTGCCCCTCCTTGGCAGCCTTGATGAACTGGATTTTGAGGGGCAGGATGTTGAAGCTGGCACGGTCACAGATACTGTAGACCAGGACAAAGCTGTCTGCCCACTGGATTCGCTTCTCCTCCGAGGAGCCATCCTCTGCCTGCTCCTGGGGAAAGAGAATAGGAAGGGTTTTTTTATCGGGCTCCCTCGTTCCACACCTGCCTGCTAGAAGAGGGCAATCCTGAGCCTGTCAGGACAGGGACAGCTAGAGAACAGCAAAAGGGCAGAGAGAGAGAGGAGTACTGAGGAGGGCACAGCAGCACCTGGCAGAACTAACCAAGGGGGGGTGATTCTGCTTTCAGCATCACACCCTAATCCTAACCCTCACCCAGCTGCCAAGCACTGCAGGCTGTAGGTGATAACAGTGTGGGGACCTCAGAGCAGCACTTCTACTTCTTTAGCACAGTCCTGTATTAGCATCAGTGCTTCAGCTCCAGAGTTCTCAGCCAGAGGGCCGTGGGCTATGGTAACTATTGCTACCCTGTCAGCAACATTGCTGTCCTGTGCTTGGCAGGTGAGAAGAGTTCAGTCACTTATGAACCCTCTGATTTGAGAGCCTTGCTCAACTGGACCTCCCAGCCTGTGGTTCCCCATAGGTAACTTCCAGTAAAGGGCTTTTTTGTCCCTGGGGTAGAAACGGGTGATAGGAGTGGGGCCCTCTCACCTGGGAATTGGGGACGTCCCAGATGTGTAAGAGAATCTCTCGGCCATCCACAGTCAGGTTGTGGCTGTAGATGAATTCTGCTCCCCCAAAAAGAAAAAAAAATAGTCATCTTCATGGTGTCACCAGCTGCCACCCTGGACCTTTTGCACCCCAGAGAAGCAGTTCTGGAGCAAAGAGATGGGTCACTAAACAAACACAACACTGAGCCCCTGGGAGCAGGCAAAGGCTCTGGAGAAAGGCAGGAGAGGATGGGCTGCAATGAAATCCCACAGGCAGAAGCAAGGTTGTCTCTCAACTCCAGTCCCTGTTGGGAACTGGCCTGGCCCTGGCCTGGCACTCACCCATGTCTCCATACTCTCCAATAAAGCGCCGGGTCAGGAAACGCACGGTCAGAGCTGCAGACAGAAGGATAGGAATCATCAGAATAACCCAAAACCTAGAGGATTCTCCTTTCTAAGTTCAGAGCAGTGTCAGGCACTATCCCCTTGTAAACTCCTACAAGCAGGAACGTCCTCTGAGCTTCCCCAGCCACGAGCAGGTCTGTGAGTGCAGCAGAGGCACAGCACGAACCAAAGCATCTGCACAATCTGGAGCATCAGCAAACTGCAGCTCAGTGGAAAACAGCTTCCCTTGTCACTCCCCGGCTGGCTACAAGGTTGTGCTCAGCTTCCCCACCTTGAATCACAGCTGCACCCCAGGGCTCAGCCCCATCTCACCAATTTGCTCCATGGGCTGCTCCCTGCCACTCGTCCTCCAAACACTGCAGTTTTCAGCCTGGGAACCCCCTGTTCCAGTTCACGGTCAGCACTCACCTGATTTCCCTACGTTGTCTGCTCCCATGACAAGGACGTTTGCTTCCATCTTCAGGGCAGTGGGGCCAGGCACCTCCATGAGGGCAGGGTGGTCGGGGGTGAAGCTGGTGCTCCGGCGCAGTGGGAGCCGGAGCCCCATGCCGAGCGTGGCCGAGCCCCTCCGACAGTCCCAGCCGTGAGTACAACTCCGCTCGGCACAGCCGACAGCCCAGTGCTTCCCACGGCACCCAGGGGACCCGCGAGGCCCATACCCCTCCCCGCAGCCGCAGGGGCGGTGCAGAGGGAACTGCAGGCAGCCGGATGAAAAACTTTGTCATCGCTCAGATTGTCCTGAACATACGTCAGTGGCTGAGCCGGCCCTGCCAGCCCCCAGCACGGCGGGCGGCCGGGAAGCACCAGCTGTCGGCACCAGCTGCTCCGCAAACTGCATCCCAGGAGGTGCCCACGCCTCCACCTCAAGCACTTTGTGCCTCGGCAGGGCCACGTAGCCCCTTGTCCCTTCCCCACGGTGATCGTGGGAATGAATATCTGCCAGGAATGGAGGAGTGTCACCGGTGCTGGGGTGTCTCGTCAGTGATGAAACAGCTGATGAGAGATGTGAATCCCTTGTGAATGACGGAGCATCTCATGGGTGGTGGAACTTTGTTCCACCAGAGATGGAACACCTCAGGATTAACGGAGCGCTGCCTCGCACGTGACGAAGCATCTCACGAGGGATGGAGTCCCTTGTGAGTGATGGAGCATCCCAGGAGTGATGGAGCATCTCCCGAGGGATGGAGCTTCTCTGGAGCACCGGGGAGCCGCCGCGCAACTCCCGCAGCCACGGGCGTCCCCCGTTCCCCCCGGCCGTTCTCCCCGGGGTGCAGCGAGGACCGGCCGCATCCTCCCTCCCTCCCGGCCCGCCGCATCCTCCCTTCCTCCCCGGCCGCGCCGGGAGGAGCCGCTGACGCCATCGCGGCGCGCCCGGCGCGGCCATGGCGGCGGAGGCGGCGGCGGTGCGGGTGGCGGTGCGGGTGCGGCCNCGGGGACACCGGCCCTGCCTGCGGGGCGATGCTGCCACCGGCGAGGTGGCGCTGGGCCGCCGCCGGTTCCGCTTCGCCGCCGTGCTGCCCGAGGCGGCGGGGCAGGCGGCCGTGTACCGGGCCTGCGTCCAGCCGCTGCTGCGCGCCTTCTTCCGCGGCTTCAACGCCACCGTCTTCGCCTACGGACAGACCGGCTCGGGCAAGACCTACACCATCGGGGAGGCCAGCGTCGGTGAGTCTCGCCGGCACCGGCGGCTCCGTGCCCGCCAGCATCCCTGCTCCGCCAGCATCCCTGTCCCGCCAGCATCCCTGCTCCACCAGCATCCCTGTCCTACCAGCATTCCTGCTCCACCAGCATCCCTGTCCTACCAGCATCCCCACCACCCCCCTGCTCTCCCCACCAGCTCCACATCGCCACCTCCTTCCATCTCCATCTCCTTCCATCCCCAGCCAAGCCACCCACACCACCATGATCCCAGCCATCTCTCCCAACCCACCAGCCTCACAGGTGCTGCTGTCCACACCCATTTCAGCACCTTTGCTTTCTCTACCCAAACCCAGCTGCATCATCATCTCCATCACTTCCAGTTTCACTCCCGAACAACCCTTCCACCCTGCCAGCCCCTTCAGCTCAAGCCAACCTCCCCCCACCATCCTACCCCCAGCAGCCTTTCCTTTCCCCCTACCTGTGTTGCTGTAGCCACCCCCCATGGATGCCTTTGAGATCACAGTGTCTAGGTTTCTCCTCTTTCACTGCAGGACAAATGACAGGACCTGGTCCTCCACCAGCTCTGGAGGTGGTGGTGATAGTCCTAGGTCCTGAAATAAACCTGAAGGAGAGAGAGGTTTGCAAGTGTTAATCCTGTCAGTTTCTTTATATGAAGGAAATGAGGAAAGAGACAACTTTTTCATTCTGGTTTAATGGCATTGTGATTTCTTACAGAGGATATACTGTAAACATTTCAATCATCTTTAGTTAATTGCATCATTTGTAAACTCTAAATTGTTTCATATTTTTAATGTACGTCTGTTTTCAGTCTCCCAGTTCAGGCTATCGTTGTGCCAAATTTGAGAATTGCCATTTTACGTGGCTGTTGGAGACAAAAGGAAAAACATTTAAAATTCAGACAGTGGAGTGCTGTGGCCAGATACAAGCAAGCTGCAAGCACCAAAAAAAGAGAAAAGCTTCTCGGAGCTGGGAGAAGTTGTGGAGTCGTGCTGTCTTCAAAGGACAGCACACTGTAGCTGCAGGCATGGTGTTTGATACTCACTAAAATCTTGAGGTGCTTTTTCCTTCTTGAGGAAGGACTGGAAACAAGCAGCTTTGCTGGAATCCAGCACAGCAGTGGGGCAGGATTTGCCTAGAGGTCTTGTGGGGTGTTTAACCCAGGCTGCGAGGGCTGAGCTGTGGGAGAGCTGTGAGGCTGCTCCTTTCCAGCTGACGTGTGTTGCAGGCAGGCTTCTGACCTCAGCTCTGTCCGCAGCCAGCTCCCTGGACATTCCCTGCTCTCCATGAGCGTGTGCCTCTCTTTGCCAGCTTCCATCAATGAAGATGAGCAGGGCATCATCCCACGAGCCATGGCTGAGACCTTCAGGCTCATCGATGAGAATGACCTGATCGACTACACGGTCCGAGTGTCCTACCTGGAAGTGTACAAGGAGGAGTTTCGGGACTTGCTGCAGGTGGATACAGCCAGCAAAGACATCCAGATCCGGGAGGATGACAAGGGGAACATTGGTATGTGTGGCTGTGCACAGGCTCCTTTTCTCCCCATGTTGTAGGCCATGTAGAAGGCTATTCATGAAGGCAGAGCCAGGTCCTCTCCCTCCATCCCTTTGTCTCCTGCAGCAGAGTTTGCTGTTCTTAGTCTTGAAAGCTGGTCTGGGCAAGGCCCAGCACGGGCAGGGTAACAGCACCAGGCTGTGCAGAGGAGCTGCATCCTCAGGCAGCCCATCCCTCCCAGCACAGCTGCCAGAAATGGGCAGTGCTCTGTGGTGTGAAGGAGTCAGAAGTGGAAGGGCTGGACGAGGTGCTGAGCCTGCTGGAGATGGGGAACACAGCCAAGCACACAGGAGCCACCCACATCAACAGGCAGTCGAGCCGCTCGCACACCATCTTCACAGTGACCATGGAGCAGCGGCGTGGGGCTGGCCGGCTGCCCCTGCACCACCACCCCCCGACTGTGCCCGCCGCCGGACAGGTCCTGGTGTCCAAGTTTCATTTTGTGGACCTGGCAGGCTCAGAGCGAATTGTGAAGACAGGAAACACAGGGGAGAGGCTGAGGGAGAGTATCCAGATCAACTGTGGCCTCCTGGCCTTGGGCAACGTCATCAGTGCCTTGGGAGATCCTCGGAGAAAGACCACCCACATCCCGTACAGGGACTCCAAAATCACCAGGTACCGCTGGGACCAGGACCCCCCACGTGTCACGGGCTCAGTTTACAGGTCTGCCCTCTCTGCAGGTTTTCATGTAGGGAATCTCGAGGAGCAATGAGGCCAGGATAGGAATGCAGGCCTAGCTCGTTGCAGTGCTGCAGACAATGAGGCTTGCGTGAGTCATGCTGCTGAAGCTGAGATGAGGTGTTGCTGTGGGTTATCCTGCCCTTCCTGCCTGGCAGGGAATAAAAAGTACTCCCAGTAGAATTGTTTAATGGTCCACAGTTAGTTCTTAACTTGAGCAGGTGGCCTTTGCAATCTCCAGCAGGACCCCTGGCAGCACATACCTAGCAGTGATCACAGAATCAGGGAGCTCCCAACATCAGGAGTTATTTGCATGGACACTTGCTGTGGTGCAAACTGTTAATCCTCTGCTTAATGATTCCATTCATGTCACTAGTGCCAACCCAAATACAAGCAAGGACATCATTTTCCTTGGGCTTAACCTCTGAAAAGAGTTGAAAACGTTCTGTTTCCTCTGTTATTTTGTGTTTCTGCTATTTTAATCCCTGTGCTCTTCCTTAGGATCCTGAAAGACTCTCTGGGGGGAAATGCCCAGACCGTGATGATAGCCTGTGTCAGCCCATCATCCTCTGACTTCGACGAGAGCCTCAACACGCTCAATTACGCCAGCCGGGCTCAGAACATCCAGAACAGGGCGGTGGTGAACTGCCGCAAGGAGACGGAGCACATCGAGGAGCTCCACCTGCAGATAAAGAACCTGCAGCAGGCGCTGGAGCAGCGGCAGCGCTCCGAGACCCGCATCATCCACCGCTCGGCCAGCGCCAAGCGCTGCGCGCCGGACGCCACGGCCCGGCTGCTGGCCGAGTGCGCCCATTACCGCACCTGCACCGACGCCGCGCACCGGCTGCTCACGGAGCTCCAGGAGGACAGCAACCTGACCGTGGAGCAGATCCTGCGTGTTAAGGAGTGGCTGTGCGCTGTGGAGAGCGAGAGGAGCGAGCTGACCTCAGCCGGGCTGGATAGCGGCATCGAGAGCACCTCCATGGAAGACCAGGGACAGGAGGCACAAGGTTCAAAGCTGGCAAAAGCCCAGGTAACGGTGGCGTGTTACAGCTCTGAGGTTGGGTTCGTCTCATGGCCACAGCAGCCCCAGCACAGCATGGTGGAAGGGTCAGGAGAGGGAGGGGAGGAGAAGTAACCTGTCGAGGAGGCCCTAGGGAGGCAGAGGGACATGGCCCTCCCAGCAGGCAGGGAGAAATTGGATTCAGCTGCAGCTGAGAGATTTATTGCACAGGAAAAATCTGGGTCCAGGCAGAGCTGTTGTGTCCTTGCAGACTCCAGCATGGGAAGGGAAGGACAAAGGTGGATGCTGATGCTGCCTCTCTTTTATTTTGGGGAGCAGGTGAGCACTGAGAAGAAGTGTGAGTCCATCAAAGATGAGCAGGTGGCCAAGCTACAGAGGCAAGTGGAACGCCTGGAGGAGGAGAACCGTGATTTCCTGGCTGCTCTGGAGGATGCTATGGAACAGTATAAGCTTCAGGTGTTTCTGGGCTCTGCTCTCTTTATAGGGACCTGCCCCACTCCTCTCCTTCCTGCCCAGGGGTGCTCAGCCCAGCTTTCAGGTTCCTCTGCAGTGGGTCTCAGATCAACAAGTATGTAACCACATTTTTCTCATTGTTTCCTAGAGTGACAAACTGCAGGAGCAGCAGGATAAGATCTCAGAGCTGCACGTGCGCTTGGAGATGGCAATGCCAAACCTGTGTGTGCCAGGACTGCTGGAAAATCTTTACCTGGTGACTGCCAGACAGAGACCTCACACAGCCCCACTGGATGCTGCCCCGTCCCATGGCCTTGGTGGGGTTCCCTCGGGGCTGCTTCCTGAGCAGAGTGGAAGAGCTCTTTGCAAGAAGGTGAGGGCATAAGGCCATGCTATTAAAGAACTGCTGCCTCTTCACTTGGCTGCTCTCCACTGTAGGAGAGCTTTTGCCCTGCTGTTCAATGTGATCTTTGTCAGAAGTGTAGTCCAGAGGACTGTGCTCTTTGTTCAAATCCAGAGTTTTACAACTGTGGCAAAAACAGCCCAGCTTCAAAACTGAGGCTTTTGCTTTCATGTTGTGGGTGAGTCCCAGATTTGTTTAGTGTTTGAGCAGCAGAAGCACAGGCAGCTGGGTCTGGCAACACACCAGTTCTCCTGAAAATACACTCAATCCATTTTGTTGCTTTTATGTCTAGCAGTGATGCTCAGCTGGGAGCCGCTTTTTCTATCACTGGCTCTCACACAGCTTGTTTCCTCTCCTTCCAATTCTGTGCCCCAGAAGCTCAGCAGCAACTCCTCCTTGCAGAAGGAGGAGCTGGCAGGCTGGCACCCGAACCACGCACAGCGCCCGGCTGGTGATGCTGAGGTCAGAGAAGTGGTGCTGAGGAGGGAGCTCAGCCAGGACTCAGAGAAGCCATCAGAACTGTCCTCAGGAGAGGAGATGGAGGAATGGGAACAGAAACAGTCCCTGTCCCAGTGCCGGTGAGTTGGGGCTGTCCCAGCCACCTGTCCCTGTGGGTGCCCTGGCAGTGACCTGGCTGTCCCACTGCTGCAGATCAGCTCTCATGTCTGATGTAGGGGCAAATGCTGCCTGTGGGGTCAGTGATGCTGCTGAGACACCTTACTGCTCCCTGCGGAGCTCATTACCATCATTCTTGACCACAGCTATTGTTTCCATTTCCTTCTGAAGCCTGTGGATCATGAGGGTCCTTACTGGGAACAGCTTTAGCAGTGCCCAGACCAAACTGATTAATTTACTTCTCCTAGAAATGGGATCCAAAATTTGAGCAAGAAGGAGATTTTCAAGTTGAGCAAGGAGCCAAGTGGAGGCAATGCCCACTCAGTTCAGGAGGAGCAGCTGGAGCTGTCAAAAGGCAAGTAGCAACCATAGGTTGATGGACAATCTTCCATGGGCTGGTGGTGCTTCACTAGGTGATCTTGATGTCCCACCTGGATGTGCCCAGAGGACAAAAATGGAGCCCAGCTGCTTTTGTTAGGGAGAAACTTGAACTCATAGGGTCTGGCAAGGGTGTGTGTTGTGGTGGAAGCTTCAGGTGACTCTGGGCAATGCTGTGCCAGACTCTGGCTACCAGATCCAAGATCAGATTGTCCTTCTGTCACCCATCTGCTAAGACAGGACTTTCCTGACCTGGGAATCTGTGTTCCAGAGGTCTGTGGGAAGCGGGAGCCACTGCTTGGCTCCTGGGAGCGCCTGCCAGGGAAGGACTCTGAGTGGAGGCTGGTGCAAGCACAGCAGAAGATTCGAGAGCTGGCGATCAACATCCGCATGAAGGAGGAGCTGATCACGGAGCTCATTAAGACAGGTGCAGAGCTACTGGCAGGAATATGCACCCATTTCCCATGAAACCTCTTCCTAGTCATGGTGTTTAGTCTCTTCTTCCATCCTCATCTTCTCTCCCTGTGTTGTTGTGCTCAGTCTCTTCCCCTATAAGCAACAGAGCCTTGTTTCTCCATCCCTCCCGCTGACAGAAACCCTTCCCACTGGTTTGTCCCTTCCCTGGAGTGGCTGAGGGAAAGGGAACATTCAGTGTCTGTAGCCAAAAATACTCGGGGCGAGGGAGGAAGGGTCAAGATCGTGGCTGTGAGAGAGGGGGCTGTGTTCCAGGCAAGGACGCCCAGGCTCTGAACAGGCAGTACAGCCAGAAGATCAGTGAGCTGGAGCAGGAAGCGGAGCAGGTGCGGGCAGAGCTGAGTGACAGCCAGAAGCAGCTCCAGGAGCTGGAGGGCAAAGAGCCGTGGGACCCTGGGGAGAAGCGCAAGCTGCAGGAGTACCGCACACGCGTGGCGGCCGCGCAGAGCAAGGCACAGGTGAGGGGGAAGGGCTCTGCCCAACCCCAGCGCTGAGCAGGGGCAGAGCTGGGGGCATCTCTGCAAAGAGAGGAGATGCCGAGGCCAAGCGTGGTTTTCACCCTCTGGCAGGTTCTGTGCAGGAAGAAGCAGGCGACAGAGAGGCTGGTGTCGCTCTCGGCACAGAGCGAGAAGCGCGTGCAGGAGCTGGAGAGGAACATTCAGCTGATGCGGCGGCAGCAGGGGCAGCTGCAGCGGCGGCTGCGCGAGGAGAGCGAGCAGAAACGGCGGCTGGAGACAGAGGTGAACAAGGGACAGCACCGAGTCAAGGTAGGAGGAGCAGCTGTGCTACTGTGGTGTTTGTGGGGATGACGGTGGGTGGGCTCTGATGCGGTCTGTGATTGTCTTGGAGAGCGTGGAGACGGAGAGTACCCAAAGAGCTAGAGGAGAACATAACCTGTCCCTCAGCCCCTGGCCATGGGGCAAACATATCCCACTCCCTCCATGCTCACGGCTGCTCTTTCACACGCAGGAACTGGAACTGAAGCACGAGCAGCACCAGAAAATCCTGCGCATCAAAACAGAGGAAATCGCAGCTTTCCAGAGGAAGCGGCGGAGTGGCAGCAATGGTTCTGTGATCAGCCTGGAGCAGCAGCAGGTACAGCCAGCAAGCCTGCCTCTGCTTTCCTGTCTGGAGGGGATGCTTGGCACACTGCAGGCTGATGGGAGAGATCTGAAAACAGGGACCTGAGCCCATCCTGCCCTTGAGAAGGACAGTCCATAATGTCATTTGCATCTAGTAGGAGAGGACTTAAGATCCTGTCTTACCCCAGAAACAGGATCTCATCTAAATCCTAGCATTGGTAAAGAAGCTTTGAAATCTTGTCTGTTAGCAGAAAGGTGGTGAGAGATGTGCCCTCCAAGAGCTCCTTGACAGCTGGGAATTTAGTTTAGCTCTGCCTCTTGGAGGAGCTGGAAGGAGAAAACCAGCGAAGTCTGGGCTATGGGGGTTAGCAGAGATGGAATAGGGACTCCTGTTTGGATCTCAACCCCACTGCTCTTTAGTCAGCAGTCCTGGGCATTGCTGCTGCTGTCTGCACACACACATGCCTTGTGCTTCTCCCTCCATCAGAAAATTGAGGAACAGAAGAAGTGGCTGGACATGGAGATAGATAAAGTTCTCGAGCAGCGCCGGGCCCTGGATGAGCTGGAAGATGAGCTGAGGAAGCGGGAAGCTATTGTGGCCAAAAAGGAAGCCCTGCTGCAGGAGAAGAATGGCCTGGAGAGCAAACGGCTGCGCTCTAGCCAGGTAGGACAAGAGTGTGACACCTCAACCCTTTGCTTGATTTCCAGCAGAGGTGGAGGCTGGAAGACCTGAGTGCCATCCTGGGTCTGGCAGAGGGCTGCAGGCCAGGATGAGGTGGTGTTGGGAAGTGGGTAGGAAATCTTGTCTCTGTGAAAGAGTCTGGTTGCGCTGTGCCTCTGAGCTTGTTGGTTTGGTAAGCCTTGGCTTATGTCTGCCTGGGGGGTCACTTGACCTAGAGAGGGAGTAGAATGGGGCTGAGGGCCTGGCTTGCCTTCAGAGCAGATCCCCTTGAGCATCCTGTGCTGCAGGCCCTGACAGATGACATAGTGCGCGTGTCCAGCCGCCTGGAGCACCTGGAAAAGGAGCTGAGTGAGAAGAACGGGCAGCTGCGTCACGGCAGTGCCCACGACCAGCAGCAGATCCGCCAGGAGATCAACAGCCTGCGCCAGGAGAAGGACCAGCTGCTCAAACAGAGGCTGGAGCTCGACAACAAGCTGCGTCAGGGCACGCTGCTGTCCCCAGAGGTACCTCTGCTGGGGCTGGGGAGAAGGAGGTTGTAGGAGAGAAGTGAAGACTGAGCATGAGGTCGTTGGCAGATGCTCCCCAATATCCCAAACTGTGCATGTCCCAGCTTCTCCCCAGCACTATTGACATGACAAGGAAGGTTTAGAGCAGGGTGAGAGAGAGCAAGCCCTTTGCTCCCCAGTAAGTGCAGCTCTGCCCTGGCAGGAAGAACGGATCTTGTTCCAGCTGGATGAGGCAATCGAGGCTCTGGATGCAGCCATTGAGTACAAGAATGAGTCCATCACGTGCAGGCAGCGAGTCCTGCGGGCCTCGGCCAGCCTGCTGTCCCAGTGTGAGATGAACCTCATGGCCAAGCTCAGCTACCTCTCCTCCTCCGAGACACGAGCTCTGCTCTGCAAGTACTTTGACAAGGTGGGAGACAACTGCCCTCTGTGCTGGTGGGAGCTGTATTTCATTTACTAGCTGTTAGTGATTGCATTATTAGCCAGCCAGAACACATAATAAACATAACACAGCTTGAGCACGCTTGTTAACAGAAATGATGATCTGACCAAACTCCTGTTATCCTGTTTCAAGCTTTCTCCTTGCATCATAATGTAGTTTTGTCCAGTAAAGTAAGGCCACAAAGCCATAGCACCACGATCCCCAGCTGGCAGAGGGACTTAACTAGTCACAGGATGTATGGGCGCCTGCAGTGGCTCTGCCACATCTAGGCAGCCACACCTTGCTCTTCCCTCCACAAGGCAGCTCTGACATCCCAGCACTACTAACCTTTGTAAGCTGTACCAAAAAACTAACGTGACTGGGGCTCGGTGGGGCAGGAAATCTTCCCAGGCATGAAGGAGCTGAAGTGTTCCTTGCTCTTGGGCCCTGGCCAGGTGGTGACACTGCGAGAGGATCAGCACAGGCAGCACATTGCCTTCTCAGAGCTGGAGATGCAGCTGGAGGAGCAGCAGCAGCTGGTGTACTGGCTGGAGGCGGCCGTGGAGCGCCAGCGCCTGGAGATGGACCGCCAGCTCACCCTGCAGCAGAAGGAGCACGAGCAGAACATGCAGCTACTGCTGCAGCAGAGCCGTGGTAACCCCCCAGCTCTCCAAATGGGCAGCAGTGCTACTGCTTTTGTCTTTCACAGGGCTCCCAGGCTGAAATAACCTTGTATTTTGCTTGTAGAGCACATGGACGAGGGGCTGGCCAGCAGCAAGCTGCAGTACGAGGCGAGGATTCAAGTGCTGGAAAAGGAGCTGAGCCGTTACATGTGGGCAAACCAGGAGCTAAACCAGAGACTGAGTAACATGAACCTCCATCCTGGACAGACCAAAGGTGAGAGGAGACCCAGGCTAGGGCTTTGCTGTTCCTGCCAGGTTAAAAGGGAGGTTCAATTCCCATGCCTGGCAGTGAGAGCTTGGAGCAGTCCAGAGCAGTGCATGTATAGGTCTTTCAGCAACTGCTATACAGGCACCAATTTTGATGAGGGAAATAGAGATGCTGATATTCACCTCACTGTATCCTCAACTTTTCCCAGCAGGGGTGGAGAGAAGCATTCATGGGGCTGGGGACAGAGCTGCCGCTGAGCTTGGCACCTGTGAGGAATTCAGCCTCCGGGAACAGCCGGTGCCTCCAGCTGCTGCTGAGGAGAGCCCTCGGGCCAGGGATGAGAGCAGGGACCTGGTGCACGCCCCTTTGCCGTCGACATGGAGGCGGTCCTCGCTGCCCAGCGACGGCCTCGGCGAGCCTCGGCACAGGGACACAGAGCACTCGCTGCGAGTGGGGCAGCCCCACGAGCTGCTCCCACCACGGAGCCTGGCTCCTGCTCCCAAACCCCGCCGGGAGCTGCGCAGAGCCAGCCTCAGCATGAGCCCAGCGCCTTATCACCCAGCCATGATAGACGTGAGGAAAAACCCGCTCTAGAGCCAGGCCTAGTGCTCACCTGGCACAGGGCAGGCAGCAGCAGGTATTGCTGACCTGAGTTTGAGCCTTCCTGCCACACAAGCCAGCCTGGCTACAACCCCGTTACATTTCAGAGGCCTGAGGAAGAGAAAGATGTGACTTGTTATCATGAGGGAGTTGAGTGTGTAAGGTGTGGGAGCACCAGCCTGCATTCCCCATGTTGCTGCCAGTCGAGGCAGTACTGACAGGAAGCTTTTCCTCTGCTCCCTCAGCAGCTTAAACACTGTGAAGCAGGAGACACTCTCCTTCTAAAAGCTTGTTTACAATGTAAAATTCTCAGCTGAAGGGCTTGCTCAGCCCTGGCAGCCTTGGAGGGAGATGCTCTGCAGTCCTGCAGAATTTGTACATAGTTTTTGTAGTAACTTTGGGTTTTTTACATTTCTACTATAACTTTTCTAATAAAACAGAGCAAGTTTTATGAAATGGTCACTTGTCAGAAGGGCCACTTACTCTGGGTATGTAGGAAAGGAGTTTTATTTAAATGCCACTGCATGGGAAGTCAGCTGCTGTCACACTGTTGGCCTAATGTTTAAATATCTGTTTTGCTTAAGTAGTCCCGGCCACATCTAGTAGGCCTCCTACGTGAAATTGCCACAGGAAGAGCATATCCAGCCAGCAGCAGAATTGTCTGAAACATCCATGATAAAAGTAACTCTGGTTCTGTTTTTCTCTTGCAGCCTCTAAGCTGATTTAAGCAGGGTTTTCATATTCTTGAGAGAACTTCCAGTCTGGATTTAAGAGAGACTAAATACAATCCTGCAGCTTAACACTGACAGCTCAGGAAGGGGGACTAAGTTTAACTCTGGCAGAGCAAGAAATGAAAGCCCAAATATCTGCTTTGAGAAGGGCAAGGGGCAGGGGCAAAGGGCTGCTTGACCTCTTGACCCTAAAAAACAAGCCACTGCTTCAGCCTGAAATGAGAACAGCTACCACAACCACTACTTAAGGAATAACACACCAAGTTGAAAGCCAGCATTTGATACAAAAACCACCTCCTGATCTCCTACATCCTTGACCTTGCCTGTAGCAGTGTGACAGTGAGGGGGGGATATTATTGAGGGCTCTGTATGCGGCTGAGCTACGCAAGATTAAGTTCAGACACTTTATTTCCTGCTGTTGAAAACAAAGACCTTCAATAGGAAAAATAACAATCCATCCTACTTGGAAGTGAGTAGTAGATCTGGAGCTCCAAGCTTGTGTCACTCCACATCCTTGAAGCAGGTGCAGCTCTCCCAGAAGGAAAACAATCACTGTTTAGCACAGGATTCCAGCCCTCTTCCCAGCAGGAAACTAACAGCTTTCCTGCAACAAATAGTGTGTCCAGGAAACAAGCTCCACTCAGTCCCATCTAGTCCCTCCAAGCCTTAAAGCCACCTAACAAACCTCTAGTTGCCCATGCCTTGTTTTAGGATGACCCTACACCATCTTCATAGCTCTCCACCTCCTGTGCAGTCAGTAGACACAGTGGTGTGAGTCCCCTGAGATCCTGCTGTGCACAAACAGATCACTATCCCAAGGGAAAAAACTCAGCCTTTCCAATATTATGCACAATTTTATCCCCTTGGAGGCTACATCTCAGGCACTGAACCACAGCTCCTGCTCTCTTCATCAGCTTAGAACACAAATCTGTCACAGGCAACTAAATCAGTATTTAATCCATGACTCAGTTTGGTAAAGAGTAGTCTTGAAACAGTCATTTCCAGTTATTTCATCCAAGTTTTACTTCTCAAGGACACTTCCCCAGCCAATTCTCTCTGGCTTACTGCAAGTTTGCAGAAAAGGACAATGAAGTCATTCCATCAGCATCTGCTTATCCAGCAGTAGCCAGGAGCACATACACCAAAACCATACATGATCTACAAAGATGTTCCCAGCAAAGTTATCTTTCCCCTTTTCTGTTCTCTTGGCACTTGGCTAATTAATTAATCCGCTTGTTATTTTCCCACTAAGCTGTGGCAAACTGGATGCAATTAACAGAGGGATCCATTTAGTATCAGGACAAGACACAGCAGGAGCACACAGCTTGTTCTGTATCCATTCGCCTCCAGCATCCTCCTTCCTGCAGCCCCCATCCCTCAAGCCAAAGACAGATTTTGGATTAAAGGACAAAATGAAAATTCATATCAGTTTATTTTACAAGCAAGTGTAGAAAAGTGACAATCCTCCCTCTTGACCTGGCAGAATTGGACCTTCACTGCAGAACTCACTCTAAGCTTCCACTAGCAGAAAGACCAAGCTAGGCTTTGAATGGATGGAAGAAACCATACATTTTTAGAGTGGTCCTTATTTCTACTGCCATGTGCTTGCATCCAGTCTCCTACCAACACAAGGCAGCTCCAGTCCAGCACCAAATACCAGTCTTTGTTAAAAGGCATGTAGTACAGCTGGGATAATACAAAGTTTCCCATGCTGGCCTGGCTCCAAACTTCAGCTGAGCAGCTTTTTCCGTGAGTAAGTCCTGCTAAGGCGACGCCTCCTGGAAACCATGATGTGGAATGGAGACAGCTCCTGGTTGGCAGTAATTTGGACAGCATCAGATTCCTCTTCTATAAAAACAGAAAGAATACATGAAAGACAGTTTACCAGAATTCACTGGTGATTTCAAGAAGCCAAACAGCAAGTGGAGACAACAAGAACTGGAAGTTGCACTTCCCATGTAACTACTCTCTCTTCATTGCTACCTCTCCTTCCAAACTTCCCAGTTCATGCCAAGTTTCTTGTAAGCATGTGAGATTGAGACACTGAACACAGCAGTGGCAGATACAGTCACAGGCTTTCTGCCCAAAGCCCAACCCCCAGCACAGCATGATTTTGTTGTTGTTAGCTGGAGGCAAGCAGAGAGCACAGCCAGTCTGCTCGAGCCCAGCCTCTCCTCTTCTGTGCTTACCTTGAACACGCTTTCTCTGAGCCGGCGGTGGGGACAGCAGTGGAGACTGCGTCAGGGCTCGAAGGCTGCTGGCAGAAAGTCCACTCTTCAAGGGTGGAGTGGAGCCTGGAGAAGCACAGTGAAATACTGCAGCAAAACCACCAAGAACTCAAATGTTAAGTCTCACACACAGCCTTTATGCTACCTCAAAACTGACATCAGTGCAAGTGATACTTTGAGTTTATCTGAAACGAACTCTAGGCTGTCACAGTGGTGTTTTAACATTTGAGAAAGGTAAATGGCAGTCTGGAATCAGCTCTTAGCACATTTAATTTTCTTAGCTGGTTTAGCAGAAAGTCACTTCATTTGTATTAAACCCAGGTAATTCACATTTCCTGGAAGAAAACTCTTACAACCACAATGATCTAGAAATACAAACACAACGTCTGTAGGTACAGAAAGTCTCTTACAGGACCATCTTAAGGCTAAGTACTGCTATTATTTCATGTCCTGAATATGGACTAATGTTGCTTCAAGGTTTGGCCTTTTTTTCTGTGATAATGTTGAGTAAGACACTGCCTCTGTATACAAAACTTTCCTTGCAAGAGAAAGCAGACACCAAAGCTTAGTGCAATGACTACAGAACAACACCTGCCACAGCCCCCTGTAATTTCTACACCGATACTGGATTAAGTATTTGAAATTCACAAGGCCTTGTTTACAGAGCTGAACAGCCTGTTTCACGAATCGTCTGTACCCACAGCAAAAACAAAGAGGCAGCTTAAACCTATACACCTACAGATACACTACTGCTAGCAAGGGAATAATTTCTGGCAGCACTCTCAAGGGGCCCACCACCACGGGTAGAGACAACTAGAACACCAGTGAACACCAGCATCCACAGGACTAACCCCACCAAGACACCAGTCTGAAGCACTGAAGCAGCCAAGCTTTACACTTAAGATTGTTGGCTTCAGAGCTGAATGCTGGGCAGAAACAGCCAGTGGCATCAACACAAACCTGAACAGATCACCAGCTGGATGCAACTGGGATTGTCTCTCCTCAAGTTCTCAAACTTTTAGTTCCTCCAGCCTCCTGCTCCTTCATATTTCTCTGATCTCTCCCATCATTAATACTCCTCATATCCAGTCTGCCTCTCCACATAATTATCTTCCATGTCATCTACAAGCCACTCCCCTTTCACCTCACTCTCCCTCAGATAATTACACAGAAAACAACTGTGTTCTATTTCAGTCTAACCCCCATTTTTAACCACATATGAATTTCAGTGGAGTGTCCTTCATGCCATTTAATTACCTGACAAAAGGAAGACATCATCATCCCCTAGACAACTGTGCTGCTCCAGTGTTTTGAGAGCACACGCTCCTGGCTTCTCAGGAAGTACAGAGTCTGTCCTTGATTTACTTCTGTTGCCCTCATCTGTGGAAAAGCCAGTGAGATCCAAGGTGCCCCTATCAGCACACGATCTCTTGGCACCGTGATTCTCCTCCTGTTCTGGTGATAGGTAAGTGAAGACCCGCTTCCGAGACTGCAAGCCAAAAGTGCCCACGGCAGAGTCCTCATCAGCCCTCGGTTCAGAGTCACTAGGAGATGCCTGATCCTGGAGCCTGCAAATCCCTTCCAGTTCAAATTCCCCAAGAGTATTTGTTACTTTGCTGCTGCAGCGTTCTGAGATCCTCATTGTTCTCTCTCTGCCTGCTGACACCCGTGTCCGATCATCAGCGTTCCTCTCGCTCTGACCACAGCTCACATTAGCAGTGCTGCCTGCTGCTCTCTTCCTCCGAGGCCAGTCATTGATGGCATCAGGAGTGGTCTTCCCCTTCTGCTTTGGAGATGGTGTCTGGAGAACTCCTGCTTCCAGTGGGAACGGGGAGGTGACAGTAGAGGCACAGCTTGTTGGGGTGTAGGACTGGCATATGTAGGTCTGTCCTGCACCTTTCCCAGGTGTACTATGGAAAGAACGGCAGCAGGATGGAGAAACACATGCAGCTGCCAGTTTTCCTGGGTGCTTGCTGCACCAGGTCATAGCAAAATCACTGAAGGGGCTTTCCCCTCCCCTGGGTTTGTTGGCACTTGCTTCAGGTTGAACTTCCAATGAAGAGCAAGAGCCAATTTTCTTAATGCGAAGCTTGGGCAGGCCTGAAGCCTGCATTTCAATTTCCACTTCGTACGTCGGTGGGCTGGCAGAAGGAAGTTTGCAACGACTTCCAGGAGTCGAGAGCTTGGCTGCCAACTGAGGCTCTCCCAGGCGTGCCGCAGCCTCCCGCTGCCTCCTGTCTGCAGTGCAGCGTAAGGAATAGGCAGGAGGAGACTTCTGCAGAGGAGGCGAAGTATTCGGGGCAAATCTGGAGCGTCTCTTGAGACTTGGAGCCTTCAGTCCTATATGTTCTTCCCTCCGCACAGTTCTTGCTTCCAAGTCATCACTAACTGTTTGCAAATTGCTTAGGAGGGACTCACAGGTGTCTGCACTGCAGTTCTCCCCCTTAACTGATGGCTCACAGTCTCTCTCAGCATTCTGTGCATGTTCCTGCCCTCCAGCAAAAGGCTTTGGAGACAAATGGTTTTCCAAGTTTCCCAAGTCCTCCCTTGAAGGAGACTTTTGAGACACTCTATCCATCTGTTTATTTTTCTCCAATACAGAAGTATTTTCAGTAACTTGGGACTGATGAAGCTGAAGGCTTTCTCCAGAACAGTTACCACCACTGTCATGACAACTGTCCTCATTTTCTGTAGGTGTTGCACATGTGAGGGTCTCTCCTCTAGAACCTGGTTCACATTTGGCCTGCTTGGATGTGTGAAGCAGGGACCTCAGTGAAGTGCCAGTAATATCTGGAGTCTTTTGAGAAGATGGTTTAGATGCACCAGGTTCCCAGTCAGACTCCCCAGCCTGCATGTGGGAAGCAGAGCAGCTTGTCACAGTGTTTGTGGAACTTCCACGGAGTGGAGAACTGCAGAGAGGCTCTGGCCTCACAGCAGCTTGAGGTATTTCTGTACTCAGTGGGCTGGTACATAACTTTGAACCTGCATCTTCAAGTTTCCTGGGTGTCCTTTTAGGTGCTTGAGGTAACTGATCTGACTGCACCTGAATTTCCTTTGTGAGGATTTGCCTCCGAGCACCAACTGAAGATGCTAATTTTGAGAGGTATCTCAAGGAACGTCTTGGAGTCTGAAGTTCTGTACAACACGTTTCCTGGGTGGCAGAGGGGGGAGAAGAAGCAGCTGGATTTGAATCTGCTGGAGGTAATACAGAGGCATTAAGCCCTGTGAACCCTTCACATTTTGGTGTTTGCCAGCCAGGCTCTTTGCAAGGAGGGGAAAGTGTTAGAGCTGCACAACAGTCCTCAGCAGCTACTTGCACTAAGTCAACCCTCTTGCTGTCAGTTAGCGCAGATGGAGACTTGACCCTTTCTGCAGGATGAGAAAAGTACTTTCCCAAACATTTAGCTGCAGTCTGCTTAGCTGCTGGACTTTTCCCAGGTGTCTTCTCCAGCTTCTGTGGCATCCTGTGGACAAAGCGAGGCGATCTCCTTGGGAGCTTACTGGCAGAATTTAGTGGCTTCTGGGCAAATTTATGAGGTGTTTTTCTAGGAGTCTGCAGGGGAAAATAATAAATTAAAGAATCATGCTTGTTCTATTCCAGGAGTATTATCTATCCATCTTCATATTTACTTCCCAACATTTGAAACATAAAAAACCCATTGGATGAGACTTAACAACCACTAAATTTAAGATGCTGATGAACAGAGGAGAAAACAAGGATGGGAAGAAGGACAAAGGGAGGTAGGTAACTGTTTCTACCTGACATGAGGTGAGCTCCTCTAAGTGTAAGGAATCTTTTCTTGTTCTCCTCCTTCCAGGTGAATGCTTCCCTGCAGGACTACACATGTCAGTGACTGCACCAAAGAAAAATCTCTTGGGAGTCTGGACAGGGGGGTTCTCTGAATGCTGGTTAAGGCCTATAAAATGGAACAGTACAATTTAACTAAGACAAAGTAACATGCCACAATTGTCTGAATCACATCAGGTGTGTGGAAAAGTAGTGTAAAAAGCTCATATCCCTGGCACGTTCTTTTCTAACCAAGTGTTAAAGCTTCACCAGAATTATTGTTATTTCCCATTATGAAATTAATATCCATCTGTAGAAAGAGTGCTCCAATGGTAAAAAAGGTATAAAATACCTCAGCCTCTTACTCTATTTATAGCTTGTAGCTTTAGATAGTTCTGGTTCATGACTAAGGATTCTAATAAGTAGAATATAAAGAACTAAGAGTCACCATTTTTAGCTGATAATCCTACTGAGAAAGCCTGCAAAGAAGATCCCATCAGTCATTGCTTTATGCTGCCACAGAGTAGACTGAAAGTAAGCTATAGGATTTCTGTCCCATATTTTACAAGGATTTCACTGCATGTAAGGAATGCAGACTGACAATCAGTGGTATTCTGTTAAATGGGCCTGACTGGTTTGTTAAGTTGGCAGTGAATTCATCATAGAAATAGCTGCCTTACCATCCTCAAAATTCAGATTACCAATTAAAAAATAATTACTGAGGATGAATTTCTGTCTATGGAAGATATTACATGACAGCTCTTAGCTTCTTACAGTCTCTTGTAGAGCCAAATCAAATCAAACTCAGAGCAATCCATGCCAGCCTTTCAGATCAGCAGTATCAGTCTGCTCAAATCCCACTCAGTACCTTCTACATCCTGCAGTTTACAGCTCTCCTTTTCTTGTCCCTGGTGGAGGTGCTGTGAATTTTTTGAGCTGGGCTGTGTAGTGGAATAGAAAGCACCAGAGCAGGTCCTATTCAAAGACAGCTGCTTGATGCGTGGGCTTCTTCTCAAACCTGCTTCTGAAAAGGCAAGGACATTGGAGACTGAGCTTTCCTTCCCCCTCAGCAATGGGCACATATCAGGAACAGTTCACAACTGCAAGGAACATACTCTCAGAAGAAACTTCTTTACAGATACCTATCTCACCCAGGAAGGCAAGCAGGTGAAAAAAGGTTCCGTTTTCTTGAGGATTTGGAATACTCATGCATACAAATCTCCTTCTAAAGTATGATGCCTCACCTCTAACTCATGATTACTCTCATTCCTCTTTAGCAATTATATGGAAAGGAATGCTAGAAAAGCCATGTCAATGCAAGCTACATCCAAGTTAAAAGATGTGTTAATGCTCTTGTCTCTTTTTGCTAGCAATTTCATTTTCCTGCTTGCCCAGACATGCTGGTTTTTTCTTCCCTTCTGGGGAAAAGGAACAGCAGTAACCAACACAAGAGACACTCCCCAGAGCCAGGTGGCTGTCTGTTAGAGCAGAAATCAGAGCAGGGTCACAGCACAACATGGTGAAGTTACACTAAAAATAAGCATGTGCTGGTTTGACAGTAATTATAGCAGCTCAGAATCTTGTTCACCCTTCAAGCCCTTCACGTTTTTTCATTTAAAAGACTTACTATCTACCTCTCCTTCTTAACTTATACTGTACAGAGCTGTTAAAGCAGTGAGCAGCAAGTGGTTCTGTCAGAACAGAACAGTACAACACTTTTGGACTGACTTCTCATGAATTAGCCAAATCAAAGCAGACTCATCTTATGAGCTACAACACAGCCAAACCACCTTTAATGAAAAATCAGTGCTTACCATATATGGCCTTCTCTGGAGATTCTTCTACAACACCAGGGTCACAACCTGGATCAGAAGACCTTGACAAACAAGACATTTTGGGCTTAGTATACTGAGCACATTTACAGGAACAGAACTTGCCACAGAGACTGAAAACCAGTGCTCTATTCTACACCAATATATTGCTTTGTGGGCTACTCTAAGTGAGCAGTTAGTGAGGACTTTGCCTCCTACTGATATGTAATTAAGTATGGGTAGCTCCCTAGATGTACAGGTAACAGTTCTACAAGAAAGAAAATGCTACAATTCAGCCTGGAGCCCACAAAATACAGCAGGAGCCTTTTCTTACTAAGCCCTTGAATCAGCAACTGAACCTAAACAGACATTAGCTGCAGGAATTAAAGCAGCCTGACTTACATGATGAAGCAAGCAGTTATTTTCCCCCACTTAAGCAATGGCATTTAGCCCTCACTGGTTTTCTTACTGCCTTAAGTGAAGATCATCTTTGACCACAATGATACCTGGTAATGCTCATAGCCATTAATTAGGCATTCATTAATTACACAGCCAATACTTACTGAAGAAATTCAGAAAGAACTCACCGGCCTTTGATCTGCTTGTGTAGGAGTCTCCTGGACACCTGCTTATGTAGTGGAGTTTCTGCAACTCTCTTGGTCAATAACTTGCGATGATCTAAAAATCATGCAAGAGCTGTAACATCACACAATTATAAAGCACTTGGAACAAATACATAAATAAATAAATACAGTTTTGTACAGCCTTCAGCTTAAGAACCACTGTGGTCTCCCAGCACTCACAAGCTATCATTATTTCAGTCCAGTGTCTACACCTCCCTCCCACTCCCTCAATATTATTAATAGTACCATGTCAGACACAGTTAACCTACCAAGATAGCTTTCATTATTCATCTTTATTTCACAGATCCTTTTTTAACCAAGCATTTTTAACTTTAACTTTCTTTATGAGATATAAAGAGTTCAGTAAAAACAGGTTTCAGTTTCAATACCATCATTATTTACCCTCCAAACACCACAGCAACGACCTCTTTTTATCCTTTATTAAAAACAGAACGTTATTGTTTCATAGAACTGAGAATGCAAAAATAGGAATTTTAGCAAAAGCTCTTCCACAACAATCCTACGTGTGCAAGTCATATCCTACCTTTGTTGCCCTCACTGGTGCATTTGTATTTTAGGCCTTCCACAGCAGATACTGACTGGCTTCTAAGCATCTTCTTCAGCGACCTTTTTGATGGTGAAAGTATCTCTTCATTGAAGAGATTCCTCCTTACCTTTGTAACCTCTGTGAGGCAAGAAAATCAAGAAAAGATCAGATTACAAGCAAAAGCTGAAATAAAAAAAGAAAGGAAAAAAAATACAAAGGTAATTTTGTCAGGTCACTAGGGATAGAACAATATACCAACAATATGGAAAGACAACTTTTTAGAAGCTAAAAAGCTTTGAAAAGTTGTTTTTTCTGCTACTGGAACATGTCCTCCTCTAAATCCATTCCAGCTTTCTCTTCTGAATTTGTATTATTTGCATTATTCCAGCAATAAGCTACAAGCTGATGCCATAGCAGAAAAAGCAGGTAAGTGCACTACAAAATCTCAACCAAAGCACATCTTGGTTCAGAGAACACATGTCAGATTTATTTTTATGAAGTATTTGTGGGGATATATCCTATTTTCAGATATGGTTCATTCTTGTCCCCATTTTCTTTTCAGGACAGAGAAGATGGAAATAATTTCAAGAGTCAAGGTTTTCTTTTGAGGACACGAAATTTAAGTTTTCTGCATATGAGTACACAGAATACTGCGTATTTTTTTTCTCCTCAAAGTTTTTGCACAACTCAGCAAAACTTCCTTCAGATTTCCAGCATGCCTCAGCATAATTTCATCATGGCTCAGTAAAATTTACAGGGACAACATGTGCTGAAGATGCACCTTTTTCCATGAACAAGCCAGAAGTCAATATACCTTGTACTGCCTCTTTCTGCAACAAAGGCATCTGCTGGGACTTCTCAGTGGCAAGGTAAGAATGCAAGTTCTCCTGAAACAAATGAGAAATCAGCCTCAGCAGCACTGAAATGTTATGTTTAAGTATGAATATTAACTATAAGCTCTGAACCACACATTATTTCAATTTCAGCTTCGAAACAATTTGATCTCTGTACAGCTGATACAGGGCACACTTATTAAGGGAATACAGAGCAAGGGATTTGCAGCCAAGCATCACAACTCACAGAAAATCCTTCTGGAAGAGTTTTACCTTTCTGATGGGGTTCTTGGCTACCTTGGGAATCTCAATTTGACGCAAGTTCTGTGGTGCTTCTGTCATGCTCCTGTGTCTGGCTAACACATTATTCCTTTAGAAAATACACAAAAATTAAGTTAAAATAAGATCAAAAGCACAGTTATCAATGGACTGACAATTAAATTTACATTTGACTTGAGAAATAGGAAGTGTTTACCTAAATTCAAATTGAAAACTGCTTTGATACCTCACTTACTACAACACTGGGATATGATTTGCAACATAAAAAGCTATTCCTAATGCTGGTATTGGAATTCATTCACAATTTGCTAATATGAACACAGAATCCCCAACACGGAGATCTCCAGTAAATCACTTTTAACTTTAACAATATAGGTCAGCTACTGCACAGCATAACATGCTTTTCCTCTCATGGAAGCTGCTCCTGAAATCTACTTTTGTATAAGATACAAATACAGAATCAAGATTGTATTCTTCATAGTCAGCAAAAAGCTGCCTCCTGTTTGGAATTATTACCTTCTCTTTTTGGCAGATCTGGTGCGCAGCTCCTCCAGCTGATCACTCTCAGTGCAAACAGCACTGGGAGTTAAGGCAGAAGATAAAGAGGGAGGAAGGCCTGGAGATTTGCTATCCAGAGTCATGGAGTCATCACTGAAGAAGTCTGAAGGCAGAACAGACGCCAGCTTCGGAGGTATTTGTGTACCCAGGCCATAATAAATATCTCCAAGGGTCTTCGGTATAGAATTCATATACCTGGAGCACCAGAGAGAACTCACATGAAACACATCCCTCCTCAAAACTGTTGATGTTTCAAACCCAAGGTGTGAACTAAATCCTTGTTATTACATGTCAATTTAAAAACAACAAACTGAATATCAGCTGGGTTTTTTGATTAGTTCACTTGCTCATCAGCTACTTTTTCTTTAACCAAAATATAAGCGTAATAAAGAGAACACGTCTAAATTTCTGAGAATTACAAAGATGCAGAAAATCAAAGCTGTTGATTGCTCTCTACTCACAGACATCATCTGACCCAAACCATAATCCCCAACAATACATAAGTCATGCTAAATAACTTACAAGTCTAGTATTTCCTCTAGAAACTTTGTAAGATAGGCTGGGTCTTCCGTCAGACATAAAATGCGCAGCATATCTGTCACCTGGAAGAGAAAGTCAGGTGGCAAAAAGGATTAAGGTGTGACAGCTGCAGCACCAGGTATTTTAGTAAGGACTATAGTGTTGGTGTAAAATCAAAGCAAAAGCAGGTTCCAGGTTCGCATCTCTAGCGACATGCAGAAACACAGCCTGGTTTATGCTTTACTTGCCTCTTCTAACAGCTGCTCCATTTCCTCAGCGTTGCTTTGCAGTGAAGGGCACTGAAGGCACAACTCAAGGCGCAAAAATACCTGCAGTCGGCACCTGAGAAAATAAGTAATTATCCACCACCTCTTTTTCTAATGGAAACAGCAGATTTGCTGCAGAAGGTGCGCTCAAAAAAGCAATGGGAAGGGAAGTGGCTCCTTTTGACAGCAAAATTTAGTTAGCATTTCATTTTGGTGGCAAGGGAGATGTCTCACTCCAGATATAGGCTGCAGTGCTTATCACACAGCACGGGTATATTTGCATTTAATGAAATGGTTTTACTACAACCAGAGATTCCCCTTGAAATATTTGCCCCATATAAATACTTTTCCAGTTGTACAAAAAAGCCACCATTAAAAACTGCTAACCAACTCCACAGTATCTCAAAAGCTGAAGTAAATACAGTGTCTCATACTCTCTGACTTTGGTCTCCTTCTGTGAGCCATGCTGTTGTCTGAGCATTTTGCTGGTCTTCAGGAGATGATTTCTGACTCCTCCCACACAGGCCACCTGCAGACACATAATGACAGCAAGAACTTCAAAACTGCAGAGCAGGTTCCTCCCTTGTCCCCCAGTTACCCCCCACAACCTATTCTTTTTAGTAGAAGTACAGTTTTTTCCCCTTCTGTCAAGAAAAGGAATTACTTTTCCTTTCAGTAGAAAAGTTATGACATTGAACAACGTAGAGCCTGAAATCACAGAGGTGTCTTGCTCACAGCTTCAGGTCTTCTTCACTCTGGATCCACTTTGGATTTGTCTCTCACTGTGTTTTTGTTAAATTAATCACAGGTTTACCAGTTTTGGTTACAGATTATTGTAAGCCTATAAATGCTGCTAAAGATTGTAAGACATACCTTGAGCAATTTCTCTTTCCTAACAAAGCCAGGCCTAGATTTGCCACGTAACACAAAAACAAAAGATGCACCTTCTTTAAAATACAGTTTGCAAGAATGTATTTTTTAAAATACTGTCTTTGAAATCAAAATTTCTAAGGTCAACGCACAGAAAAGATGTCTTGCAACATTTAGCAAAGTTGTAAACTGGTAACTAAACTGGATTTTCCTACATTTTTTACAAGCACCCAGTTTTCACTATTGAGTCCTCGCAGATAGAAGCAGTCAGTGACCATGGTGCAACTCCACATAAAACTTCAGGGAACATGAAGGAAAGCTAGCCAAAAAGAGTAAAAATTCCAACTTCTAGATCAGTAACAACCCTGTCCACATGCTCTTACCTACCTCTTTCTCTTTGGCATCTTGTATTTTCAAGAACCTTTTAATGGCCATGATCATATTCTGGGCACACACAGATGAGGGAATTCCCTCAGCAACAGCCTTCTGGTAGCTGGCAGTCAAGTGGGACTGCAGCTCCTCCTCTGTTTGGAAGTCTGCAAGAAAATGCTCTCCATTAGCTAAAGGCATGTTCACCACACCTCAGTGATAAAACACTCACCCCAGCTGAAGCAGGGAACAGAGGAGGTAATAGTAAGTATTTCCTCCAGCAATGATGCATCCAGACCACAGCACACTAACAGAGGCAGTCCCAGGTCCAGGCCCATGGCATATGATAAGCTAAATCAATTCTATAATCAACAAAGTTTGCTTAAGGTCAGCAAACTTTCAGGCTACTGTAGCAGTCAAGAAATGCCCTTTTTTTCTGCCTAATTAGTAAATAGGACTACATTTCCAGTTATACCTTGATGAGTGTTTCCCTCTGTTTCTTTTGGTTAAAAAAATTTAAAAAGTAAATCCTTATTGCTCTTTTCAGATGGATACAAGGCAAGAATCTAACCCCAGAAGCAGCTGTAACACTAGTTTGTAAAGAATCAGAAACTAAATAGCAGAAGAGTGGGAAAAAATCTCTACTCTTTGCCATGCTGAAAATACAGAAACTCAAACACTGATCTGCTCCTTGGTACTGAATACTCCATTATTATCCTTTGCTCTCCCTTCCATAAAAATCCTCTATGACTTCTGTATCAGGATATCAAGAGTTCATATGGGATGTATCAGGACAGAAAGATAACAAGACTTAACACACACCAATTGATATTTTAAGTGCTTTTGCCTTTCCTTCCACCTTTTCATCCAATCTTTTTGCTGAAAGCTTCTGTGGAACCTTCTCATTCACTGCTGGTGGCACAGCATCAGGTTGAAACTTCTGAGCTTTTACATTCAGTCTTGCTACATTGAGCATCTGCAGGGATCTGGGCATGGTCTTCATCTTCTGCCTGACTGGAGTTCGGGGAACCCCACCTGCAATGCCACAAGAGAGAGTTCTACCATCAGGCACACTGGGGCAGGAACTCCATCCAAGGTAGAGAACAACACTAAATTCTGTATTACTGTGACCTTAGTAACCTCCTAGAGGAAAACATGGCCCAAAAGGTTGGTATTTTTCATGAAATCAATATATAGGCAGTGTAGCAGGCAGCTACTTCTCCAAATAAAAAGCCAGGTGCATATTGCTCTGCATAAGAACTTACATAGGTTTAATCAGAAGTCATATATATAGGCAGCAATCTTATGTCACAGAAATAAACAGCTGACAGCAGGACTTGCAGATACATGAGGCTAGGGTAAAGTCAACTGTAGGTAGTGTAGAGAAATGCAATAATTATACTCTTCTAGAAAAAAGTGTTTTATTTCTCTAATTAGAACAAAATTGAGAGGTTGCAATATTTATTAGTACTTGGAGCAGACCCTGTTTCAACAGCTAATTAAACTGCAGAGCTCTGCATGCTGCTTTTAACAGCTTTTTCAGTCACTGCACAGCCCTGAACTACAATAATTTGGGTTCTACTACAGGACAAACCTAACACTAATAAGTAAATGAGACTGACCCTAAATAAAAAAAAAGTCTAAAGCATGGTACTGCTTAGAGTTCATGCATCATCTTTTATTGACAACACACACATATAATCCAAATGTATACATACGTCTTCTTTTGTTATTTCCTGGTCCAGCTGCAGCAGAGGTTTCACTGAATTTTCTCTGGTACAGCTCAGATAGACTTTCTGAGAGCTCCACATCAGACTGGTCTGCATCATCCTTCCTGTTAACACAAGGAACCTGCAGGAGCCTAGAGGAAAGAACAATACCTTAGTAGGAGTAGGAGGCATATCACTTCTTTCCTGTGGACAGGAACAAGGTTTTTCTAGATTCCAGTCTGCAGCAATACAGTGCAAGTAGCACACACTAGTAACTCTTCCAGCACCTGTTCCCCAACACACTTAGGAGATGCAAAAAACCCAAACCCTCTTAAAATGCTGGAAACAAGCACTACATTAATGTGCAATGGATATGGCACTGACCTGCACCACAAAACTAAATGAGCAGCTTTGTGCTTTCTAAACTTCCCTGCATTAGGCACTTTTGTTTCACTCAGCAAGCTCTTTGAAGAAAGCAAGCTTATTCATTCCAAATAAACACCAACTGTGAGAACACAGCCACATCTTCAGTATCTTGCACTGGATCTTACCATCCCATAAAAGCTGAAATTTGTCACTTCCCAAGTAGCTTAAGGTCATTTTAAGTGACCTTTATAACTCCTGAAACTACCAAGACTTTAATCCATGCAAACTGATACCCAAACACCCTGTTCCCAGTTTCTTTTGTCTAGATACCCCACCAAGAAATAAGCCACCAGTAAAATGAGTACAGAAATAAAAGCAGTAGAATTTGAGAACTGTAAGCAATGCTGTAGCCATACTCCCTTAACAGGAATCAGAAATCCTTGATTATTACTCAGAGACATTCAGAAAAATACCTGAATGACTCCATCAGATCCGAGCTTGCTCCACAAGCATTGGATGCAGGATACCACCCTTCCAGCACTGAAGGATGCCAGCCCCCTGTATGGGACAGCTCCCGCTGGACCCACTCCGCCACTGGAGCTTCTTCTCCTGCAAGCAGACACACAGACACAAAAATGAGAAAAGCTGAACTAAGTGGCAGAAGGTCCCAGCCTTCACAGAAGCTCTAAGAGGTTTGCAAACCTTTGATCCTTGACAATTTCATAGCCTATACATCAGAAGGTGAGAAGATTCACTCTAACACAAAACACACATGTAAAAACAGCCTCATTGCTGCAGTCCCACCCAAAGGCTTTACTGGCCAGGGATGGCCCATGTGACACATTTTAGGAAGCCTCCTCCTAAAAGCATGTCCTCAGGCACATGTAGCTGTGCTTTATCTGCAAGCTAATGTACACTAACACTGTCAATAAAACAGAAAGCTACACCCATAGAGATTTCTTTCTGCATCACAAGGCCTTAGCTACAGATGACACAATGAGTAAGTCCCAAAAATGAGACTCCTCAACATTAACTTTAGATTTTTTTTCCTACTGCAGATCTAGAGATGATCAAAAGATAGCGAGTTTTGCATTTCCTGACACCTACCCAGACTGGCCAGAGAATCTTCCACTGTCATGTCAATTTTCCTCAACACACTATTCACAATCTCTGGCAGATGAGTAGCACAGTCTTGGGAAGAGTCTTCCACTACAGCTCCTTCAAGGCTGCATCCCTGAATTTCAGCAGTCTTCTCAGGACCAAGCACAGTCAGAACTGCAGTATCCTCAGAAAGAGGTGACAGAACAGCAGTACAGGGGCACCGAGTTTTAGACAGAGATACTTCAGCAATCTGCATTTTAAGAGGAAAAAAAAGGGAAAAAGAGAAGAGTTTACATTATCTAGGAATACAGAGACCTAAGAAGCACAGATACTTTACAAGTAGGTTATATAGTTACATGATCTCAAAAAAATGTTCTGAATTTAGCTTCAAATGAGCAATTTGCAGTGCAGTGTCTATTATTGTCTTCACAAGATGATACTGCCACCCCTTTTGTCACAGTTCATTTCAGAGCAGGTAATAGTTTAAGGCAAAGAGGAAGATTCACCATGTGCAATCCTTCAGCCACCAGACTCCTCAACAGCTGATGAAACAGAGACCTGTTACATTCTCCCTGCTCAGCCTGTGAGCTCTGCAGTATCCAGCTCTCTGTGAGGAAGTGGCCAGCCTGTGCCAAGCTCCAACCTGTCAAGCTTCCTTTCAGGACAATGCTGACTGGACATTGCAGTTGTCTTTGGCTCATGGCAAGAGGTTCCAGGATCACAGCACAGCTCTCCTGCTTCTTCCTTCCTGTGCAAGCATAGGATAAAGAAAAAGTCTGAAAGCAAGTAAAAAAGGTTTTTCCATCAAGGTGAAGAAACAACTTCAAGGTCAAAAAAGTGAGTTCCAAGATTAAACAGGGAATATACAGTAAGTGTGTTACAGAACTGACCTCCCTCCCACACTCTCAAGGAGCTGAGTGCATGGAAGCACCACTAAAGAAAGACCCCATGCATACTGCATGCTGCTTTAAAGCTGATCTGTTTTCTTTGGAAGGGGTTTTCAATCTGTGTTCTTATTTTAGCTAAACTGAATAATTGTATGAGAAAAGGGAGTACACCTCTATAAGGTGGGAGCAGCAAAGAGCTCTTCCTCCAAACTTCTAGGTGTATGGCAAACTGAAGAGGCTAAATCAGAAACATGGGCTCACAGTTCTCATATCAGAAGAAGGAGAGCACAAGCAGAACTTTAAAATAAAAACACCTAGGCTTTTAAATATGTGAAGTTACTTCTACGCACACTATTCACAAGGGAAGCTCATCAAGGACCATGCATGAGAGATCAGTTACTACCATGCACATGTATATTTTTCTCTCTTTTTTCTCTCACCAGGCATGCTGAGAAACAGCGTTCCATCTTGCTGGGGGAACACCGCTCGATACACGGATGGCCTGGAGAACAAACAGTTCAAAGTCGCGTCCAGGGGCAGAAGCGTGGCCCAAGGCACAGCCTGTGGCACTGGGAACCTGGAGTCCCCAAGGAAGCCAGGAGCAACATCTGCCCTGGGGTGACTCCAGCAGTGCACCAGGGTTTCAGCTGGCAAAATGGTGCCTCCCATCTGACAAAGCACTTCAAACATTGTCCAGTAGCCACCATGATCCGGGCATTCGATCAGCTGAAATAAAAGTAACAGAGAGGTCTCAAGGTTGGCAGTGAGAGAGCTTTCATGCAAAGAAATAAAGATTGCACTTCTTAAAAAAAGCTGGCATATGAAACATATCCATAGCATCTAAACGCGGTGCTGAGTGTTTTTATGGACTTTATCTGACTTCATAGGAACCTAACAAATGCTACTCCCAGTGAACTAAAAGCTAGCAATATTTTCAAGCTACTTTTTTAAAACTTTTTTATACACCTGAACTATAAGGCTGCTTATCTGCAATTCTGAAGAGCTGTAACACCCCTCTAAGTCAAAGCACAAGACATCCCATCAATAAACACTGTACAGCTACTCCACTGCACATGTATCTCAGTCTCCACGTGGATGATTCCATTCCAGATTTCATCCCTTGCTGAAGATTATGTGGCAGTAAGTGAACCTTGGCGTGGTTCCCTACCACACAAAGATTATTTATGCCAGAAAGCAGCGTGGCAGATATCCCGCTGGTGCTCGCAGTTGAAAGCTGTGCCGTGTAACCTCGTTACCTGAGCCCAGTCGGCAGTGTCCACCCAGAACAGGGTGATTTTCTGTTCCACCAGCAACTCCTGCACACTCTTGGGCAGGAGTTTCTCCGCCAGCTCCTGCGCCGAGGGCGGCTCTCCAGGGGAGGAGGGGGCGTCATTCCCCGACACGAACTGCCGGAGCTCCCTCCGCGAGTGCGGGCAGGGGGAGAACAGGAACACGGCGTTCACAAAGCCCTCGGGCGGCGCCTCCGGGGGCTCTCGGGCGGCCAGCCCCGTCCTGCGGCTCCTGCGGGGCGGCTTGGCGGGGGACGCGATCTCCGGGCGGTCCCACTGGAAGTCGAGCAGCGTCTCCTTGAGCCCGCTGTGGGTGAGGGCAGCGCGCGGCGCGGGGCCGGGCAGGGCGGCCGGGGCCCGTGCCCCGAGCCG
>VZSE01013033.1:756403-790979 GCA_013398275.1 Promerops cafer
AGGAGGGTGAGGAGGCGGAGGGCGCCGCGCTGGAGCCGCTCGCGGCGCGCGGGGCCGGCGGTGTCCAGCAGGAACACGGCGCTGTGCGAGCACGACATGGCGCGGGCCCCTCACGCCTCCGCCGCCATCGCCCGCCCGGTATGGCCGCTCGCGCCCTCGCCTAGCGCGGGCCCCCATTGGCTGCCGCGGAGCGCCCGCCACGCCCACTCCTCGCACCTCCCTCTCCCATTGGCGGAGAACGGGCAGCGGGAGGGCGGAGCGGTTCGGCGGCGAGAGGAGCTTCTCGCTGCTGATTGGCCGGCCGCGCGGCGAGCGCTGCCATCCCATTGGCGGGAGCAGTGACGAAGGGGAGGGCGGGGCCAGCGCGCGGACCGAGCCGATTGGGCGCCGCCACCGGTTTAAAATTTAAAGCCGGCAGGGCGCGCGTGGCGATTACGTCATTGGGTGTGCGGTATGACGTCACCCGGGCGGGGCGGCGGTGGCAGCGCTCGACGCGCACCGGGTGGGACCCGGGGCTGGGCCGCGACACCGGCCCGGTCCTGCCCAGCCTGCACCCGGCAGGCACTGGGCGTGCCGCTAGAGGTCCGCGCCTGCCCGCAGACCGGCACCTCCCCATGCCCGCTACCGCCCCCGGGCAGGAGCGACAGGGACAGCGGCAGACAGAGCCTGCCCGGAGGGTCCTGCCGACACGGCATCCTCCTCCCCGAGCTTCCCTGGAGGACAGCAGGGGCAGCCCAGGGCCCGTATGGGTAAAACCCAGATTCAAATTCAAATTACATATTACAAAAAAAAATAAATTATTACTCGGATGGTCAGACATTGAAATAGGCTGGGCAGGGAAGTGGTGGTGTTACCATCCCTGGAGGTGTCCGAGAGGCATCTGTATCTGGCGCTGGGTGACGTGGTTTAGGGGTTACAGTGATAATGCTCTGTTGATGGTTACACTTGATTGTAAAGGTCTCTTCCAGACTTGACGATTCTATGAAAAGGTGTAGGGTCAGGGCACCTGGACAGGGGCTGATGCTCGTGGAGGACAAAGACCCTGGGCTGTCACCAGCTGCCTTGCCCAGGAGCATCCCCTCCCTGCAGGGCTTGAAGCGCATCTTGCCCCATGGTGTCAGTGGTCAAGGTGTGATCACACTGGGCAAGGGCAGAGGAATCCCCACAGAGCAGAGCCACCCAGGTGTCTGCCCCACCCTCGCCTCCAGAGCTTGAATGCCCCAGCCCAAACCAGTGTCACCAGCAGTCAGTCGTATTTATAGAGCAACAAGGACAAGCAGACACTAAACCGCCCATTCGGCTCTGCTGGTGACTGTGAACACAAGTGGGTTTAATGAGCTGGAACCAGGAGCTGATCCACTCGGGTGGGCAGGGGTAACCTGCCACCAAGAGCAAGACAAGGACAGCAGGTCTCCCCAGAAAAGTGCAGAGGGCAGCCTGCAGCCTTGGGGATGTGGGCTCCCTTCTGGCCGGGGGCTGACATCTCTTGCTGCTTGACATCACTCTGCTGTTTGAGCCCTGAAGAAGAGCCAACCACACCATGTCACTGCCATTGTCCAGCCTCTGGCATCTGTCCCAGCAGTCTGCTGAGGACACTTAGCAGGGTATGACCAAAACCTGCCTTATCACAGTCCACCTGGGACCTGAAACAAATCCAGGGCAAAGGGGAGTCTCCCAGCAAAGTGTGACACAGGAACTGCTGCTAGCTACCCAAACCCCTTCTCCTTTCCTGCCCACTAGTGTATTTGCTCTGGAAGCCTATCCAGCTCTTGGGAAAGCCAGCAGGGGTGTTGGCTGAGCCCAGGTGACGATGTTTCCCAGTGTGACAGCCAGAGTTGCTCACATCTCTGCTTCTTGTGCTGCCCCGTGTTTGTGCTGCTTTCACAGACATTTGCCTTCTCTGCCTGCTCCACAAGGACACCGACTTCCCTCTCAAACAGTCCTTGGGTTCTTTCTGGACAATCATTTACTTGCTGATAAATGCTGCTTCTTGGGAGGAAGGAGAGGGCACAAGGAAAGTAATTTGTGAATTTGGCTCACATATGGTTGTCACTTTGATCCAGATAAGATTTTTTTTAGCTTAAAAAGGTCTCACTTTATTTTGTCCTGTTTCCAACATTTATCTCCAAGGGATACTTAAGGGTGGGGGCTGAAAAAAGGGATGAGAAAGCCCAGACCTAAATGAACTGTTTGATCTCCCCTCATACCACCACTCTGTCCTGCCCCAGTGGAAAGTGTGTTTGCCTTTCTGCTGAGCCAGCCTGAAAAAAAGTTTTGTTTTGTATTGACTCAGATGCTTTGCTTTCAGGTCACTCCTCAAGGACCTGCACAAGCAACAAGTCACCTTTGATACTGGGCAATGCCCAGAGTCTCACTTGTGCTGCTTCAAGGCTTCCAAGACTCCCCAAATCCTCATTCTCCAGTGCCTTCTCCACCCCGTGTGCCCAATGGCTACTGGTAGTGGATGCTTTGACCACTGATTCTGGGGAGCACCCATTCCCTGCTATCCAGGGTGAAGCTGCCCCAAGGCCTCCAGGCAAGACAGAGGGATTTCTGTGCTTTAGATTCTGTCTCTACATCTTTCAAATATATTTAGTGCTCATAAAAGTGAGAAACTGAGGGAGAGCCAGATGGGACCAGTACTGTACAACCCTCACCCAAGGTAACTAAGACCTGGACACTGCCAGACCTGGTCCCACATGTCTTAAGCAGAAAGACCCTCAGCATCATCCCAGTGATTTTTTTGGGAAACCTTGCAGCTCTTATGGGTGCTGGACATGATGGATGAAATTCTGTGGTGAAGCAAGCTCACACCAGCCTGAAGTTTCCAACAGGACATTTAAGCACCTTGATATTTGTGACTGAGGCATGGTGAAACCTGCCCTGTGTATCCTACCACACCACTGGGTACCTTGCAGGGTGGATGCAATGGTGGTCTAACCCATCATAGGAAGTGCTCTGCCAGCACTGCTGCAGACACATGTGCTGGCACAGCCCCATCAGCCTTCCCAGTGTTATCCTGGCCCTGAAAAGGAGCCTGGAGAGAAGCTGGTCCTTTAATGGACTCTCACAGCACGGACAGCCAGTGGAGCATGCCAGCCCTTGCGGGACTGCAGTGACAAAGTGCTGATCTGCAGGTTGATAAGGAGGGGCAGTGCTAGGCAGTGCAGCAAGGTGAGACTATCAGGCAGCAGAAAAGCCATTAGCCTTTGTTCCTGGCCTCCACACATGGGGAGAGGGGCTGGGGACAGCAGGTGGGACAGAACTGCTGCCTCTGGGGTCTGCACAAGGGCTTTGCAGGCTGCTTTTCTGGAGACCCTGCCATTTCAGTGATGCCGTAGATTAGAAAAGCTCTGCAGTTATTCTTTTGCTAGAGTAATCACAGAGTGTAGCTGCTGGTGGCTACAGTACCTAAGCAAGTTCCCCTTTGTTTTAAAATGCTCCTCTGTGCTGCCTTTTTTGTGTCTAAGGGCTGCTCTAGGGCAGGGCAGAATACTGGTCTTACCACGTAGTTGGCACGAGAACATGCAACTGTCAACAGTGTTCCAGCAATCACAGATCAAGTATTGTTTGGGGATTTCAGCTTCTTTCGAGCTGGAGATCTTTTGTATCCTGGTGTGTACGGCTGAGACAGCCCTGCAGAAACCCTGTGTAATGGGAGACCCAAAAACACACCCTGAGCAGCATTGCTCGAGGGGGAGCTCGTCCTTCAGGCAACAGCAAAATCCACTTCCTTTAGGTGTCCCCAGAAAGTGACCCCGGTCACATGGAGCTCTGCTCATGCAGGGTAAGGGCTAACGCAGATGGGCTTCTCTCTTCTTCCCAAAGCTGTCTCTATCCTGCTGCCTGCACGGGGTTCAGATGAGGTTGGAGAATGATTTTGTGTGGCCGTCAGTCTCTTCAAGACCATCCACAGCATTTTTCTGCCATCTGTCATTTTGAGAAGAAAGCACACAAGAAAAAATAATAAACTCAAATTATTGCCTAATCAACACCAAAATCAGTGCTGCTTGCTCAGCCTGCGGGCCACAATTAGATGCCATCAGCAAATTTGGGCAGCTTGCCTGGGCTGCAGTCTTTCATCTCTTGAAGACTGACAGGCAACCCAGGGATCTGCAGGCAGAGGAAGGAGCTGGGATCCGTTTGAAGGACTTGCCTGACTCTTTGGGGAAAGAGCACATAATTCAAAACAGTAGGAAAAATTGGGTTTTGTGATTGTATTTATAAATTAAAGAAAAACCATAGCAGAGGAGGGGATGTTTAGGCCTCCAGCACCATCTCACAGTATTGCCCTGGTTATGCAGCCCCAGCTCAGTTTGCCTTGCCAGGAGGATGCTCTGGGTAATGCACTTTGGGAAATTATGGAACATGTGTCACTTGAGCATCCTTACAGCCTTGGCAGGGCCATCACGTGGCTGTGCACTCATGCAGGATCTTGGTACCTGGTTTGAAGCGCACACCTTCCTCTTCCTCCTGTTCTGCACCTCAGCTGCTTTTCCAAAAGCCAGGAGCTGGAGCACAGGGCACCCTGCCTTCACCCACAGTGCCAGCTGGGGAAGGGCCATCTCAGAGCTGGGGGAGGGAGTGAGGGGAGCACCCAGAGCCGGGAGGGAGGGGACAGCGGGGGCCAGGGTGCTCCTGCCAGGAGCAGGGAAGGGGTGTGAGACTGGGCAGAGCAGGGGGCTGGACACTCTGGCTCCACTCCCCAGTCACACTGGCCTCCACATCTGCTCGTCCCCGTGGAGGCAGGGCTCAGAGGTGCTCGGAGCAGCTCGGAGGAAAGGTGCTGAAGCCTATCCCTCCTCCCAGGGAGGAAGGTGGGTTAGAGGAACAACCCTGCTGAAGCTCCAGCGCTCTGAAATGTGATCCTGCCGGAGGCGCCTCCCTGGGCCCCACCTCGCCCTCTCCGACCTATATATGTGACCGGCCTCGTGCGGGCGCGGGGGACGCGGGCTCGCACGGTCCCCGGGAGTCCCCGCGGACGGAGAGGCCGAGGCACCAAGGCATGGCGAAGAACACGAACATGCGCTGGCGGCTCCCGCTCGTCTGCCTCCTCTGGGAGGCGGCCATGATCGTCCTCTTCGGAGTCTTCGTGCGCTTCGGCACCGAAGCTGATGCACACTGGGAGGAGGAGAAAGGAGAGATGAACCTGACCAGTGACATGGAGAACGATTTCTACTTCCGATACCCCTGTGAGTATCCTGGAAGCCTAATCCTTGTGCTGTCTGGTCCCCATCCCATCCCATCCCATCCCATCCTGTGCTGTGGCAGAGCCTGTCAGAGGCGCTCTCTCCACCAACTGCTAGCAAGTCATGCTCTTGCCTTGAGGCTGGCTTGGGGTGCACCAGAGAGCAAGAGAAAAGCCTCATGGCCCTCTGGTGCTTTGGGGCTCTGTCACCAGAGTATGTGACGTCTTTCTTCCAGGAATAGGGCTGACATGTTCTCAACACTCTGCAAGTTTCAGCTTTCTACCCCCTCCCTCAGATTTGTATCAGAGCAAGCCTTTCTGTGCACACAGAGGAGTGGCTGTCGAGATCCTGTGACATCTTCCTCCTCTTCCTCCCTCCACCCCCTCACTTGTGAATTACCCTTTAGCTACTGGCATTTCTGTGCCAGAGTCCTCCTAAGCTTCCAGGTTCCCAGGGTTCTTGGGTCTCTGCATCGTAGTGACACAGAAATTATTCAGAAGGTTAAAGCTCTTCTGGCCAGGCAGTGCCTTTGAGTGGCTTTGATCTCCAGGGCTGGTCATCTTTGTGAGCCTTTCAGAACAGGCTGCTTCTGTAGGCAATTGTTTCCAAGGAAGCAACAGGCCTGAGTCATGCATCTATTTAGAACATTTCCATTAAAAACACCTGCTAAATCAAAGGAGCTATAGCAACCTGTGGCTGCTGAGGATTAGCTAGTTCAGAAAAGGATTTGCTTACAGAAACCTGCTGCTCAGTCAGCCTCCAGGTTCATGTACGGTCATGGCTGCCCTGGGCTCTCCCTGGACATCTGCCCTTGGGACCAGCCCCACACAGGTTGGCGTGAAGCAGCAGCAGTGCCTGAGGGCTGCTCTTGTCACCGGTGTGCTGGGAGGACATCAGGAGTCCAAGAAAGTGTGTAGGAGCTAAGGAAGTGACATGTCTTCTGTCCTCATATCCCACTCCTGCTCTGCAGTGCCAAATATTCCCCCTCAAATGACAGGATGGATTCAACACAACTAAATCAATCTAAGGGCAGCTGCTCAGTTTAGCTTTGAATTACGTTTCTCTTTCAGACCTGAGGAAGGACTCACGTGCCCAAAAGCACAGCTATTCTTTCTCTCTTATCTAATCAGAAATTTTCTCTCTCTGCAAAGATGGACAAACATGACAAAGTGGCCAAGCCCTGGAATTTTAATCCTTGTGTCCCCCCAGCTGCTCAGAAGAATGTGGTGGTTGAACCCCCGAAGATCATTTGTACCAACATACCTGTGACCACTGCTGTCCACAGCAGCTGTCTGCAATGGCAGAGGGATAGGAGTGACAAACAAATAGGTCCTTCAAGCCAGAGAAAATTGGGAAGGCAGCAGAGGGAAGTTGTCCTGATTTCAGGAAGCCAATATGTGGTTGTGTCAGTGGTGCCCATTGCCAGGTCCAGTCAGTGTGACAATTCCTTCTCATTTTGGATTGCACATGGATATTCCGTAATCAATGACTCGTCTGCTCTCTAGGGGGAAAGAAATGAGATTTTTTTTTTGTCCCCGAGAGCATTCCCAAAGCCCAAACACTTCCTCTTGTTAGTTATGGCAATTGTCCTGCCACAAAAGCAGGCTTACAAAAGCTTTAGGGCATGGCAATGCCTGTGCTGCCTCTGAGTGATAACAATGTTATTCTTACTAAGGGAAAACAAAGTCAAGGGTTAGAAAAAGGTTTTAGATTGGGTGTGGTTTAAAGAAAGATCTGCTCTTCCTCCTGAGTTCATACAGGGTCTAACACACAGGGATCCTCTGGGTTTTCAGAAGGCACACAGTCCACAGCTTTAACTCTGACCCGTGTATTTCTGCTTTTAGGATGAAAGAATAAATATATAATGCAAATGGCAGCAGATAAATCTAGCTATATATTGTGCTGCTTGGACTGGAAAAGAGAGGGGAAATAAATACAGCTGCAGAGGGAAAGTCTATGGGATTGTGTGGTAAAACCACAGTGAGTAAGACTGGTTCTTAGACATGTGGAGAAGTGCTTTGGAAGTGACCTCTGCTGAACAGTGCCAGCTGCAGATCTCGTCTCCTTCCTTTTTAAAGAATTATTTCACAGGCATTTTTTAAAAACATTTTTTTTAAATGTTTTTAAAAGCAATCAGATTGGCATAGCACTACATGGCTTAAGTCTGTCCAAATGCTCATGCTTAAACAAGTTGCAAGGTCTTCTAAAGCACAAAAGGACAAAACTCTCAGCTTCTGCAGAGCTGCACTTCACACAAGTCTTCACCAGCCCTCAGTGGAAGCAGCAGACACAAACCCTGTGGAAATGGACCAGGGGCTGATGGATTTCAGCACAGTTTCTGGATAGAGCAGACTTGCAACCACAGAATTTCCTTTGCCCTGAGCTTATACCCTCTCTGAGTGCACAGACTTTGCTGGATATGGTGGCTATAATGATTTGTACACTGCAAAATGCAGAACGTCCTGGTTTAACTCCATCACTGCTGTATTTATCTGCTCTGCAGCATGGGTTTGCTGGTGAGAGTCTCCCAGGAGGATCCCAGCCTTGGGTCTCCTGTTCTTTCCATTGACTGAGTGGCCTGCAGTGTGAGGGTTTGCATGGTTCAATTTGTAAGTATGCAAGGGTTTCAGCTCACTTAATTGCAAAGCAATGCTTATCTGATAGAAACGTGCAGCATTAAAAAGTACAGCAGGTTTACTGCACCAAGAAGGTCTTTCAAGAGGCTCACACAGATCTGGTTTCCCCCGGGGAAGGGCATCTGAGGGGCTTGGGTGAGCAGGTCTGACCATTAGTGGGAAGAACTGGGTCTCTCTGGTTTAAGCACTAAAAATCTCACACAGTGGGTTTCTGGTCTCAAGGGTATTTTGCCACTGATTTCCGAAGCATTTAAAAATGATTTGTAAACTTTCCTTGTTCTTGTGCTCTCCTTGCTCTGAGCCATCAGCAGGATCCTGCACTGAATGGACCGACCCAAAATGACCATTTACATGTTCTAACAAAACTTTACTGTTCATTTCACGTGATGGTTTTGAGTTTTTCACAAAAGGGGAAAAAACAATCTGAATAGAAAAATGTTTTCCTCTGTACACTCCATTACTCTCAGGTCTTCTTTTGCACACAGATTTTAGTAAACATTTACTTTAAAGTCTGAGCCTTTTAACCAGCAGGCAGTTTCCAAAAGCTGAGCCATTTTCAGACTTAGAAACATGGGCACATGAGGCAAACACACATTTTCTCTTTAATTTCCCCCCTACTGCTACTGATGTAATTAGTTTTTTTTCAACACCAAATGCACATGGCACTTGCAGCCCTGCTGTCCTCGCAGAGCTGACAGTCCCTTCCCTCTGCACAGCTTTCCAGGATGTCCATGTGATGATCTTTGTGGGCTTTGGCTTCCTCATGACCTTCCTCAAGCGCTATGGATTCGGAGCTGTGGGTTTCAATTTCCTCCTTGCTGCCTTTGGGATCCAGTGGGCTCTCCTGATGCAGGGCTGGTTCCACTCTTTCAAGGATGGGAAGATCCTCATTGGAGTGGAGAAGTAAGGAGGAGCTGGGCTCTGGGATGGCACCTCTGGCCTGGCCAGTGGAAGAACTGGAATGAGAGCCAAGCAGTTGGCAACACCCGACCCTCAGTTATGTCAAATACAAATCAGTCTCTAAACTGTTGTTTTCCCTCCACATACTTCCACTTGCTTTCCACCTGTTAGTCCAAAGGCACCTGGCATTGTGGTGTACTGCTCAAAGGGAAACTTGAGATGAGTGTCACCCCTTAGTGCTGATCAGGCACCACGGATGTCAGTGCTGAGAACACGTGTCATCCACATTGCCTGACAGTGTGGGGGTGTAAGGATGGGAAGAAGGTCAGTGGGAAATCCAGGGATGTCTCCTAATCACCTCATTGTCTTCAGGTGGGATCTCTAGAGCTGGGGGTAGGTAAGAGTGATTTACAGAGAAGTATTTCCTTATTAAATCACAATTTTCCTTCCCCTTTTCCAGCCTGATCAATGCTGATTTCTGCGTGGGCTCTGTGTGCATCGCCTTTGGGGCCATCCTGGGTAAAACCAGCCCCATACAGCTCCTTGTCATGACTTTGTTTCAAGTCACACTCTTTTCAGTGAATGAGTACATCCTCCTCAACCTTCTTCATGTAAGGCTTTAGGTAGTACCTGCTTTGTTCTGCTCCTTCCTCTCTGCACCTCTCCAAACTGTCTCCTTTGCTATGGCCCCACCAAGCCACTGCCTTCATAAGCATTTAAAATGCAAGAATTCAGGCAGCAAAAGTAGGCAGATTGTGAAGGAGAGGGGCAGTGGGTCGTACTTCCCTGAGAAGGGAAATCTGGGGTTTTACACATGAGCCTGGCAGTTCAGGAGCACTGGGTCCCTCTGTCAAGTGTGCAGACAAGCTGAGCATGACGCAAATCAGGCCTCAGCTCCAGAATGAGTGGCAACTGCAGAAGCAAACCTCTGTTTTCCCATGGCTGCAGGTAAAGGATGCAGGTGGCTCCATGACCATTCACACCTTCGGAGCCTACTTTGGCCTCACGGTGACACGGGTCCTGTACAGACCCAACCTGGAGCAGAGTAAGGACAAGCAGGGCTCCGTGTACCACTCCGACCTCTTTGCTATGATCGGTGAGTCAGCCCTCATCTCGGGGTGCTGCTACATGGGGACCACTCGCCTGCACAGGGCTGGTTCCTCCTGTGTCTCTGGGAAAAACTGAAACCAGGATATGGAGTTGAGGAGCTCTGCATCCCAGATGTCTTTCACCTTCCTGAGTTACTCAGCTCCCTTCATCTGTGCCTGGGCTGAGATGGTGCCTGGGAAGACAAGGATTCATTTTGGTTCCCTTTCTCTGCCAGCCTTTCCTGATGCTGGTCTCATCATGCAGGGTGTGGATCTGGGGAAGCAAGACTATGGGATGTAATTTCCCCCTGTGCAGAAATATCTTCTTTAGAGGGTTTTTTTTTCCAACCCCTGTATTCCCTCTTTTCCCTTTCTCTTCCTCATCCCACCTGCCCCATCCCACCAGGTACGCTGTACCTGTGGATGTACTGGCCCAGTTTTAACTCAGCCATTTCTGATCACGGGGATGCCCAGCACCGCTCTGCCATTAACACGTACTGCTCGCTGGCCGCCTGTGTCCTCACCACCATGGCCTTCTCCAGCATGCTGCAAAAGAAGGGCAAGCTTGACATGGTAAGATGGGAGCAGAGAGCCCTGCACTGCCCGGGGGACATATAATGAGGTTGATCAAGGGTCCAGGAAACAAATGGCACTTGTGCTTTGCTGAACAAACACAGGGTTTCAGGGTATGATGGTGAAACCAGCATCCAGGCAGAAACTCTGAGGCTATATTGAATAAGAAAGTGGGAATGGGTCCTGCAGGGCTTGAAGTGTGGGGTAATGCCCTGCCTGTGGTGGACCCAAGTCACAGCAGGGACTGGACTTGCTCTGCTGGGCATGTTGCAGAGCCCTTTTTGGCAGCACTCCCCATCAAACAAGGCCTGCGCAGCAGCTCATGAGCAATCGGGGGGCTGACTTGTACGTGGTAGATGTGTGGGTGACATGTCTCTGTGACAGCAGAGCTTGCATGACACACGGGTGAGACAATTTCCATCTCATCACAACTCCCCACCCATATCTGTGGATGCAAAGAACGTGTGTGGTACGGGGAGTGGGAGTCTATGTGCACCTCTGCTACAGACAGAAGCTGCCTGTTCTTTTCTTGTTTTTCACCACCAAGTAGGAAAATGGGCCCTGATATTTCCTCTGGAAACATTTTCAGAGCTGATTCTCCCACTTTGCCATTCGCACCATCCCTGAGCAATTGCAATCCCCCTGAGATGCCAAGGCAGAGCGGTTGCTTCTGCAGGTCCACATCCAGAATGCCACACTGGCCGGCGGCGTGGCCGTGGGCACCAGCGCCGAGATGATGCTGACTCCATATGGCTCCCTCATTGTCGGGTCCATCTCTGGCATCGTGTCCACTGTGGGGTATGTCTACTTCACGGTGAGTGCTGCTCAAGGGGCCTGCAGCCCTGGTCCTGCTGAGGAGACCAGAAATGGATTCACTTCCCTTTGACAGTTCCTGCTTTCCAGAATCCCTTATGAGATGCACTTCTGTCTCCTTTTACTGCCCCAAAGTGCTCAGGAAGTTTCAGACTCCCAACAGCAGCGTGTTTGGAGGATATATTGTTAGTTTATCTTGAGCTTGGCTCACATCTTTGTCTACAAGCCCTTAGCTCTTTAATTGGACACACTATCACTCCTCTTTCTCTGTTTATCCCAGTCCTCCATGGAAGGAATTAATCTTTTCCAGGGCCACACTCAACTCCCTGATCTCTCTCTACTTCCCTTCCCCTCAGCCTTTTTTGGAGTCTAGGTTGCACATTCAGGACACATGTGGCATCCACAACCTCCATGCCATGCCAGGCCTTATTGGGGGCATTGTGGGGGCCATCACAGCAGCTGCAGCCACGGAGGATGTGTATGGAAAGGAAGGGTAAGATGGCTTGAAAATCTTCCCTGAGAATAGATTTTACCTGAAGCTCTGTGGGCTGGGAACAGGGAGCAATTAACAGCTTTTGTTAATAGTTCAGAGTTGCCCTGAGCTATCCCTCAAAATCATGGGTTGCACTGACTGTGTTTGGCTTACTGAATTGAAGCCTCATCTTATGCAGCTGACTCTTGGTGGCCTCCTGAAATAAGCCACAGTCCCACTGTTTGGCATTATTCTGGGCCACAATGGGGAGGGAAGTGCTTCTCCCTCTCCCCTGCATTGTTTTGTGGGCTCAGGTAAGGCTAAAAGTCTGAATTACAAAGGGAACGTTTCTAGTTTGGGCTCCTCCTTGGTAAAGCTTTGCCATGGGGCAGAGTAGGAAGTGAGCGGTGTTCTGGTCATTGCAACACTCTCCTGGTCTGGTCCACTGCAGAAGAGGGATGGGGCTAGGGAAGAGTTCCCAAGAGAGCAGGGCAGCATGGTTCCTCTGGAGCCGGGGAACGTCTCCTGCCAGGGGCAGTCATCACCGTTTCTGCTCTCGGCAGGTTCGTCAAGGCGTTTGACTTCACCGGCGTGTACCAGACGCGGACAGCCAGTATCCAGGGAGGGTTCCAGGCAGCCGGCATTGTGGTGTCTCTGCTGATGGCATTTGCTGGGGGGGCCATCGTGGGTAAGCCGGAGGGGAGCACGGAGAGGGGAGGGTTGAGCCGGCCTGCAGCTGAAACAGAGGCATCCATGTGCTCCTGCCCACGGCCGGATGCATCCGGGGGGGGACGGCACCGAGCCAGGGCTGCGTTTGCCCCCTTGGGTGGACCACCCGCATCGCGCCTGCATCCGCCACGGCCCCGTGCCCACCGGCCTGCCCGCCTCCTCGCAGGGGGCATCCTGAAGCTGCCCATCTGGGGGGACGCCGCGGCCGAGAACTGCTTCGAGGACGACATTTACTGGGAGGTGAGGGGGGCGCGGGGCGGCAGCGGGGCGGGGGGCACGAGATGGCGCTGTCGGCCCGCGGCCCGGCCCGGGGGGCTCAGGGGGCTCTGCCGCAGGTGCCGGAGGACGAGGAGAGCGACGTGTACCACATGCACAACCCCGACAAGCCCGCCTCGCCCTGAGCCGCTCCCCGCCGCCGGACCTCGCCCCGCTCCCGGGGCCGAAGGATCGTTTTCTCCCCGTGACGACGAGGGCTTTGCCCTGCTCTGCCGCTTTTATAACGAGCTGCTGCGGATATAATAAAGTCGTGTTCTTATTTCCAGGCCTGTGCTGCCGTGTGTCAGCGGCCGAGCGGGATGGGATGCCGCCCAGACCCAGCAGCACAGCAGCTGCCAGGAGAGCTCTTGGCTGCCCGGGGCAAAGCAGAGGCGCTGGGACACTCCTGGTGCCTTGGGGACAAAGTGGAGGCATGAACGGTGGCAATACAGGCTGGGTGTGTTAGACAATGTATTAGATAATGCAGTCTGGGGAGATATTCGGTTTGGGAGCTGGCACCTTGAGATGACAATGGAGAAGGTGATGAGCCCCCACGGTGGGGGCTCAGCCCCTGTGGGAAGCACAGGCCAGGCTGGTTCTTTTTGAGGAGGGGATGCTGGGGTGCAGCAGCTGACCCTCTATTCATCCTGCCATCCATGGCAGGGGTGAGGCCATCTGTGAGTCCAGCTACACTTCTACATGACAGCCTCTGCCATGCCTTGAACTTCCTGCCTTCCCTTGAACTGCCCTACCGAGGCCTCCATCAGCTCCTTGGGAACCTTGTTTGCACAGGCTGACAGGACCCTTTCCTCTTTTTTAGCTTCATCCATTTCTTCCTCTGTTATCAGATGGCTCCTTCCACTGCCTGGTGCTATTCCAATGGGAAGAGGACAGCCCCTGTCTCTTACCTGCATCATCAGGCTTCAGCCAGAGTTGGAGGAAACAGGGATGAAAACCAGGCCTAAAATCCTGCATGTTTTCCAGGGTGATATAATATGAGGAGCAGGAAAGGAAAAGAGAGGGGGGGAAAGGAGGTAGGAGGGCTGATAGGTCTCTTCACTGCATCTAGCTGTAATTCTTACACCTGAGGGGGGGAGTCAAAAGTAGCTATTCACATCCCCTTGGGATATGACACCCTCATTTTCCATGCTGGGTAAAGACAAAAACCCTTTACAACATGTTTCTGGAATTTGTCAGCGGCTGCCAGCAGCAGCATGTTAATTAAATGTCGGCAAAGATGGAAGCAAGAGGCTCTGCTCTAATTGGACACTTTGCTTGGTGGAGCTGAAAAACATTGTGACAGAGGAGGAGGTGCCGAAACACTGTGTTCCCCTGCCATGGCGGGGACGGGGACAGCCAGGCACGGGAGACGCTGTCTCCTGTACACGCGTTGCCTCCATTTGGCCTGAAACAACCTCACCATTGAAAAAAGAAGAGTAATAAAAGGCCTAAAATCCTCCATAGGTTTGTTCTCAAGCACGGCAGCAGTGTGGGATGGAGGGAAATGGCTGGTTGGCTAAGGAGAAATTCAGAAATGTCGTAGCTGGACCATCAGGAGCTCCAGCCCGCTTGCCAGCAAGTGGTGTATCGTGTATTTCTTTTATGATGGCAAAGGCGGGTCTGACAGGGGTTTAAATGGTCTCTGGAGAATGATCCCTGCAGAGGCTGAAGCATACATTGAACTGCATCCTTTCTCCAAGACCGGGATGAGAAAATGTAGGGCAAGTGTTTTCCCTGTGCTGGGACCTGCTGAAGGAGGGAGATCTCCTCCCAGCTTCTCTGCACTGGGAAAGGGATGTAACAGCCATTTTCTGCTCACAGCTTCATCCAGAGAGTGCATCAGAAACCACCACAGGGATGTTTACTGACAGGCACCATAGACAACGTCATTTCAAAAAGGGAGTCCTAAACTTTCCCCCACAAGTCTGCAAAATCTGAAAGCAGAAGCAGACCTTCTGGGTGCTGCATTTCCTGCTGTGTGACTGGACTGGTGTCCCTTCATCCCACACCATTTGAGTTCTGTCTGTGTCCCAGATAATCTGTGTGTCCAACCTTCGTAGCCTCTGGTCTTTCCTCCCAGCAGCTTGCAAGGGTGCATGGGGTTCAGTAATGGCAAAGACTGGGTGACCCTCATTGCTTCAGCAAGGTGGCCAACCCACATCTCTGGTGGGGCAGGTCTGTGAACCCTGGGAGATAGTCCTGTCCCATGTGCATGTGCTGGAAGAAGAACCCCGGACCCAGTTCCCTGGCCCTCTGGGCTGTGCCTCCTCCTCGTGGGAAGACACCTAAATTGCCCAGGCTGCTGGGCAGCGAAGCGTTTTATTGCCCGTGCTCTTGCGGGGCTCAGTCTGGTCTCAGTACCTAAATCACTCGCTGGGGCTGGCCGTGCAGTTTTAATTCCCTGGCAAACAATGCCGGGATCGGGCTGGCGCGTTTGAAGTGCAGCCGCGGCCCCAGCAGTGGACGGAGGGTTTCTCAACGGGGGAGCGTGGAGAGCAGAGGATTGGGCTGCTCCAGCAGGCGGGAGAACATGTGAGAAAGGGGCTGTAGGTACTCGCGGGGATTAGGTGGTACAAATTGGCTGGGAAGCACCGGAGGCATTGACCAAAGTTGTCCTGGGGCAGGTTCCCATGGGGGGGGTGGCTGAAACAACCTGCCTTCACAGAGGCTGGAAGGCCCAGCCTGGCTGCTAATCCCCTGGGATCTCTGTGGCACGGAGCAGAAAAGAGGTTAAAAAAAAGGGAAAATCTCATGTAAAGATGGTGGTTTCCCCAAGGGGATGATATTAGAGAGAGAAGGGAGGAGGTGGGGGGAGGAACAGCATAGTTTAATCCCTCTTTTAATAGGCAGGTGGTAGGCTTTGCTCGCACTCCTGCTCCCGCGAGCTGCTGCAGAGATTTTGGCAGAAGGCCTTTGCTCACCTCTGCTGTCCCCCACTCTTGGTGGAGAGGGGCCCCATCTGTGGATCTGCCCAGGACAAGGGGGGTTGCCTGCTTACTACATCTGTGCCCGTGTGTGTGTTGGTGTGCACGGGTGCACGTACATGGTGCCAACCCCACATTTGGGCTGAAACGGGCTCATTGCACACCCCAGCCACTGGCCACTGCGTATCTGCTGTTGGCAGTGTGCCCATGTCTACAAAGCCACATGTCCCACAGCCGTGCCCTCAGCCTTCTCGACGTTGCCCGGCTGGCACCCTGAAAACCACGCTGCAGGTGCTGCTGGTGGTGTTCACACATCTGGGCACATCCTCCCACCTTCACCACGCACCTCCACCTACCTTTGGGCCGGAGCGAGCGCGTGCGTGTCCGTCCCGGCGTGTCCACGCCTGTGTGAGCGCCGCTCCAGCCCCTTCTGAAGGAGCGCTGTAAATTGTAATCAGATTAGGGAAGCCAGTCGCTTAGGGCCCTTGAAAAGGGCATACGTCCCCTCATCAGTACCTAGCATTGAGTCGCACAAAGGGTCTAAGTAACTCGGCAGGGGTCGGGCCCTCTGGAGCGCAGGGGAGGGGGCTCGCCTTTCTTTTCTCTCTGTCCCTTGTAATTATGTCAATTTGCTAGCCAAATTGTTTGCTTGAGTGGACAGTGGGGGCTTGCCCCCCTTCACACCTCCCCCCCCACCCCTAACCCCATTCATGTGCTAATGTGGGAAGGAGCATGGCCTCCTGACTTCGGGAGGTGGCCGTCAAGGAGCAAAGCACAGGGGGGCATGGGCCAGGAGCCCCCCATTTTTGTGCCCATAGATGGCTTGGCCTTGCAGCCCTGATGAACAAGGCTCTCCTGTTTACTTTACCCCATGGCAGGGTGTGCAATGGACGAGCAGCCCCAGCCAGCCCTGGTTTTCTCTGGCTACCCCTCACCTGTACCGCATGCCCGCTTGGGCCATGGCATCCCCAGGGCCAGGAGCCATGCCCTCTGCACAGCGGTTTTCCCGGCACACCGCCCCACCCGCACACCTCCCAGCATTTGCATATATTCTGCCCGCAAATCCTTGTCAAGGGGACCCTCTTTATTGCCTGTATAGATCACAGGGTGTTAGTTAAGGGGCTTCTTTGTATTGCCTCAGACAGCTGGGGTCATCAAAAGTCCTGTGGTGGGAAGGAGAGACAGGAGGAGGGGGGAAGCTCTGACAATACAGACTGAAGGATTAAAGGAGCATATAAAGTTCCTATTGAGTGAGACAAGAGGCTGTTCACTCCTAAGATTGACAGCAACCAGGAGGCGATTCCCAACACAATGTCCAATTAATTCTCTACCCTCTTCGCTGCCGTCTCCTCCTCCCTCCTCTCCTGGGCTGGAGCATGAGCAGGGAAGGGCTGAAGCTAAGATCCTTGAGAAGGTAATTAATTATTCCTGACTAAGAGGAGCTTGCCGAGGTGCAGGCCAGTCCCCAGGCTCGCTGGGCATCCATCCCCCTCCCACAGGCTACTATCAGTTTGGGCCACTTCAGGATAGTTTTCCTCTCTATCACAGAGCTGTGCCACCGAAGGTCCATCTTCATGGCATGTGCTGGACAATGACCTGGGCTACTGCTGAGCCTGGAAGAGGCAGATTTAGGGCTAAAGCCAAGCTGACAGTGGAATGCAGCAGGACAAGGCAGCAGCAGGAAAGCCAGGGAGCAGGGCAAGGTGCATGACCAAGAGGTATGGGCATGCAGAGCATCTGGGGAGAGGCAGAACAGCATGTGCCAGGCCTGGGGATCAGATTTTACCAGTGTGTGCAGTGGCAGTGGTTAAAGCAGCTCCACCTACCCTGGTTTTGTAGGGAGAAGGGGGTTTCTGGCAGTGAGGATGCATTACCACTGTTCCCTGGGCTGGCCAGCCACACAGGCCCCAGTGCTGGGCACAGCAGGACATGTAGGAGATATTGTAGGATACTGCATCTCTTTGATGTACCCCCATGTACAGGAGCAGAATTTGGGTTATCATGTGAAAATTCTGCAAGCCACTGAAATTGTCTGCCTTGTCTGGTCTGGTTTTTCCCTTACACACACCTCAGCCCAGAGGGAGGAAAGCACCTTTCTCTGAGCTGGCCATCTTTTTCTTGGTACTCTGTGTGGCAATGAGTGGCCAAAGTCCTTCAACAGTGACAAACATCATCAAACCACCTCGTTTGGGAGAAAAAGCCATGCAACCAGGACAGCCTGTTCTCACCACAGGGACATTTTGACCAGCCCATCTTCTACTGCTCAGCACTGACCCCTTTCCCCCTACTGCCCCTGCCCATGGCACTGAGGATGCCCTGGTCAGCATGGGCTGGGGCACCAGTGCTGCCCTCCCTGCACACCTCACGAGCAGGGGATGCCCTCAGGATGCTGGCATGGGGCTGCCAGTGGCTCAGCATCTCCTGCCCGCTCCCTCCCGCCGCACACGCTCCCAGTGAAGTTGTTTGAAAGTCTTCCGGCAGTTTTCACGGCCAGGAATAACAGATTAGCCATGATCTGATCAGCCCAGTATCTAAGCTGTATTCTCCCTGCTGACAAGTATTTGAAAGAGGGGAGGGGCCACTTTCAGCCCAACGATGAATCTTTCACCGACAAGAAAAGACCCTTTTTTCTCCCTGCCAGCCGCGGGCTGCTCCATGCCCTGTTGCTAAGCGAGACCCGGGGCTGCTGCTTGCACTCGGCTGGCTCCAGCCGGGCCCTCGGGTTAGCAGGATCAGAATAGTCACACCAGACATCTTGTTTTTTAGGGAGGGTGCTTCTTTTCTCACCCACGTCTGGCTCCAAATAACAGCTCGCCAGCGAGGCCCAGGGATGCTCCTGCTGAGGCAGCTTGCCCTGGGAGGAAAGGGAAAATGCAGAAGCTGTTAGAGGGCAGATTGGGGCGTTGGGGTCAGGCACTCAGCCCTAAATGTCTGAGGTTTGCTACCACACATGGGGCTGTCCCTGTCTGGGCTGTGGAAGGGCAGCCACCCCACAGCCCCCATGTCCTGGTGATTTGGGAAATGGTGAGACCTTGGGGACAAGGACTTGGAGGATGCTTGGTGCTGGTGTCCGAGAAAAACCTGGCTGGGCCTCATGCAGGGGTGGCTCTGGGCATGGTATTGCAGGGGAACACGTGGCAGAGGAAATAGGAGGATAATCACCAGTTTTGGGATGCTTTTTTAGTCCACACAGCTTCACTCTGCTCCAGAGCACCGTCTTATCCTGTCAGCACCAGCCCTGTGACCCTGAGAGAAAGAAGGGAAAGCACTAAAACAAAGGCTTCCAGGCTATTTCCGGAGCTGCCAGCATGAGGTGCCCTCGCCTAAGACATGGTGCTCGCATCTCCCTCGACTCCTGCAAGGCAGCAGTACAGGCAGGGCTGCAGGCTGCCAGGGCCTGGGCTGGCACCTTCTCGGAGCCCTGCCCGCCCTGCCTGCCCTCGCTCGCAGGCAGAGCGTGGGGGGAAGAAGGAGGCTCTCCTTCGTTCGTGTACCCCTCCAGCGACTCTCTAGTGCTGCTGCCGAGCCTCCCCCGCCAGCCCCGAGCAAAGGCATCCCGGTGTTACTGATGCACGGCAGCTCAGGCTCTTTGTGAGCAGCCCTGTGCTGGAAATCTCCCTCTCCGCTGCATCAGGAAGCCTGGAGAAACCCGCTCATTCCTACTTCAGCCCGGGAAGTCTTGCCTGACCTCAGACTCCTGCAAGCCCTTGATCTCCTGATGGAGGCAACCAGGGTTCATTCCACTGACGTGCAGGACTGTGGAAGGGACATGCAGAGAGGCTGTTTCCTTTTCCACGGGAAAGATAAACCACTCTGGCACAGCATCACAAATGCTGCTCCCTCTCCTCGGGCCATACCCTGTGCCCAGCTGGTGCAAAAAACCCCAGGGAAAGATGCCAGAGGGGATGTAAAAGTTACTGCTGCTTTGAGCAGCACAAAAAGGAAAGAAACCCTGAGCCTTCTGGTTTGAAATACAAAATGCTGCATCCATGGCTGTGATACAGCCCTTTTCTGGATCTTTAGCAGCACAAAGCAGCTGACAAACTGACCTCTCTGGCCCGGTGAGCTCTTGTCCAGTTTGTGGAGAGTCCCTCAGTGACTGAAGGGGCAGCACCAGTGCTCATGTCACAGCCACCTCCAGTGCCATGGGCAATGGGATGGCTTTCCCAGTACCTAGAGGTTGTCCTAAGTCACATCAGAGGCATGATGACTTTCTCCTGTCCTCCCAGGAACAGAAGTACCTACATTTGGCATTCTGTAGGAAGGTGGAGTTATGGGTGCAGATGCTCTATCAGTTTGTGCTTGCCATGGGCAGCAGTGGCTGCATTGGCTGTTTTCCATTCTTGGCAGAGGGCACTTGCCCCAAATAAATCCCTCCTAGGCAGCAGCTTCTGAAGGATATGCTCAAATCTCTCCAGGCTTCAGCCAGCAAAGCACAGGCAAGGTCTGCTGACTTTTGAGGCTCTCACACACTCCTGCCTAACTCTCTGTTACCCTTTTTTCCTGGCTGTTGGCCATTCTGGTATGGACAAGCTCTCAGCTGTGGGACCTTAGCAGTCCTCTGGTTCTTCAGGCCAGATTTCTCACATTTTTGTGTGTCTCTGCCAGCCATGAGTCATGTTCTCCACTGCACAGACAGGTCTCCTGCCTTGCTCTGCAGCCAAGAATCACCTGTGTGAATGAGCAGCGAGAGAGCTGGGTGGGGGCTGGAGCACAGCTCCCTTCATCCTCTCCTGGGGAGGCTGAATGACTTTTGACATACATCTTAAAGCTTCTTGGCCCATTGCTTGGTTAAACCTGCAAATGGCCTCTGTTCCCCTTGGATAAACTCTTTGGCTCGTTGACTTCATCATCTGCAATACGATGACCCAATGCTCACACCATGGACATGAAGACCCATTTTTGACTGCCCCCGACTTTCACACTGTCATGGCACTGACCAGGTTTTTAGGAACTCTGTGCTACATACAGCAAATCCACAGCATCAGAATCACTTTCTCCTGACTTTATGCCTTTCGTCTCAATTGTGTCTGCTTGCTTTGCTTCCAAGCCTTGGCTTTGCCTTGGATTGTGCTTGGCAGGTGCTGGAAGGTGCTTTGTGGATGAGAGCAGGAGCATCCCATATGGCTTCACTTTTCTCTGAGGAATCGTGAACCTCCAAAACCAGTTTACTCTGTATCTCTGCATAGTCTCTACACTGGAAATGCTCTATAAAACCCTTGTTTGGTAAGGATGTAGTCTGCAGAGAGATTTGACTGTCCTCCTGATGTCTGATCATCTGCAGGAGAGCACAAGAGCTTTTCCATGGCCGGGGCTGAGCAGCACCATGTCTTCCTGAGAAAGAAAGGAAAATTTGCCTTCAAGAACTAGCGGGTAAAACCTGATCTGAGAATTCATGTCCCAGTGATGAAATAAACCATTGTGCAGCAAAGAATAGTACACAATGTAAGCACTCAGGAAAGAAGAAAATAATTTTATCCTGATTTCTAGTGTCTTCCTGACTTGTGAGCACCCTTCCGTACTCACACATGTCAGCAGAACACCACGGAGATATATTTATATGAAAATCCATTTGTCTCCACAGCTATCTATAGCATTTCTTTCCATGCCCTTAGCTCCTGTGGCAGTGGGTTTGGTTTGCCTGTTTGGTTCCAGCGCCTGGAGCATCCCCATGCAAAGGGACAGCATCAGCACCCTGTGTCCGAAGGAAACCAAAATAAGGAGCCACCATGGGATCAGAATGGGAGCTTGGATGGTTTGGGAGCACATGGGGAGCCTTGAGCAACGCAGCATTCTTTTCTGGGGCGCTGCTGGCGGGGAAGGGGGTCCCCCCACAGGCCTCCCTGCAGACGAGGGCCCCCGCTCAGAAAGAAGTGGCGGCACATCAGTATGCAGGAGTGGTCGCTGCTCGCCAATAAATTAGCATAAACCACTCTAGGAGGTAAATAGACATACAAGGCGCCAGTGTGTGCAGCGTGGGCTGTGGCTTTGTCTCAGCCCCACTATTGTCACGGCCCCTGCTGCACACTGACCGAGTGGGGCCGGTGTGGTGGGCTCTTACACTTTTGACTGCTGGATAAAAGGGGGGAACATAAAGAGAGGGGAGAACTTTTTTTCGGGGTTTTTTATAAGTCCAGACGAAGTTACAGACGTCTGTTAAACGTCAATTACAGCTGAATAAAGACGTCTGCTTGAGGCTTAGTTATGGCTCCTTTCAGTCACCAAGATTTTTCCAGGGCTGGTCCGGGATGCCTTCGGCAACCTAATTTGGAGATTGTAACTCTATAAACAGGCTCTGGCATTAATCAAGGCTGGTGAAAATGCAAATGACGGCATGGAGGGGGCTTGGGGACGGGATGGGGTCCTGCGCCTTGCAACTCAGGGCAGGGAGTAAAAAGAGGGAAGCAAAGAGGAGGAAGAAAGGGGCCATGCAGAGGAGCAGGGGTCCATAAATAGAGAGCTTGGTGGGGTTTGCTGACTTTCCTCATGGTGCCCTGGGAATCTGGTCCCACCAAGACTCATCTGTATCCGACTCTGCTTCCCACTGGTTAACCCTTGTGGTACTCCTGGCCATTCAAGCCTAACTGCCTATGTTTTTCCCAGACCAAAGCCAAAACTTAAAGAAAAAACAGGCATTTAATGCTTTAAAATCCTGGAGGATCACTGGCTGTTTTGGAGCATCCAGACTATATGACAGAGGGTGTCAGGACAGTTCAGAGGCTGCAAGGAATGATTCCTTTTGGAAGGGTGGCTCATGATCTGCATGTCTCCCTGTTGCTTATTATGTGGCCTCTTGATGTTGTTTCCATTTTGCCGTGGGAAAAAGGCCTCTGAGCTCTAGCTGGGTGAGGGGGGAATGAAGCCCCTGGTCAGTGTTGTCCATGACATTAAAAGACATGCTGGTGACCACAGAGACCAAAACACACTTCAGATGGGACAAGGTACATAAGGACCTTCTTCCCTCTAGGATACATCCGTGTCAAGAGGCCAAGGGTGGAGGGATGGGACTCGCCTTGGCCTCATTGGCAATATTGTCTTGTGCCCTGGGATGGGTCAGTACCTGGTGGGGAGAACCATGTCCTATTGTATAGCTGTGTCCTAGCCAGATGTTGCAACCCAGAATATGAGGAATAAGCCTGAAAATCAGAGTAGAAGCAGTGCAGATGCTGAGGGCTTGCTGTCTGATGTGTGCTGTGGAAGAGGCTCACTCCTCACCCCCCCAGACTGTGGAGCATCCTTCCCATGCTCTGCCCTGGGGCTCAGCACTCTGCTGGCCCAATGTGCCATGCAGTGACTGTGGGATGGATGGTCCAGAGGAGCTCCAGTCTCCATCCTTCCCCCAGATCTTCTGAGAATCTTCTATTTTGGAAACATTTGAGAGGAGAGGTGAGTATTTTAGAGGTGACAGTAGCACAGGAATCCCCTTCCCATTCCACTCCATTGGGAAAGCATGTTCTCTTCTCATTTCCATTCTTTGGGGAGCATTCTCTCCCCATCTTAACCCCACTTCTTTTATTCTCTGTCACTCTCTCTCCCCCATCTCATATGAGCACACATTTTCCTGTCTCATCTCTGTCTCCTTATCAGAAAAATCAAGCAGGCAGAGAGGCACAGAAACTCCAGAGAGTCCCTTCTCTGATTTCTTAGAGAAACTCTTGTCCATTTTCAATAGATCCAGAGCACCAGGTTCTTCCTTGGCCCATGGGGATGGAGGCTGCAGTCCCATTTATCTCACAGACCTGCCATGGGACTGGCTTGAGGGGTTGACAGAAAGGGGGATTTATTGCAGAGCACTGAAACAAAAATGCACATCCCAGGTCCTTCCCCTTTGGGTGATGATTAGGAAGGAGCCTGCCCCTCCCAAATCATTATCCTGACACTGCTGGGGACTAAAACCTAATGCATTTCCTCCAGTTTTTTTTCCATCTACCCATGGCTTCACAGAAACGGGCTGAAAAACCACCAGCATGCTTCTGGAAAACACCGGAAGGATACCCTCCAACCCAAAGAGAATCTACAGGATGGATTTAGGCCAGAAGACATTCTTTTGATTATGGTTTATACACAGCTGAGCAGTTTTCCTGATGAAGCATCTTGAGAAATCTGTAGTTAGTCCTGGGGAAGTGTGAATGAGGTGCTGTGCCAGGGCTGTGGAAACCCCTTGCAGGAAAGTGGCACATGTTCATGGGTGTCTTCTGCAGGATTTGATTTTTTTGCAGCAGGATGTGGTGCAGAGGAAAGCCAAGGGAAGGACAGGAGGGTGCAACCTCGCAGGGCTGCAAAGACTGGCTTAGGCAGAGATGCAGAGCAGCAGGACCTGAACAGTCATCTGGTTGTAACTGGGATTGCTGGTTCTCCCAGGCTGATATTACCATGCAGTCACATCCTTTCCCCTTTCACCTGGGAAGAGGGGTGCAGGCAGATTTTTGGGAAGCTTACAGCACTTCCTGGGAAAGGAAGGTCAGACCTTACAGTGAAAAAGCATCACTGAGCCCAAAAACCAGGAGACAACAGAAAAAGAAGGGGTGGAGGTGGGAAGGAGGACAGAGATGCGAGGATGATAAAGGGGGATGTGAATCAGGACACGGAGCCAGCCCGGCGGACAACGCCCAGGGCTTCCCGAAAAAAATGGAGGATGGGGTGGACCAGCGACAGCTGGAAGATTTAATTGCTCCTCTCCACAGACCTGTTCGGCTCCCTCCCTCTCAGATCTGCATTTCAATATGAGAGCAGCAGTAAGTGGGATGCCGCTGGAAGGGGTTAGAATGATTAATCATTTAAAAAGCAAGATCTTAATTACAGGGTGCAATTTTTGCTATTTAAGGAGTCCATTAGTTTCCAGAAAGGAAAACATATATATATATATATATGTATACTGCAGGTTATTCTCCTTTTGAAGAAAATGGGAGGGGGGAAAGCGGGGGGCCGCAGCACCCAGGCTGGCGTGGCCGCCCCTGCCTGGGCGAGGGCGTTGGTGTGCGAGGATGGCGAGGGGGAGGTGGTGTCATTTGTTCCCCGAGTGATATTTTTGAAGGGTGCTGGCTGCGAGCGTTCGCCGCGCTCAACCACGCGTTGGCACAATCTGTGCCGGAGCAGGCAGACGGCTTGTGCTCAGCCTCCCCCGGCGCGGCTCCTCCTCCGCCGGGAGCAAGCGGAGTATTCGGCCGCTGTCAGCACCGCTGACCCCTCGGCCAGAATAGCTCCCAAAGGATGTTTTGGGGGTAATTGCCGTGATAACATCTTGTCTGCTGGGAGCCAGGTTGAGACCTCGGAAGGCTCATCTTGCCCGCGGCTGGGGCAGCTCCGATCATGCTGGGGGGCTACAGAGCGCCATGGGCCGCAGTGCTACCCTCGATGGGTGACACGGGGCATCGGGGCACAAGGGGACACCAGCTCAACTGGTGCCGGGACCGGCGGCTGCGGGCTCGGCCCCGGCTCACCCCGCGCAGCAGCCTGGAGGGAGGTGACGGGGGTTAATCGCCCACCGCCTCCCCTCTGACCCCTCTGTGGGTTTTTCTCTTGTATGGTCATTTAGCCGTCCCCTGACACAAAAGGGAGCGATTAAACACAGCTCAGGCCCTTCATGCTTTAGTGGATTAATTTGCTGATCCCCCACGGATTAAAGGTCTCGACAGGATCAGCGGGAGCAGCGGGGCAGACCCCGGCGGGAGGAGGCCAGTGATAGTCCCGGGCAAGCTCCAGCCCGCAGCAATCCCCCTCTCCGGGGACCTCGCGGTGTCACCGAGCCATGTCAGGGTTCAAGGCATCGGAAGCTCGCCTAAATAGCGCATCCCCAGCCCTCCTGCTCGCCTTGCCGACAGCCGAGCGTCGCAGAGCCGCTGTCGGCCCGTTCGCTCCGGGGAGCGGAGCCGGTCCCCGTGCGCCCAGCGAAGGCGAACGGGGAAAGCGTGAACGGCTGTTCCACGGGAAAGGGGGAGCAGCGGTGATTTCGGGGGGCTGCCCCCCAATGAGGGGGGAGCGTGGTCACCCTCCCCAGGCCTGCGGGAAGCAGAGATTGCATCTGCCTTTAATTACTCCCTCTCTACATATCAGATGCTCGTGCACCTTCTGCACATGAATGCTGATTAATTGCAGGGTTAGGCTCCGAGGCAGGCCGGACCACATTATTTCTGATGTTTGCTCTTTTCACGAGGAGAATAAATGCCATGAATCCACAGTAATCAGTGGCTTTTAGCTTGTCACTCTTATGACACTCTTTACTTAGACCAGGAAATGGCAAATGTGGTGGAAATAAGAACTTTATTATCTTTTTTTTTTTTTCTTTTCTCCCAAAAGGGAGGTGTGTGGTGAGGAGGGGGAAGAAGATGGTAGGGGCATCTTGTGGGAGAGGGGGAACGTGGCTCCATTTTCCCTGTGCCTGAGGAGCTGAGCTTCACCCTGTTCAGGGAGGGAGAGAGAAAAAAAGCAGCAGCATCTTCTTTGTGAAAGGAGGCTCGGGTGGCACTAAGGGTACTCGGGTATCTGACTGGGGCTGTCCTGGATCAGTGGTGGCATCCTGGGGACAACAGAGCTGGAGGGCAGTGGGATCTCTACTACCCTCCGTAGCATCTGTGGCCTTGCCTGAAATGCTGAGCTTGGGCGTGCACCGTAGAGCCGCATCCGGGCACTGATACCCACGTGTGCTGCATCCAGCCCCGGAGACATCCTATAGCCTAACCGGAAAGGAACAAGGCTAGGGAGAAACCCAGAGGATCATCACAGAAAGGTTTGGGTTGGAAGGGACCTTAAAGATCATCTAGTTCCAACCACCTCATTGCAAGGATGCTTAGTCTCCTGGCAGGGATGAGCTCTGGGGGACAAGCGGCAGCACCCACGGCATCTCCCAACCCTCACCCTTTGCCTTCCCTCGCCGGCAAGCCCCGTTCTCCTCCCAGCAGAGCCCCATCGGCTCAGGTGGGAAACCCTTTCAGCGCCTCCCTCAATGCCCTGCTACCGATCTCATTGCCACCGCTTAGCTCAGTGCGAGGGCAGCCCTCGCCTTTTCAGCAGCGAACATCTGGCGTGCGGCGGGCGCCTGGCCACGGCCGCCCCGGCCCCCTCCCCGCGCCGCCCCGCCGGGGTTGCCCGCAATTAGGCAGCCCTGAGCCCCTGGCCGTGGCCCCGCTCAGGTGAGCGCCCGGTTCCGAGGATGGAGGTGTAATTAAGGTTAATCAGGGGGCCGGGGATCAGGGCGGTGGTGGGGAGACCCAGTGAGCCTAATGGCGGCCGTAATTAGGCAGCTGTGGAGAAGCGGTTAATGAAGACGGCAACCGTTAATAAAGCTCTTCCTGAGCAGCCTTCTGGCCCGGGTAATTGAGGGATTTGCAAGTGCCATCTCCCCCTTAACCCTGTAATGAGCAGACCCGTGGCAGCCCGCGTTAACCCTTCCGGGGACGGAGGCGCTGGCAGCGGGGCCGTTTGCCGCTCTGCCGGGACGTGCCAGCAGGGTTGTGGTCGTGAGATGTGGGTTTGAGCACCTCCGCTTGCCACCGGGTCCCCGGGGCTCCCTCTGCCCCGTGGCTTCCCCGGGAGCCCTTTGAGCCATGCTCAAAGCGGCTGGCAGAGACTTTTCTCGCAGATGCTGTGGTTTCCCACGCCTGCTTCGGCATTATGCAATCCCCCCCAGCCCTCACCGCCCCCCCGGCCCCACCACCCACCAGCGCCGGGATGTCATCATCAGCCCAGGCCCTGGGAACCCACATTGTTAGCTTAGTAAATAGAGAAATCCCCACTCAAGCATTGCAAATGAGGGCAGAGGGGGAGCCGGGGAACCGCGCCGGCGGGCCGCAGGGTCTCTCCCCTCTCTCTCTCTCTTTGAGTTGTCAGATGAATTCAGTGGTTAACAAAGAGCAAGGGAGGGAGCTGAGCTGCTGTCGCAGCTGGGCAGGGCGGTAAGAGGAGGCAGGACTGCAATGCCACCACTCCAGCGAGCAGCTTTGGCCCTGCAATACCTGCTGCAGGTGGGCAGGAGCCTGGCGTACCCCCAGAGCTGGGCCTGCCACGTACCTGAGCATTAGTAACTCTGCACCCTGAGGCTTGTACTGCAACAGGGGTGACAGCCCAGGAAGAGCAGGGGGGCTGGGGACACATCCCATCCTCGCTTTGCTTCTCTGCTGCTGGTTGTACTTGCACAGATGCAATTCCCCAGGGAATCTTGGGACCTTGCTGAGGTATGGGGACCCTCCATACCAAAATGCTTGTGAGCATCCTGAATGTGTCAGTAAGGAAGTGAGGCAGATCAAAAGACACTGAAATGCTTTTATTTTCGTCTGAAATAAAAAAGAAGCACAACAGAGCTGCTTTTATGGAGCGATGGTTCTGCTTTTCTGAGTGGGACATGAAAATCACCTGGTGAGTGGAGCTCCCAGTGCTCACTCTGGCAGCAGTGATGCTACTTAGTCTGTAGCACAGCAAAGCCTCTCTTGGCCCTACCAGGAATTTTCCTTCACCTCTCACCAGGGATCCTCCTGTTTCCCTCTAGCTCTGGGTTTCTGTATGCACAGGGAGGTGCTGAGAAGGGTACACAGCCCCCTTTGCAAGGTGCACAAGGGCTGAGAGCTGCCGAGTGAGCACATCCCACTCGGCACAAGTGCCTGGGGCCAGACCCCATGCTGAAACTGCTGCCTATTGACTCTGCCCCACAGCAGACAGGGCCACTGGGAGTCTTTAAAATCTTTATTAAGATGTGGAGGTATGGGTGCCCTGCTCTGCTGGTTGCCTTAGTCTAGAGCCAGAAAAGGTCACGGACTTTCTGGCACCGTGAGCAGCGATGCTGTTCCTGATGCGAGCAGTGCTTGAGGTCTCACTTCCTTCCAGGGTGCCCACAGAGCTGCTGTCCACAGGATCCCAAGGGTGGGCACAGCCAGACGGTCAGGAGGAGCCATGGCTGGGGGTGGGCACCCAGAGGTGAGAGGGTGAGAAGGGAGCACAGGCTCAGGGCTGTTCTCTCTCCTAATAAAAACCTTTTGCTTTTTTTTTGCATCCACCACTAGATGGTCAGAGAAATCTGCCTGGAGGGGACATTTTCCCAGACCATGGTAATTTGCAAGGGGCTGAAAGATCTGAGTCTTTGATTTCTAATGCTAACCTGGCTTCATTGAACTGTTTTGTTAAACTCTTCAAATTGTGTGTTTCCATTATAATAACATGTCGGGTTTAAAATAAAAAAGACCTTTTTAAGATGATAGCAAAAATGTTTCACTCTGTGTCTTTGACCCTGGTTTCAGCTGCTGCAGCTGGATTAGCAGTGGATGCAGGAGGCTTGGGGAGCCCCTGAATTCCTGCCAGGGTGTTCATCAGAGCACTGGCAGCTCAGCCACCCTGGCAACTTACGCTGTCGTGTGCCTGTCAGGACCAAATCCTTACCCCAGCACAAGAGGGGCAATTGCTAATGCAATCAGGCAGCCAGAGGCAGAGCTGCTCAGATCCTGTACTGGGAGTGAACCTCACATTCTACCCCAGTCTGGGGGTACAGCTGGCATCTGGCACCTCCGTGCCATGGGTGCCAACCCTGTGCCTGTCCCCAGGTAGGGACAGTCTACTGTGGAACACCAGCCCTTATCTCCAGGCTTTCCAGTGTGTCACATGGTGCTGCAGCCTGAGACTTGCTCACATTCTGACCTCTCCCCAGATCCCTTGCACTCTCCTCAGGTCATTCTCATAAACAGATTTATTGCTGGTTATACTGGGGGGATTGGAAGGAGCCAACACCCAGCCCCATAAGACAAACCCAAAGTGTGGACAGAAGTTTGTCCTGCCCTGTAAGACAGTGTGTGTGCAGGGGTGGGGAAGAAGATGTTGTGATGAGAGAACAGCTTGGACCAGTGGTTGTTTTCAGGAGGAATGATGGAGAAACCTGTCCTTGCAGCCCTGCAGTTTCAGGGCCCAGATGCTTCCTTACCCATGCCAGCAAACAACCGTGCTGCAGGGTCAGGAGAGCTCCCAGGATTTTCCAGGCACACACCCACGTACCTTGGGAAATCAGTGGTGGCTCAGCCTGCATCCCTCCCTCCTCCCTCCCTCCCTCCTGGTCCCATGAGCTGACCCTGCAGGGACACTCCCAGCCAAGCACTGTGATTCATCAGCTCCTGCAGTGCAGGGTCACCAAGCCAGCAGTCACAGGTGAAAAGTCACCTCCACGTATTTAGGATGGCTTTCTCTTTTTTTGAGAAGAGCAAATTCCTATTAAAACATAGATAAATAAAGGGAAGAAAAAGATTAAGCAGAGACCAAGTGGTCTTCAATAGCTGGTGGCTGCTGGTGTTGAGCATCTCCAAAACAACCTGATAACAAATATATCCTCTCAGCAGCAAACCTGCTTTGGCAGATCCCACATCAAATGAAATATGTAGATTTTTCATGAGATGGTTTATTTTTTTTTTGGCTCATTGCTCTATAAAACACATTTACTCAGTCACATACAAAATACATTTATCCAGTTTCTTTAAAACAAACAAAATAACCTCTCCTCTCCATCTGGCCCCTCTCTCTGCTCCTTTCTAGCCTGGTCTGCTTCCCTATTCCTCGCAATATGGAACATGACAGGGTATTTTCAATGCTATTTTTGTCCGTTGTGTCATAGCTTATATTTAAAATAGCATTTAAATCTGCCAAGTAGTGCGGTGTTTTAAACTGCTGTCAGACTGAATTTCTCCTCCTACATACCACAGATTTCAGCTACGACTTAAAGACAGCTGAGGGAAGCTTTTGAGGAAGGGGGGAGGTGGAGGTGGTTGGGGACCAGATTGTCTGCAGGTGTGAGGACAGTCAAGGGATATTAATAGGGTAAAGGGATGCTGGAGAGGGGACACAGACCCAAAGAAAACCAGGGAAGGTGCAGGGGAATGAAATTGCCTTCTCAAAGGAAGCTCTTGCTTGGGACAAAAGGCTGTGATGGTGGGACCAGGAGGCTGCACCCAGCAGCTGTGGAAATGGGTGGGGGGGTGTGTCTCTGGTCTAAGGGTGAAAAGAGAGACCCCCATAAAGGGCTATTTGCTCTGCGTTTGGGTTTCACCTCTCAGGTCCCACAAATAGCGTCAACTGAGCCTTTAGTAAGGGCAGCCCAGAGGCAGGGGAGGAGGTGATGCTGCCTTGCTTGCATTGGGGTTTGTTCCCCCTTTCTTCATCATTTAATTTTTGGGACATGGCTGACATCTGTAAAGCCCTGAGGTGAAGTAGTACGATCATTGTCCATGGTCATGGGAAAGGGCCCATTCCCCCTTTTTGTGCTTTTGGGGATCTAAAAGTCAGCTGGTTCCTTCCTTCCCCACTATGAATAAACATTGCAGCCATCCCCAGCAGAGCTGGCTTGGTTGCAATCATGCTAGAAACACCAGCCTAACCTTTCCCAGGCAAATCTTGAGCCAGTTCAGACATTCACGACCCCTCTGAAATCATCTCCCACTGAAGGAGATGCTCCAGGTATGGATCTTCTCTCCCATGTGAGCCCAAACCACCTTTGTTTCATACATTCAGTCTTCAGCCCTTTACTTTAGGTGCTGTTGTGTTCCCTTGATTCCCTGATGTCCCTTTTACATTTCCCCTTCTATCCGTGGGCACATCCCAGCAGCGTGATGGGTCCTGAGTGGCGCCTCATGGGACCCTCATTGTTCTGCTGTGCTCCAGGAGCATCCTGCCTTGCATGGCCATGTCACAAGAAGAGGCACCACGTCACTGCCCGCAGCCGCTGGCACATGAACAGCACAGGGATGCCCAGGCTGTGCTCCCTGTCACTTCGGCCGCCCCCGCTTTCCTTCCTTCCCTTTCTGGCTGCTCGTGGCTCTGCTGGGCTCGGCTTGACAGCCTGCATGGGAGTTGTGGTACCACAGGGAGGGCCAATGGAGCTGGGAGCATCCCCACACCGAGCCTGGCAGGCACCTGCAGCCCCACCCTGCTGCAGAGGAGTTCGGTGTCTCTTCTTCCCCGTATCATTTTTGGCTGCAGTGAGGTCTGGCACAGCCCCACCAGAGCAGCTGATGTTCAGGAGGGGTCTCCTCCTGCACCCCTCTCTCTTCTAAGAGCTCCACAGACAAGGGGTGCAGAGTCTCTCCCAGCCCCTCACTCAGCCTTGCACCTTCCCCAGTGCCGATGGGACCCATGCCAGATCCTGATGGCTGCTTGATGCTCCCAGATGCCTGGAGGGATGGGTATTTCATAAGGTGCCCCCAGCCTGCAGGTGACCCTACTTTCCAAAGAAGGTTTGCGTTTCTCTCCTGCAGCTGTCCAAGGCTCATTTCTTGCTCCATCTCTGTTGGTGTCTCACCCTCTCCTTGGACACGTGTGCCTGCTATTGAAATCTCCTACCCATCTTCTTCTGTCAACACCACCTAAGAAAGGGACAGATTGAAAATTTAGCAATGTGTCCTGTGTCAATAACTCCCCCTCGTCATCTCCTGGGTGGCACAGAGATCTGCTCACCCATCTTCTCCCTGCTCTGCACACAGACTTCCTCTCCATCCTCTACCCCTTCACCATTTCCCCTTCTGCCTGGAGTTTTCCACTGCTCACCCTTGTTCCCAGAGGGAGAGGTGACCTTTCCCAAAACTCCTTGTCGTGTCATGCAGTGCCACAACCCCTGACACATCCCTGTGGCAGCCCCAAAACCACCTCTGTCACCCGTGTGCCAGGATGGCAGAGGCACCTCTCTTACACCCCTCAGCTTTCTGGGCTGAGACAGGACAGGCATCAGGATCTCTTCCTTCGGGATCACCTCCTGCCTCCAGTTCGGTCCCATTCTCTAGCTCAGTTCAGAACAGGATGAAGCACCGTGAGTGGGGGTGCCTGGTTGGCTTGGTTATTTATTCCCCCAAAGGGCAGGGCTAGGGAAGGGGTACGGCTGGCTCCACGATTACACCGTGTCGCGTTAATCAGCCGCATTAAAATTCCGAGACAGCTCCTGCCAAAGTGGCTGCGCGCCGTGCAAGGTGGCTGGGAAACGCCGGGAGCCGTGACAGGCAGGCGAAGGCAGACAAAGAGCTCGCTCCGTCACTCCGGGTCTGCTCCGGGAGGAGAAAACCAACACACACACACACACCCCCCGCTCCGCATCGCCACGCATCCCACGCCGCCCGGCCACACGGGCGCTACCGGAAAGCCCCAAGCGAGCAAGGCTGCAATGGCCAGCGAGCCCGCCAGTATTCCAGCACCGTCCCAGGGGATGTCGAGGCTGGATGAGCATCCTGGCTGACCCCATGGAGATGGGTGGTACCCGCCACGGGGGACTGGGATGTCACGATGGAGGGGACCACCGGCTGTTCAGCCCCCGGCATCCTATCCCTGCATGAGTGTCCCCGCAGGGTGTGAGCCCCCAGGGCGAGGGCCCCCCAGGCCGTGTCCCCCTCCGGAGCCCCCGCCAGCTGTAGTAATGCGTTTTGCCACAGGGTGCCACTATGGCAAAGCTGTAAGGCCGACGAGCGCTCAGCCCCGTTGTGTAAGGATACCTGGCGTTACCCCCGTTACTCGTGGTTTCCTTCTTCCCCTCCGTTCCCATCTCCCCTCATCCACCCCGCAAGGAAACTGCGGCGAGAGCTCCCCAAATGTTCATCCGAAGGGGACAGTGCTGCCGGGTGACCCTTGCACTGCAGGGCAGAGGAGGGAATGCTGCGACCTGCTCCGAGGTGTCCTGAGAGTGACACAGTGGACACTGACATGTCATGATGGCATTGCTCTGTCTCCACCAGACCTGGCAGGGAGGAGAGATTTTGGAGGCTTTGCGGGACCTTGTGCTGCGACAGTGAGTGGGGGGGATGCTGTGTAACACAGATGTCCAGGAACAATACTCCAACCATGCTCCTTTCCTGCATTTGGGGTGTTGGGCTCTGGGGATGCAGCTCCCTGACAAAGGGGGTCTGGCTCCATTGCTAGGGAGCAAGCGAAGGGCCTGGCAAGGCTACAGCCACTCGTCTCCTCCAGCTTTTCTCCAAGGATGGATCTGGCCAGCCCTGTCCTCCTACAGCTGGGCCTGTGAACTGCCTGAGAGAAAGGGGATGCTGCAGCTGGGGCATCCCATCCCATCCCATCCCATCCCATCCCATCCCATCCCATCCCATCCCATCCCAAACCCCTCCCAACACGCTGTAGGACTGAGCAGGCTGGGTCCCACACCCTGAGTTTCTCTTCCCCTGGCACACTCCAGTCCCTTCCCTGCCTCTCCCCAGAGAAGAGGATATGCTGGGGGCAGCTCAGATCTGCACCCACAGCAGCAGCCTGAGACCCACTCTGCAGCCACGCGAGGGGAATGGCACGGCTCACCTAGGAAACGGAGCTGATGAGAGCTATGCAGGATCAGGCTACGAACCTGAGCTTTTTTAGGGTGAAAAGTGCTCTGCAAATGGCAGGCAGTGGGATCCTGCGTGCTGCATCCGCCGCGGGCGGAGAGAGAAAGAAGATTCTCTTCTTCCCTTGCTAATAAAGTCTGGCTGAAATGACACAGTATAATCAGTGTTTACCTGGGAGTTTACATATGGTTTGTTGTAATTATAGTTTCAATTCCTGCTTTTGCTTTTTTTTTTTTTATTTTTTTTTCCTAACATCTATTTTTCAATCAGTAAAAGTAAATACTATTTTCAGCCCAATGTAATTCTTCCACTCCCATGGCCACAAACACAGCGAGGAGAGCGATTCCATTTGCGCGCTGTGCAATTGAGCAGAGAGAGGAGCCCGGCGGCTGCGGAGCATCAGCGAAGCCACGGCCGAGTGGGGACCTGGGGACATGGGGACGAGCCTCCCCTCCCCAGCACGAGTCCCCCAGGGCCTCTACCCCACCTGGCAGGGCTACCTTTGCTGGTAAAAATCAGCACCAGGCCCAGACATTGCTTCTCATCACATCGGCATCGTTAAAACCCCAAAGCTGCCTGGTCGGAGGCAGTGGGGAAGGGATAAGAGCCATTAGGTGAAGCATCATTTATTTCAGGGCTGGCAAAGCTTTGTTCCAGCTTGGGGATTGAGTTGGCACTAAAAGCACTGCGATCCCCAAGATTTAATTTCCACACCCCCCCCC